>CM060732.1:80156628-80724628 GCA_030704615.1 Takakia lepidozioides | reverse complement strand
TCCCATTCAGGAAAAAGTGGAGAAGGCCCACGACCTACTGCCTCCTCCGACTACCTTTCCTGTACGCTGGCAGCGAGTCTCTACAGGGCACGGTGAATCCAGCAATATGCTTGCAAGCCAGAATGGGCTACAAGCCAATGGCCCTTCTTGAGCTGCAACACAAATGACCACACAAGTTGGGCACGACTGGCCTACTGGGTGCTCAGCCTGCCCCAGCGCTCAGGCCAGAGCTGCCAGGGCCCCTGCGCGCACCCGCCACCACAAACAGGGATGACTACACCATCACCACCAACGCAATGTGTGAAACAACAAGCGCATACCCATGGCAACAGCAGGGCCAATGGACTCCTGCCCCAATATATATTATAATAGTGCTAAAACAAACATTGTATCTAGCTTAGCACTAGAAAACTAGATAGCGTTCATCTCTCTCGAGTGATAAGAAAGCTAAGGACACACTGTTCACACAAGAAACAACATGAATCCAACAGCATCACTCTTTAAAATAACAGTCGAGCCAGGGGCACCCCAAGCTATGGGGACTCCACCCCACAACAACCTACACTCCCATCATAAGCACACTCTAACGATGCAGGAGCTCGGTCGCGCGCAGCTCAACTCGAGAGAGATGAGCTGCGCGACTGCCGCTCTCGTGAAGATAAGACGGACCAGGTGTCAAACTAAACTTGACACCTGATTTAACACTTGACCTAAATCCAAGTGTTAAATACAAATAACTAGTTTTATTCTAGCTGTTTTCACACTGTGCTTATTTAACTTGACAGCTTAAATTTGTCGCACAGGAGGACTCTGGATAAGAAGTGGGCCCAATTTTTCTACGAGGCCAATATTCCGTTCAATGTCTCGAGGCTTCCTGCGTTTGTGGCTACTGTCAAAGCCACGTCCGATTCCAAGTCCACATACACACCTCCGAGTTATCGCGATCTCCGCACATGATTGCTAGAAGAGGCTATGTCTGACCTCACCCAAAAGGTGAATGAAAAGACAGGTGATTCTCTCCGGAAACATGGAAGCACTATATGTGCGGACAGTTGGAGTTCTGTTACTAATCGACCACTGTTCAATGTCATGCTGGTCTGTCCTGCGGGGGAACAATTTTTGGGATCCGTTGACACAAGCGGGGAGAGAAAAGATGCACGTTATCAAGCAGGGTTGTTGACAAGTTTCATCGATAAAATTGGAGCTAATAAAATTGTCCAAGTGTGCACAGACAATGCATCTAACATGGTTAATATCGCCGATATTTTGATGGTACGATATCCCCATCTATATTACCAAGGGTGTGCTGCTCATATCTTTAATCTCATTTTGGAGGATTAGGGAAAAGAATCATGGATGAAACAACTAGTAAAAAGGGCAAAGTCGGTTGTGACGTTCATTCGTACACATCACATCCCTCTGGCATTGTTTAGAAAACATGAACCCAAATACAGCCTTAGGAACCCGGGTGAAACCCGCTTTGCTACAAAGCGATTGGTGACTGTGAGGGCGGGTCAGGAGCAGGTGATCATTGACTCTCAATGGGATGCGTATGTGGGCACCTTACGCGAATCTCGTAAGTCCAAGTCTTTGAACAAAAGTCGGAGGGTCCGCGCAATCATTCGCTCCGACGATTTCTGGGCGAAATGTGCAAATTTTGTGTACATGGTGGAGCCGGTGTTGATTGCTTTGCGGGAGTTTGATGGAAAACAACCAATAATGGGTAAAGCATGGTTGATATTGGAAAATGTGCAATCCTTGAGGTGTCCTCCATTTTCTATGGACGATGATTTGGCGGCAAGGACCGAGGATGCATTTTACGACCGCAAACGGATGGTTCGCACAGACTTGCATTATGCGGGGGCTTGCTGAATCCATTCTTGCTGGACAATACAGATTTGAGAGACGATGTGGATATCAACGCCGGGCTTGTACGGGTCATCATGCAACTCGCGCCCTTGAACATGACAGAGCGAGCTTTGTCCGAGTATCAGTGCTTCTCGGATCGCCAGAAATCCTTTCCATGACATGTCGGATCCAAAAGCAATGAACATGTTGCCACATGAATGGTGGGATCCGATTGGAGCTGGAGCAAGAACATTAGCTCCCATTGCAAAACGTATTTTTGCTCAAGTGTGCTCTGCCTCGTCCTGTGAGCGGAACTGGAGCACGAACTCGTTTGTTTACAACAAGATTCGCAACAGGTTGAATCTTGTCAGGGCTGACAAATTGGTTTATGTCTACACGAATTGTAGGCTACTGCGAGAGAGGACAGCAAGTGACGCATCTGCATGGTACAAGAAGAATCTGTTGTTTGAAGAATCTGCCTCAGAGGTCCAATCTAGCAGCAATGATGACACCGACGCCACGAGGGACTCCGACTCCAACGGTTGGGATGGGTCCGATGATGTGGGCAATCCTCCACATGACCCATATGAATTTAATGACGATGATGCTGCAATGCATCCATCCTTCGATGACCTTGTTGTTGATGAACTGCGACATGGTGTCATCCCAATTGCGGACCCCCTTCCCCCAGTGGAGCACACTTTCAACAATGAAATTGAGGTCAACTCTCCCCCTTCACGAGTTCCACGGACTGCGGGAGATGTGCAAGTCGAATCGTCGGATGATGACAACAGGCCGTTGTCATTCCTTCACCGATATCGTGCTCCTATGAACCGTGCTTCATCTCACGCCGCTCCATCTTGCTACTCCGATCCTGGGAGATGCTTCTTCTGTTGCGGGACTTCTGCGAGTCGAACCATCAGATGACGACGACCGGCCATTGTCGTTTCATCTGGCCCGACGACGTCCGCATGTGAACCGTGCTACCTCGACCCTCGCTGGTCCATCTCATGCCCCTTCCTCTCATGTTGGCCCCTCTGATGTACGTGCGAGTAGCCTTCCTCATACAAGACCTGCTCCAAGGCCACCACGAAATCCGGGACAAGCCCAGAAACGGCAGAGAATTGTGCAACCTTTTGTTGGTGACCGACCTGTGAACAGGCCTGATACCCTAGATGGTATTCATGATAGGAGTGGAAATCGACCAGAGAGACAACTGAACGTACTCCGAGGACAACTACAGGTCCAACGGCCTGGAAACGAAAGAACAGATGGAGATCATGATTCTAGCACTGATCATGGGAACGGGGGTGAAGTGAGTAGGGACGAAGATTTTGTACTAGGCGTGAGATCGTACCATCGTCGTTGTGCCAGACAGAACTAGGTACAGCTATAACTTCTGTCACATGATGTGTAGTATGTTTCCATGGATATCCATGTTTCAATTTGGGTACATGCATACGTGTACAGAAATAAAAATGGTGGAATATGTGTACCCAAGAAAGGGTTTGGTGATTGTGCGTGTGTTTGTGTTTCGTCATTACCTTTACATTGTTGATTTCCTATTATGGTTTCGAAAGCCACAAAGGCCAGGTGCAGCTCCCAACATTCATCTTCCCCTTCACAAATCCATGGGGAGTCGATACATGTGCTTTTCATCTGCCTCTCCAAACATACATACATGTGCAAGGGGACCAACCTCCTGGTGGTCGCACATATTTTAAAAATAATAATTGTGCGACCACCAGTAGCGGTCGTCGCAACTGTTAAAATAAAAGAAAAATGTTGCGACCACCCCCTTGCTGGTAGTCGCACCTATTTACTGATTTAATAGGTAGTAAGTTAGTACGTAGTAAGGGGGGGTTCCCTTATATAGCCTCTCAGGGCGGTGGGACCCTTCTAGAAGCCCGCCGACCCTGGGAGCCTTCTAGAAGGCCTTGGACACATGTCAACCCTACAAGACTCCCTATTCTAAATTTAGCCAATTCCTCCATTCTTTTTTTGGACCCCCTCATCTCATTCCTTAATACATGTGGACTTCCTAGATAGGCGCCCCACTCTAATTCCCGGGCCACAGTAATTCCTGGACCACTCTAGAATCAGGGCCCGAATGAAACTGCTCTACATATTATTCGCACTTATTTAACAAAAAGAAAAATGGCCCGACCACCCCCCTGTTGGTGGTCGCAGCTATTTAAAAATAGAAAAATCTGCGACCACCCCCTTGTTGGTGGTCACCCCTAAAAAAAAATGGTGCAACCACCCCCTGCTGGTGGTCGCAGATTTTATTTTTATTTTTATTTTATTTTTGGGAAACACCTGGGAGTGACAGCTCACAAATCAGGCCCCTTAGTAGTGAGAGGAGAAAATAACCTCTTTCATTTATGCGCCATGAGGCGTAGGAATGGGGCACCACACACGAACAATACCACACCCATCAAGTAGCAAGATTTGACCCCAGAATCGTCCGGATCGCACTCAGTGCACTTAACCAATTAAGCTACTGACTGTTGGTAGATATTAAAAAATCGGAAAATTATGCGACCACCCCCCTATTGGTGGTCGCATCTATTAAAGAAAAGGAAAATAGTGCAACCACCAGTAGGTGGTGGTCGCACCTATTTGTTTTAAACAAAATTTCTACGACCACCCCCCTGCTGGTGGTCGCGCCTATTAAAAAATAAATAAATTATGCGACCACCTCCCTGTTGGTGGTCGCACCTATTAAAAAAAAAAAAAATCTGCGACCACCCCCTTGCTTGTGATCGCACCCATTAAAAAAATAAAAAAATCTGCGACCACCCCCCTGCTGGTGGTCGCACCTAATAAATAAAAGAAAAAATGATGCGACCACCCCCTGCTAGCGGTCGCAGCTATTACTAACGTGCGCAGTCATGATGACAACGCGCGCCCCGAGTGTGGAGGAGGGGCTTATAAGGCCTTGGAGGCCATTCTCTCCCTCACTTTTCTCCACACCAGGACTTGGTGGGCGATGGGATGTTGCATTCCTTGTCATTGAGTCCAAGTGGAGAGGGGTGCTATTGGTTGGGTGGGGGGTATTTTGGGCCGTTAGTTTCTACGAAATCGATGCTAAGTACCTCCCGGGAAGCTCTCCTCTGGCACCCACATTTTTTTCATTGCACATTGCGTCATATCACTTAAAACTGCGGAGGGAGTGACACGTGCCTCTAGTACTTGGGGAGGATTCATTAGGGAGTAGGATTAGGTACGATTTAGGAGGGTTGGGAGAGCATTGTTCTTAGCAAACACCTGTCGAGTAGGGGTAAGCCAGAGCCATAAATGGCGGAGGAGGAAGACAGAGGAGGTCATCCCAGGGATGATGATAATGAATCTGGACCTCCAAAAAAAAAACCAAAAGGGGCCAGGCGCGAACTTTGTTGGGACATATACAATGACCCCAACATTCTTGCGGAACCGGGTTGGGAAGTTCAATTCCCCAGGAGCGTCGCACTCCTTCATGATACCGGCAACGGCACAGAAGCTGGGGCTCCCGATAAGTGATGTGGGGGCCTCTATTGAGGTGCGTTCTGCCAAAGAAGAACCACAATTGGCGACGAGGTTGGTGTTCGAAGTTCCTCTTCAGCTCGGGGAGTTGGAGGGACGTGAGAACTTCACCATTTGCGAGATCGATGGAGTGTATCTCATTTTGGGGATGACTTTTCTGAGCAAATCCGGAGCGGTTATAGATGGCCGCA
This sequence comes from Takakia lepidozioides, assembly GCA_030704615.1. NCBI lineage: Eukaryota > Viridiplantae > Streptophyta > Takakiopsida > Takakiales > Takakiaceae > Takakia > Takakia lepidozioides. The sequence continues at coordinate 80,719,064 of CM060732.1, read as the reverse complement.
AGAGAATAGTCACGCTACCGTGTGGGAATGGTGGCAAAGTTTTACAGGTATCGGAAACGCCCAACCGAGTGGGAGGGCGAATAAACCTGCTGTCAGCAAAGAAGTGGGTCGTGGAAGAGCCACACGAGCCCCAGTTTTTGCTTTATGTAAGACAAGTGGAAGGAGAAGTCGATAGGGAACCGAGCCCAGATTGAATCAAGGGGATCTTGGAGAAATACCAAGATGTGATGCCGGAGGATTTACCAAGCGGCTTGCCACCGCGAAGAGGAGTTGACCACAAGATAGAGGTGATGCAGGATCGGAGCCGCCTGCCAAGGCGCCCTACCGGTTGAGCCACAGAGAGTTGGACGAGCTGAAGGCCCAACTCAAGGATCTAATGTCAAAGGGGTACATCCGGCCGAGTAAGTCACCTTACGGAGCCCCGGTGCTATTCGCAGACAAGAAGGATGGGACGTTGCGGATGTGTGTCGATTACAGGGCGCTGAATAAGGTGACTATAAAAAACCGGTACCCTTTGCCAAGGATCGACGACCTCTTCGATCGGTTGGCAGGAGCGAAGTATTTCAGCTGGATCGATTTGCGCTCCGGCTACCATCAAATCCGAGTGGCGAAAGGAGCTGAGGAGAAGATCGCGTGCAGGACAAGATATGGTTCGTATGAGTTCTTGGTGATGCCTTTTGGGCTCACCAATGCACCCGCGACCTTTAGCACGCTAATGAACAGCCTTTTCCAGGTGTAGTTGGATGACTTTGTGATCGTGTACATTGATGACATCTTGGTGTATTCGAAAACGAAGGAAGAGCACTTGGAGCACCTCAAAAGGGTGTTCCAGAAATTGCGAGAAGTGAAGCTGTATGCCAAAGCTTCAAAGTGCAAATTCGGGGTAACAAAAGTGGAGTTCCTAGGGCATGTGATTACATAGGATGGGATCAAAATGGATGACAGAAAGGTGAGGGTGATATTGGACTGGGAGCCTCCGACTTCGGTCCCGGGAGTGCGATCCTTCCTAGGACTCGCCTCCTATTACTGAAAGTATATGAGAAATTTCGCCAAGATCGCAGGGCCGCTGTCAAACCTTTTGTGTAAGTCCAAGGTATGGGTATGGAACACCTTTTGTGGCCAAACTTTTGCCGAGTTGAAGCAGCGGATGGCGAAAGCTCCAGTCCTGAAAATCCCGGAGTTCGACCATCCATTTGAGATTCATACAAATGTGTCGGACTTCGCAATTGGGGGTGTACTCATGCAGGATAGACGTCTAGTGGCTTACAAAAGTAAGAAACTGAATGAAGTGGAGCGACGGTGGCCTACGCACGAGAAAAAAATGAAGGCGGTGGTGCATTGCCTTGAGCTTTGGCGCCACTATGTTGGTTCCAACCCGGTGAAGGTGTTCACGGACAATGTCACGGTGAAGTATTTTGCCACGCAGCCTAAGTTGTCCCCAAAATAACTTAGGTGGCAAGACACTTTGGCGGTGTTCGACGTGGATATCCAGTACAAACCGGGACGGGACAATGTGGTGGCCGATGTTTTAAGTAGAAAGCAGTAGCTCATGTTGGTATACAAAGGCGAGACGACGCTCCAAAGGAAGATCCGAAAGGCTTACCGGAAGGATGAGATGGCGAAGTCCGTGTTGAGGATGGGGGTTAAATCGCAGTTCCACTTGCACAATGGACTGCTCCGGTACAAGCCAAAGCGCCTCTACGTGTCGAAGGGAGGGATCAGAAATAATCTCCTGAAAGAATGCTACGATGGCCCGTTTGCGGGCCACGGCGGAGCCAAACGCACCGCGACACTCTTGAAGAAAGAGTATTTCTGGCCCAAACTGAGGGAGGAGGCCGAGGAGTATGTCAAGACATGCACCACATGCCAACAAAACCGGAGCGAGTACAAAAAGCAAGCGGGGCTGTTACAACCCTTGCCGATTCCAGAGGGGTCTTGGGAAAGTGTCTCGATGGATTTCATGACTGTTATGCCGCTGTCAAAAGGATTCGATGCAATCATGGTGGTGGTGAATAGGTTCAGTAAAATGGGCCATTTCATTCCCACCAAGGAGACGGCGATGGCGATGGCGTAGAAGACGACAAGCGTAGAAGACGAAACGACTTTATTTCGCCCATGTCTTCAAGCATCATGGATTTCCGAAGGATATTATCTCGGACCACGATCCAAAGTTTACAAGTAAATTTTGGAGGGCACTTTGGAAGAAAATGGGGACGGGGCTCAAGATGAGCACCGCCTTCCGACCTACGACGGACGGCCAAACGGAAAGAGTGAATTCCGTGGTGAAGCAGATCTTGCGGAATTATGTGTCGGCAGACCAATCAGAGCATTTGGATGCGGCAGAGTTCTGTTATAATAACACAAAACACTCTGCAACGGGAGTTTCCCCTTCCGTATTGGTCTATGGAAAAGCACCTCTGGTGCCGACAAGTTGGGCCGCCCAGGACATTGAGGAACCGGCAGCAGCAGCGGTGCTGGAAGAACGCGAACGTTTGTTGAAGCTTGCAAAATACAACATTGCCAAAGCTAAGAAACGGTATGGACGGCAGACGAATCAGAAACAGAGGGAAGTTAAGTTTGAGGCAGGCATGGAGGTCTGGTTGAACATCAAGAATTTTCGACTACCTCCGGAAGTGAGTCCGAAGTTCGTACCTCCGTATGCGGGGCTCTTTCGCATCCGGAAGGTTATGAATGAGGATGTGTATGAATTGGAGCTGCTGGCAAACAACAAGGTGCATCCGGTATTCCATGTCTCCTTTTTGACGCCTTACTTCAAAGATGAAGCACGTCCGAATCGACATCAAGTGTTGCGTCCGCCACTTGTGCTGTTGGATCATGAAAATGAACCTGAGTACGAGGTGGAGGCAGTGCTTAAGTCGAGGAGGTTCAAGAATCGAGAAACAGAGTATCTCGTGAAATGGAAGGGTTATCATCAAGTGGAGGCAACTTGGGTGCGTGCCTCAGAATTGAGAAACGCATCTGAGGCGGTTGCAGTTTTCGAAGGGCGACCTCAAAAGTGGAAGAATCGTTGATGGGGACATCAACCTTGGATCGTGGGGGGGGGGGGGGAATGCATGCTTAGTCCGGCTTAGCTAGCTCAGGAATCCGATTGCAAAAACTTGTGTTGCACAAATTTTGTTTATAAATGAAATGGTTTCCAAATGTTGTGCTTTCTATTTTGTTTGGAATGGTGATGCATGGTATGGTTGGCTAGTGTGTAGAATGCATGCTAGCTTACAAAGTGGGAGAGGTAAATTGAATTAATCGGTGTGTTTGCGCAGTACCGAAATCGGGTGACTCCCATCCAAGGGGTAAGAAAACTTGCATCTTCTTTGGGAGTTCACGTGCTAGTGCGCACCTGGCGCGTGCGCGTATTACAACTGCCCTACCGAGGGGGTTGTCTTGTAGTGCGGATTAACGCGGAATCTACGTGCTTCCGTTCACGTACTATAATCGTGTAACATCGGGACGAAGTCGTAGTACGGCTTCGGCGTGTTCCCGTACCTCAGGCCAACATTCTAAGGCGGACCCAATTGTAGTGATTGGGGCGCGCGGTTGGTTCAAGGTTATCTTCCTAGTCAAAAAGGGGTTCAAGGTGATGCCAAAAACGACATCATGAGCGGTCGTAAGCAATGTTGTTGCAGTAAGGCGATTCGATCCTCGGGGAGGATCGTTCCTTGGTCTTGAAGTGGGCCAAGAAAAGTGCACTGGGTGGAGTTTGAGAGGCTCCACCCTTGGCCGGGACTTGGAGGAAGTCGGCCGAACTAGCTAGTGGAGAGTTGAGTCAAGTGGGGGTTTGGTTCTTTGCCATGGGACGCCATGGTATGGAAACAAACTCCTTGATGTGGGACGCCACAACTTTGATGTTCGTTTCTACAAAATGGACAAGTCGATGAGGACATCGACTTCCTGTTGGTAGGGGTATGTGTCGCGGCCCTTTGCCTTGAGGGTAGGGGGTCGGGACACAAGAGGGGCTGCCCCTATGGTGGGGGCAGTGACAACAATAGGTACGGGGGCTGAAGCACCCTTGAGTACCCAAGGCACTCAAGGAGGCGGAGGCACTCACTAGGTGGAGTCCCGCACACCGGGTTGCGGTGTGGGTGGGTCCACTAGGAGTGGTGGTAGCTTAGTGGGTCTTAGTGGGGGTGGCATAAGACTCACCATGGGGCGGAGACCTTGTGGTGGAAGTCGTGGGGAGTCTTGGGACTCATCACGGTCCAATGGGGCCATGGTGGGTGGGCCAAGACTCATCGAGGGTTTTCGTGGTGGTTCGCCATAAAATGACTGGGTTGTTTGTGAAACCCCCGCGGACAGTCATAGAAGTATATATAGGGAGTAGTAACCCCGAGAACAGTGCAAGCCCGTTGGTGACCAAAAACTAGCGAGTAAGCGTGCGAGCCGGAAAACGACCAAGGTGTGGGGAGCTGTTCCGGACTGCCAACAACCAAAGGGAATTTCCACTAGGCCCAAATTGAGAGAGGGTCTTGTGGAGGAGCAAAGGGGGACCGTTATGTCCCAGTGAGCAGCCGAAGCTCCAAGTTGGCCCGGCGGCCAGTTTGGGAGTTAGGCGCGCGCATCAAAGCGAGTAACTATGACTTGAAGGGGGGGGGGGATTACCGAAGTGAGGTGCGCGACACAATGCTACCACTGTGAAGTTGACAAAGGCCGAAGTTGTGGACTGAGCCGGCTCACTAATGCTCATTGTATATATATGCCTTAAAGAAAATAAGAAAATACTCAAAGATGAACTTACTCAACCAACCTAATACTACCATCAAAGTATTCTAGAAAACCAAGGCAATGGGCAAGAAGCTCTGAATAAAACATGGACAACAAATCTACACACCACGATCAATATATATTATCATTTTTGTGTTGTTTTGTTTTTCTAAATGATTTGATCCAATCATGGGCTCAATATTTTCAAAAATATCTCATTCGAACTAAGAATATATGGGTCATTTCAAGATAAAATATCAAATTTCAATGTATTCCAAATTTGAAAGTTTGGGCTAGCTTGGGCCTATCGCCTGTTTTTAAATAACTCTCAAATTCTTTCGAAACAAATGAAGAGTGATGTTGCATTCTTTAGCTTTCTTATATTCATGATTGTTGCCCACGGACAACAAGTTCCTAGGAGTTTCACATTTGCCACTTTGGCCCCTATAACTAGAGACTTTCCAAATTAGGACACTGCAACATCAAGAACTGAAGTTCTAACACATGTGAAAGAGATGTGAATGAACGTTTTTCCAACCATTTTCTGTATTTCGAGAAGCTCAAGAACAATCAAATGCTGAACAAATCTCTTGTAAAAGGATTGCTTTTGAATTTTTTTGTTTTGAAGATATTGCAATGTTTAGCGTGAAATTGAAGATGGACGATGGTTGTCAAGGTTCCAATGAGCCTCACTTTATAAAGGCAAACCTACGTGACTGTTATGCAATACCTGATATTTGGAATATGTTTGGTCACTGTTGAATCGTTGATGGAAGGGGTTTTTGTCACCATACACAGTTTAAAAAAAAAAATTGAGAACAAAGTTGATATCCCGATTTACTGAAAGCAATAAAGGACTTGCAGGAACTCAATAAAGATTGACAGTGAAGACCCTTCTTACTATTTTTCTACCCAGAAGATGCAATGCTACTGTGGCCACACCTTCTCTCTCCTCCCTCTCTGGGTAACACTCAGAACCCTGAACACTAAACAGCAAACACTGATTGATTTAGTATAGCTGAACCATGTTAAAATACCCTGTTCATTACAATGGAAAATGTCATTCCAAGTTGAATTCATCGAAGTGATAGGGGTTTCAAGAAACTCACAAAAGATGAAATCTACTAATGCAGGATTTGGCTGATGCTGTTAGATATGCCGATACTTGGATTGTGTATGGGAAGCTCCCGGAGAGAGCAGCACTCACAGTTGCAGTACATGACGAAATCCTTCTTTCAGTTTAGCTATTTGATTGAGAAAGTCCTGAGAAAATACTCGAGACTTCTCCACCCTCATGTTGATGAAATGTGACACTCTGTCAGGGACGTTGCTTCACCAGTAATCTCCACATGAACACACACCATCTTGGAAGTGGTGAAAGCGGTTGGCATCCCGTACAACAATCACTCGTGCAGCAACCTTTGAGATGACCTTGGTGGCTGTGTGGCAGTCACCACACACCCGAAGATTCTTGATGACACGGAGAGGTGTCCGAGGGGGAGTACTGATGAGCCCAAAAGCAATAGCCAGCTTCTCACTGTGGTGGCAAAGAGAAGATTCCTTCATCTCCTCCACATCATGCAATACAAAGCGCGTGTCAGGCACATACCCAGCCTCCTTCATATGCACAGACAATCTCTTCAGCTCGGCGTGGATATCCTTGATTTGTGGATGTGATTTGTCTTCTACAACAAATGTATGGACCTGTTTGTCAACCTCAATGTAGCTGCAACCTGGCTTGCTTTGGACACCATTATCCTCCATCATTTTTCTCACATCTGCTTTCTCATCCCACTTGCCAGCTGCAGCATAGATGTTTGAGAGCAGCACATAAGTTGCAGCATGTTGTGGATCCCACTTAAGAATACATTTGGCTGCGCATTCTGCTACCTCCACATTGCCATGAATCCTGCAGGCACCAAGCAAAGCCCCCCACACCCCAGCATCTGGTTCGATTGGCATTTTGTTAATGAAGTCATGAGCATCATCCAACTGCCCTGCACGACCAAGAAGATCCACCATGCAGCCAAAATGTTCAACTGCAGGAGTGAGGCCATAATCTTGACTCATGGAATAAAAGTAGTGACGGCCTTCATTCACTAGGCCCACATGACTACATGCAGAGAGGACACAAATGAAGGTGATACCGTCTGGCTTTATGCCTTCCTGTTGCATTTGTTCAAACACTTGCAGGGCCTCCCTAACGTGCCCATGCTGAGCATATCCTGCTATCATTGCATTCATGGAGACCAAATTCTGTTGAGCCATGTTGTCAAACACTTGACATGCATCCTCTAAGCTCCCGCATTTGGCATACATGTCAGCAAGGGCAGTCTCCAGAACAATATCTGGCGGGATTCCAGACTTGATGATATTTGCATGGACCTCTCTGCCCTTTTCCAGGGCTGCCAGGCTGGCACACGCACTGAGAACACAAATGAATGTGACATTGTCTGGCATCACCCCTTTCACTTGCATTTGCTCATACATGTTGAAAGCTTCCCTACCACACCCATGCTGGGTGTATCCTGCAATAATCACATTCCAAGAGACCACATCTTGTTGAGCCATATTGCCAAACACTTGACATGCATCCTCTAAGCTCCCGCATTTGGCATACATGTCGACAAGGGTATTGTCCAGAATGATATCTGGAGCGATTCCAGCTCTGATGATGTCAGCATGCACCTCCTTGCCCCTCTCCAGGGCTCCTAGGCTAGCACACGCATTGAGAACACCAATGAATGTGACCTTGTTAGGTATCATTCGTTCCAGTATCATTTGCTGATACATCTCTAAGGCCTCTGCACCAGACCCATGCTGAGCATACCCTGTAATCATTGCGGTCCATGAGACTACATTTTGTTTACCCATGCTATCAAACACTTGACGTGCATCCTGTAGGCTCCCGCACTTGGAATACATGTCAACAAGGGCGGTCTCCAGAATGACATCTGGTGTAAGTCCAGCTTTGATGATGTCAATGTGGACCTCTTTGCCCTTTCCCAGGGCTGTCAGGCTAGCACACACATCGAGTAGGCAAATGTAAGTGACCCTGTCAGGTGTCACCCCTTCCCGTTCCATTTGCTTGTACATTTCAAACACCTCCTTACCACACCCATCCTGAGCATATCCTGCCGTCATTGCATTCCATGAGACCACATCTTGTTGAGCCATATTCTCAAACACTTGACGTGCATCCTTTACACTCCCGCATTTGGCATACATGTCAATAAGGGAATTCTCCATAATGATATCTCGAGCAATTCCAGCTCTAATGATGTCAGCATGGACCTCCTTGCCCTTTTCCAGGGCTCCTAGGCTTGCACATGCATTGAGAGTGCAAATGAATGTGACCCTGTTGGGCATCACCTGTGTCTGTTGCATTTGTTCATACATCTCAAAAGCCTCCCTACCACAACCATGCTGGGCATATCCTGCAATCATCGTATTCCACGAGACTACATTTCGTTCAGCCATTTTGTCGAATACTTGACGCGCATCCTTTACACTCCCACATTTGGCATACATGTCAGCAAGGGTAGAGTCGAGAATAATATCTGGTGCAATTCCAGCTTTAATGATGTCAGCATGGACCTCCTTGCCCTTTTCCAGGGCTCCTAGGCTGGCACATGCATTCAGGACAGAAATGAATGTGACTTTGTCAGGTGTCACCCTTTTTTCTTGCATTTGCTCATAAATATTGAGAGCCTCCTTAGCACGTCCATTCTTGGCATATCCTGTAATCATTATAGTCCACGAGTACATATTTCGTTCAGACATTTGGTCAAACACTTGGCCTGCATCCACCAAGCGCCCACACTTTGCATACATGTTGACAATGGTGTTGAGTAGAAACGTGGTTGGTTTCGATTGTCTCTGGATAATGTGGGCGTGCACCTGCTTTCCCACTGCTAGGTCTTTAACTTTAATGCACTCTTGCAAGAGACAGACATAAGTATTACAGTCTGCCAAAAGGCCTGGTTGGTTCAAAATGTGCAGAGCCTCTTTCAGTTGTCCTGCCTTACACAGTGTCCTCACATCCCCACAAGTGCTGGAAGAGTTCATTTTTACTCTCCCTCTTGCTCCTCTTTCCAAAGAAGGGGTCATGGTGGAGGCGCATGATTCAAAAGACTGTGACTGATTCACCCCTGCCATCCTGCATGATCCAAAACTTGTAGTTACAACCTTTTGGATAAACCTCCTATGGTACGTCAAAGAAAGACATCTTCACGAGAATATGCTCGTCGCTACATATAACAGGATTACGAAACCACTGCAGTCATCGTCTGTGACACTTTGATTATGACAATTTTTTCTAACTACGTTAGTTTGAACCCTTTGAATCATCATCATCAAGAAGTACCGGCTGCATTCTTGGCCTGGAGCCCCATGGTGTACATCGACATTCAAACCGTCAGCAGATTGAGCTTGACCTTGTGTCATGGCGGATAGCTCTGCTTCAACCCAAGGAGGGTTTGACCAACTCTCAATCCAAAAGACCTCCCTTGTGTGCTCAAGTCCAAAGTCTGGTGATCTTGGACTTTTCTGCAAAAACCATGAATGTGCAGCGGGGCAAATGGCATCAGCAGCCACAACCACAAAAGCTTCAAGTATCTTTCCAACAACACAGGAAACATTTCAGCAATCTATTCTTGAACCAGCCACTGAAACCAATGATAGGAACTTCTTTTGTTCTTGTTTTTTAAACCAAGAGAACAGTCGTCAGTAATTGAAGCAACTGAACACATAACCCACCCCACAAAACATCGTCATGCCAGCTTTGATCAAAGGCCCTCCTTGACAAGTGCTTCCACATCCAAATTAAGACAAACTTGCCTTCTCACACTGCTTGTCTGACCACTGTGAAGGATCTGAGAAGAACCCTTGCCAGAGCCATTCTTTGCTCATTGCTTGACCTGCAACCAAGAACTCTGAGACTGTGAGAGTTTGCTAGCTTTCCCTTGCTAAGTCTCTATAGAGGAGTGTGCTTGAGCATACCTTTTAGTTGTCGTGAGGGTTGGTGGTAGAGGAGTGCTGGAATCAGCATATTATTTTGGAGCATAATACAGTCATTGGCCATCACATCAATACTTCATGCCATATACAAGGAATCTCCTAAATCTCACGTCCCTCTTCCCCAACTTCAGATCTCACCCTGAAATGAATCAACAAGACTACCCAGTACAGTATTGCATCTCCGATTCGCAGGGCAGGGCCACCATGAAACTGGCTGTTGAGAAAGATAGTGTCATTTAAAAGAAATGGGGGCAAGAATGTAGGGGGGCAAAAATGATAAACACTATTGTAAGCTCCTGGAGACAATGGAGTAGAGGAAGGACTCAGGTTGCAAGAAAGTGACAGGAAACCTATCTCCAGACTGAAAATGAGCAAGACCATGGAAGGAGAGAACATAACAGGAGAGTACATAATCAGGAGACGATGATTGCTTTTGTAAGACAACGATACTGGATCTTGCCAACATACATTGGGCTGAAGACTTACTATTAGTGCATGCTCTTCTCCAAAGAAGATGTCTTTGGTTGGTCTCTGTTGGCAAGGGCTGCAGTTAGACTAGACGACAGGTGGGCCAGGTCATAGTATTGGGCAATCTGCTGCTGAACCTGGCACTCTCCATTCGCCGCATCGTCTATGAGGTTATTTGGGCGAATCCATCCTGTAGACGGATTCGCTGTCTTCAATTGAGAACTTGTCCTATGTTTGGCATCGATGGAACAGTCAGAGGACCTTGCTCCAGCTCTCCACTTTGCCCTGGCATTTCGATTTCACTCATCAGATTGTTGCATTTGGCAAGGAGTTGCATTATACCTGGCAAATTGAGAATTCCAAATGAAGGGTATCGTAAATATATACAGGACCTTTGATGGGTTGAATCACACTCTACCTTTCCAAGACAATTACCATGACCAGGAGACTCAAAACCACAGGGTAACTTCTATTCGAAACAGTCTGCTTGATTGAGATGATTATCTAATTTAGTGATAGTCTTGGATACTCACCCTGACGACTTCATTGCCATGATCGCTTGTACAAATTTTCCAGTGATGACGCTTTGCTCTGCCTCTTGTTATATCCTGCTTTCTTTTGTCCCTCAAGCTCTTTGAGCTGTCCGTGGACGTTATGAAGTTCCTCTCCTCTTTCATTTCTACCCGTTCTCGTTCACCAATTCCTCCTGGAGGTCGAATGATATATCCCAAGACACAGGAGGCTGGAAACTCCAGTTTGACCAAGGCTTTCTTCGCGAATCAAGTCCTTCAGGGTTTACAGGATTTACAGAATCACCCTATCCTGTTCAGGAGACAGACGTCACCGCTGAGTAAAGAGGAATACATTCTCGCTCAAGGCAGGTACGTCGTCTCGTATACCCACCTATCTTTCACACGTATGTGTCGGTATACATGCCTCGCCGTTGCCTCCTTCAACTCTTCGTGTCTGCTTAGTCCGGGGCTGCTTGAATATCCCGTCTTTTTCTCTTCTTTCTTGTCTAGATCGTTCTCTTTTGCGCCTTCTGGCCTATATTGACATGGACTGTTGCGTGCCTTTATCTTTCTTAGAGGCTCGCCGGCTCGTGTTACACGATTTGAGACGTGATTCAAGTATATTATGTTAACTTTGTCTGTCCCTGCCTAGCTCGTTCCGTGCGTTGCTGCTTCTTGTTCAGATTTCCAGGATTCTCCCTTCTTCCGATTCAGGTGATACTTCCGGTTCGGTTCTCTGTCGTTTGTTCAAAAGACGATTTTCTCCTTAGTAGTTTCTGTGTTGTGGAAATCTTAAAGGGGTGGTGAAAGCTCATAATAGAGTGTCCAGTTTTCTCAGCAAACTCGGCTTATCACACAATTGCGGCAAAATGTTCCAGACTTGCTAGGAGGTGAAAGGTTCCGTGGCAGCTCCGAAAGGTAGTTATCGAACTCCATAGGGTTGAATCTTCGCCGAATCTTCGCCAGAAACAATAAGCAGGAAAATGTAGCGGGACACCAAATGAGGAACTGGCTAATTTGAATTCGGTTGAGACTTCAAAGTCCGCTACCTTTCCTCAACCATTCTCTGTGCTGCTGCTACTATAGTAATGCTTCGGTTATGAAGATAGTTCGTCTGCGAGTCTCCTCTGCATATGGTTCTTCACATTTACAATTCCACAATACTCTATGGAGCAGGAAATTCTAAGTAGCACTATGACTCCGTCGTAATGTAGTTGTGCTGATCTGGGTTCCTTTCAATACAATTTTGCCAGCATATTTTGTCTCATCATAACTCTCGTTGGAGGGGCTTGGGGAGAAGGACTTTCTGATAAGTGGTTTCCGGTAATGTTGTCGACTTGAGGAAATGCAGGAAACTTTGCATGTGGGAGACAGGGGAAAAATGCATAGGAGACGGTCTCCTCCTCTCTGGCCTGTGGGATCCCCAGAGCCCCAGCGCCCTCCTCTCTGGCCTGTGGGGTCCCCGGAGCCCCAGTCCCCTCCTCTCTGGCCTGTGGGATCCCCAGATTCCCAGCCTGCTGGATTCGAAGATGAGGACAGCTACAGAAGAAAAATGTACACTGATTGCAAGCCGCAGGTGTATCAGTCCACCAAGTATGCATGTGAGTAACTTCTGTACACAGCATATCATCTGATGAGAAGCGCTTCATGTTTTTACACTGTCTTACAATGTAAACATGTCTCATGAGACAATGGGATATGGAGCCTCTTCCCTGTGTCAAGCTGAATTGGTTTCTGGTGTGCAATTTGCTTTTAGATCATGATCAGCGCAATGCGAGAGCAATGCCTCCACTGGTTATGTCTGCCTCGAGAAGGCCTCCTTCGAGTAAGCCCTTTGTGAAGCCACCAAAGCAACCCAAAGCAGACGAGGATGAAATTATAGAAAACCACCCTGACGACGATGACTCTGAGCTTGATGATGACGATAAGATCATTGCAGAGGAGAAAGCATACCAGAGCTATCTACCAATCGTAGTAGGAAAGGTGAAAGAAGTCTTGGGTAGTGACAAACCCAACTTGCTACTTGACAAAGAGGATAGGACTTGCGAGGTTTGCCCCACTATTCAACGATTTAAGGGCTGGAAGGCGCTGCTCAGCCATGCCGAGAAATTCAAGAAGAAACGGGCATACCAGCACCGGGGTTTCTTCCGGGCATTGAAGGAGGTAACCTCAAACCAACATATTATTAGATTGTAGAGTTTTCTGGGTAGGCCCTTCATGTAGTGCTTCAGTCGCACTTGGGCATCATAGGCTGAGAAAAAGGACTGTGCTGAAGCTAGTTCATCGTTTAGCAGGATTTAGGCTTGGTCCTTTCTAACCCTACCTTCAATATCCTTCCCTGAGTTCTTTAGATGGTACTGAGATAGGAAATAGTGACATCCGCAGAAGACCAAATGGCTTATGGGACAAGACCTCTAGTAACCTAACCTAGAAAAGGCCTAACTGGCTACTCAAGGAGGGAGTACCTTGCAAACGTGATGATTCTGGGGTCAGTAGACATTGTGGTCAGTAGACATTGCTTGGGGAGGAAAAGAGCCAGAGAGTTATCTTTAGGCCTGTCTGCAATGTCTTCTTCCCGCCTTCTCCCTTAACTGTCTGTCAAGCTACTGACAGCCGTGAAATTGCCTGTCTTATAAAGAAAATTATTTGTTCTGAGCAGCAGGGGAATAGATCTGATGGGCCGCTGCATGGTCTTTTCGTGAAGGGTTTTTATAATGGACACCATGGTCTCTTGAATCTGTTGTCAGGTCCTCAGAGCAGATGAAAAGAAGAGACTAGATGACTCTAAAGGTCAGGACGCTCGCTTAGTGTTAATGGATCCCAGTGCCCAAGATGAAATCCTTGTGTGGCCTGCTGTGGTCATTGTTCGGTACAAGCAAGTCTTGGAGGAAAAATTGCAGAGTTGGAAAGGGCCTGAGAGTGAAGAGATCCAATCGTATCTTCCAGGGTTCAATGAGCTGAAAGTGGACAAAGTCCTGAAAGTGGCTGGAAACAGTAGTCATCATGGACGATCTTTGGTGGTGTTTCCAGCCTCCGATGTGGGTTATGAGGATGCCAAGGCATTGGCTGAAAGGTGTGTCCTTGCTCCATGTGTGGATTGGTCTTGGATACTTGGATAAATAAGGTTTTCATGTCAAGGTACAAAGAAACATCTCGTTCACCAGGTAACAAACGTAGCTGGTCTGTTTTGTCATCTCTAGAATCATGTAGATGCTTGTATTTTAGGGTGTGCACTAGTGTTGGGCAGGCATGTCAATAAGGACATGCCTGACAGGCCCCTTGTCATTATGGGAACAAATTAGAAACCCGTGGGGCCCAGGCATGTAAGAGCGCCCAAGCTTCTGTTTCCTGAGGGGCATGCATGGTTGATCTTAATTTTTCCCCCGGCAGACATGGATCCAAAGGGCTTGTCCCTATAAAGGCCCGCCGGTCTTGTACCTGGGCAGGTCATGGTTTTTGTACCACCATTGATGGATTTCCAAGACCTTGCGGGATTCTACAGACTTGCCAACTTGCATCGAGGAAGAATAGAGTGGATGAAGTACTCTGACTCCATCAGGAGCAAGGGGGCAACCAGCTCAGATGTCAGCAGATCTGATGTGAGAGAGCCAAACACCTGGGAGCTTAGGGACAAGAAGCAGTTTCAAGTGTACGGGTACATGGCTGAGCCGAACGACATGAAAGAGATGGATCCTGATTGTCAGCTTGTTGACTGGTGTGAAGGATCCAAGATTGAAATGATAAAGCTTGCTGTAAGGAAGTCAAAACAGGTCTGTTGTCTCCCTTCATACTAGATGACTACGGTTAGCTTTGCAATGCAGAAAAAAACCAGGAGAGCAACTTCCTGTTGAAATAGAGAAATGAAATGAAATGGTACTTTATAACGTCCGCGGAAAGCTCATAGAGCTTATGGGACAAAATGGAAACATGAGAGAGGAACAAATCCTGTTGAAATAGAGAGAAGGTTTGATCTTTGGTATAGGGGATCTGATTCATGGTGTCTGAGACTGCTCCAGGGGGCAGATGAGGACAAGGCCATTGTGAAGGCAACAATGGTGGAAGTGGACTGGATGGGCGAAGAATGTGCGCAGTATGAGATGGATGCGAAGCATTTGAAATATCAGTATGAACAGAAAGAGAAGCTGAGAAGGGATCAGGACCTGAAACGGAAGGAAATGGAGCAGCTTCATGCCCAAGAGGTGTGTAGTCATTCCATTTTGGAGCTCAGTCCTTCTCTCACCATCTGTGTGTATAATTATCTGATAGTTTGGCCCTCTGCCTTCCTGCCTCTGGATTGAATTGAGTAGAAAGTCCTTAGACGTCGACTTCTACAAAAGGCTAAAGTAGCTGAGACATAAATGTGCTTTCCATACTCAATTTGAGTAATTGTATCTCCACAATGGAAGCTGACACTTCAGTGGGCTGACCAGCCCCAAAAGACATCATTAAGTGAGCTAAGTCTCAGGATGCATATGGACCAGACAAGAGAATGGAATCCTTGGATGAACCTGTTGGTTGGAAATGTTGCGGGGTTTCCCTGCGGATCTGTGTGGGGCATGATCTTGGGGCCCATGATCTTGTGGACATTATAAAGTTTGTTTCTGGAAGGTGGGGATGGAGTAAGCACCTCTCTGTTGGAACTCCCTGCAGGGAATTGTGGGAAGAACCCTCCCTGTTCTACCCCAACCCACCTGTACTGCTTTCTCCAAACCAGGCCGTATGGTCATGGCAAGCACAGCCTAATCTCTTATGTCTCACACACCCACATTTCATAAGTGGCTTGTATCCTTGCATAGTGTGGGAAATGCAAGATAACGCTACAGCTGCGTGCAGTTGCTTTCTTCATATTGGTCACATTGCTGACAGGCATCTCCGCTTTAGGTTGAAGAGATGGACAGGAAATTTCAGGAAACAATGGAGCAGCTTGATGTCAAATATGCTGAACAAGAGAGAAACGTTCGTCGGCGGGTGGAAGCAAATTTGAGGCAGCTCAAGCAAGAAAGTAAGGAACGGTTGAAAGCATTGGAAGTCTTGCAAGAGCAGTTTCAAGAATGCACGGACACTATAAAAAAGGAGGAGTAAGTTACAACGAGCTTGGAAAGTGGGGTAACGTGTCTTCGTAGAAATAGGTGGTTTCATGCTCACCGAAATCTTTGGATGAAGTAGCTGAGTATTTGTGTGCAGGATGATTGTTTTAGAGTGTGTGAGAGTGAAGAAGAGGGAGAGATAGATGTCCTGGCAGGACTGTATCCTGCTCTCCAGGAGGGTGTTGCATGAAGAGTTTTCAAATACAGGTTCAACAGGGATCTTTTCCTCTTAAAAAATTGTAAGTAAAGCTAAACAGGGAGACTAATCTGCTTATTCCTCTCCCGGATGAGTAAACAGAGTTCAAGAAGCGGCTAGAAAGGAGAGAGAAATCCTGGAAAGGAAGCAACGAGTGAATGAAGAAATACAAGAGAAAGAAGCCCAATTCAACGAAGACTGCCGCAAATTAGAACGGCAGCTCACAGATGAGCATAGTAAGCAGCGGGTCAAGGTGAGAAAATGCAAACATAGTTGATGTTGTGATCCTCGAACTGTCTTGCATTACATCTTGTACTAGGGCTGAAGTCCAACCAGTGTGTAAAGTTCAGAGTTTTACAAATGTAAATGGTTGTTCTCAATGGAATGTGTTGTTAGTCTTAATGCTTCAACCTGGTTGCAGATGCTGGAGGAATATGAAGAAGAACACAACAAGATTCTGAAGGAGTGGGTAGAAACGCAAGAAAATTTGAAGAAGAAGGCAGAGGAAGCCAAGAAAGAGAAAGAGCGTTTGGAGGCAGCTCCTGACAAGGTAACTAGGCTTTTTCAATTTCATTTCCTTGTGTATGTTCTTGTGGAAGGTCTGATGTGAATTGAGTAGGTAGAATGTTGGGCTAGTTTAGATTATAAGATGCAGACAACCATAAACTTCTTGGTCTTCAAATGAAATGGATAGTGATCTTGTGCAGCCTGAATGTGCCATTTGCTTCACGGAGTTTATTGCAAAGGAGGTAGACCGGGCATTGATCCACCCTTGTGGTCATGCCAGTCTGTGCTTGGATTGTGCTTCTGCGTGCTGGAAGAAAGACAGACACTGCCCTGTCTGCCGCACCAAAATGTCAAACAAGCCGAAACTGTGCCCCCAAAAGCTCTACTTTTGAGGGCAGTGCCAGGTGACAAGGAAGGGTTACACTTGGCTGAGTTGGCATTCTCACTCTCCCAGTTTCTGAGAGTAGCTGCACAAGTATGTTTGGTGGCTCGAGTTCTCGTCAGATCTTTCCTTCCTTAGCCTTGTGGTCACACCCAGTTAAACTGGAGGACAAAGGCCTAGATAGAGCAAGAGATGCTTGCATACAACACTTACTGCTGCGGCGAGAGAAAGTTAGAAATCAGAGAGAGGCAGGGAGACTCATAAGAACATGTATGACTCCCTAACTGGTTGATGGCAATCATAATCTACAACTGTCAACGGAGATGGAGGGGAACCCCAATTTTTGAAGGGAAGAACCACTTCCAGTTTTCAAACCTATCCAGTACAGAGATGACACATGACAATTTTTTTGATTTAGGAACTTGAAGACAGCTGAATGGCAGTTTTATTATGGCAGGACTTGGTTGCATGGCAGCAGAGACTATCCTGTTTATATATCCATTCAAATGTCTTTCTCTATCACGATGAATGTTCTCCAAGGTCTCAACAAGGTGCGCACAGGTTTCTCTTGAAACACATGTCATTTTCCCTCCTTCCTAACCTTGCTGGTGTGATAAGGTATACAAGAGAGTAGTCACTGCTCATTGGGAGCTAAATAAACTGACAATCTCAACTTGAAACTCCACAAAATGGTCAAAAAGTAGTCACTGCTCAAATCTTGGTATGGACCACAATCTCAACTGTGAAGTGGGACTCCAAAGAAATTCATGCAAAGCAATTTTGGCTTTCTAAGACCCATCTCTCTCATGCTAAAAATCAGCATCATCGTGTAAATAACGATTGCACATTGTTATTGCATTTTAACAAAAGTCGTCATCAGTATGGAGTGTGGAGCAGCACGAAATCGTGGTTCAAGTATAAAAGAACGCAATTGGTAACATGCATGTTGATATGGCCGAGTTGGTCTAAGGCGCCAGATTAAGGTTCTGGTCCGAAAGGGCGTGGGTTCGAATCCCACTGTCAACACTTAATGTCAGCATGGCCGAGTGGTCTAAGGCGCCAGACTCAAGTTCTGGTCTTCGTAAGGGGGCGTGGGTTCGAACCCCACTGCTGACAGAAATCACTTTTTATGTTTTTTGTTCCAAGGCATTGAAGCACTATGCGGGAGCATTCTTGCTCCGTTCTTTCACGTGACATTCAGTCTCTCTTATAGCGCACCACTCAGAGGCCTTTTGAATGAGGAACTCGGAGGTGGGAGAGGCACGATGCGTGCTGTGTACGTGCGAGAGACCAGTTTGCTCCCAGTAACATGGTCATAGACTTTAGTTCCGAGTAGATAAAAAGCACGAACGTTGATCCTTCGTTTTGGAACTGTCACTGATCATTAACATTCAAAATGCAAAGAAATCCAGGAAGAAGATCATACGGGGACTGCGGATAGCAAATTGAGAACATTGTGACTACTAACCTCTGTTCAGACAGTATAGAACTGGAGGAGAAAGAATGCCAACTATGGAACACGTGGATAACAGTCACTAGTGCTGGACATTATGAAATTCTGGGAAGTGATTGCCAACGGGTCTGATTCTTTGCTGTTGCTGTGCGGACCCACAATGTGGTGTCCCCCGGGGTTCGTTCACATGCAACTGATTTCTGTTCTGCGGTTATACTCAGTAAAAGAGACTACAGGCCAATTCAAGTGGAAGTGGATACAGGAATCACATGGCTTCAGTGCGTTGAATGTTTATTACATGGGAATTAACATGGGAACAGCCTTGTCCAGCTGAATGGCCGGTTTGTATAAAAATCTGTACGAGAAGGCAAGGGAGAGCATCAAAAGCCCAAACCCCCTGAGCCCAATCTTTGAACACCTATTTTCAAAGATCTTTGCTACTTGTTACAAAGGTCTATGGGGAGTTCTATCATGAATGAACTGTGCAGTAATAAGGAGGGGTTGAATCCGACTCATGTGGAATTTCACCCCTTTCATCGAACAAAACTTCAAGATGATTTCAGTAGCCTCAAAGAGTTGTATCGTTATCGATATCTACAAATTCCACCTCTCCAGCTCCCTCCCTCGTGTGGATGGAAAGACACCTGCTGCCTACAAATGCCACAAAGCGTTGCCAGACGTGGATCTTCTGTGCTTTCTTTTGCTCGCCCGTTTCAATTTCTTGGTCCTACTGAGGGACCTGGAGTCCCCGACCTCTGGAAGCCTCATTTTGGACGAGGTCGCTCGATTGGTGTCTTCATCAGCATTGCACCACAATGCAATCCCAAAGCAATTTGCTTTTGGCAACGATTCTCTCCTGAGCAGTTTGCTCAAGGGCTAAGCATCTAACCCCGGGCTTATCGAAGAAAGAAATTTGCTTAGCGCCATCATATATTGGGGCCTAGGCCTGGCAAAGAACCTTCTGAGGCTGGCCTTCAATGGAAGAGGTTGGAGACGAGATCTTTTCTTGGTCCGAACCCAAGCAGCTGTAAATTCGTATCGGATCCACACCCCACGAGTCTCTCAGTGTTCCTCTCCTCTGCCTTATGACCTTCAACTATCATACTCAGGTGTTCACTTAAACTCCGACCACGATCCATGTGATCAACTGCACTGTACTCATGCAGGACTGAGTCAGACTTCATCTCCGTGCTCGTGGAAATTGAGCTGTGGCTCTGGGAAGGTGAAGGCTTGGAGAAAATGTCGGAAGATGACCCCACATTAGATTCCTCCGTTGTAGGAACTGAATTATGGCCTTTGGAAGGAGTTCCCGACGATCCAGTGGGTGAAGTCTTGGAGAGAACATTCAAAGATGAGCCTACCTTAGATTCCTCCGTTGTAGGAATGGAGTTATGCCCGGTGGACGGCGTCCCTGACGATCCAGGAGGTGAGGTTTTGGAGAAAACATTGAAAGAGGAGCCCACCTTAGCTTCCTCCACTGTAGGAAGTGAATTATGGCTTTTGGAAGGAGTTCCCGACGATCCAGTGGGTGAAGTCTTGGAGAAAACGTTGGAAGAGGAGCCCACCTTATTTTCCTCCACTGTAGGAAGTGAATTATGGCTTTTGGAAGGAGTTCCCGACGATCCAGTGGGTGAAGTCTTGGATAAAACATTGAAAGAGGAGCTCACCTTAGTTTCCTCCACTGTAGGAACTGAATTATGGCTTTTGGAAGGAGTTCCCGACGATCCAGTGGGTGAAGTCTTGGAAAGAACATTGAAATGTGAGCCCACCTTAGATTCCACCGTTGTAGGAATGGAATTATGGCCGGAGGAAGGCGTCCCCGATGATCCATGGGGTGAAGTTTTCGAAAGCCTCTCGAAAGATGACGGAGAGTTGTGGCCATTTGAAGGTGAGCCTGAGCCTGCAGCCTTTGACTCCACCACTGGCAGGGCAATTCCAAAGAGCTGCTCAGGAACGTCCAATCCGGCGGCCACCTGCTCGTTGTGAATAGCACTAGGGGTCCCTGAGGGAGATGTTTGTGTGCTCTTGGCAAAACCGTTTTCCTGAACGTTGTGGATGGGACTGGGAGTCCCTGAGGAAGGTCCGGATGAACCCTTGCTGAGAGCAGTTTCCAGAGACCGCAACTTCTGGTCCATCGCGACCTGGGCGTTACCACCCTTGCTCGGGGTGCCTGACTTCTTCTCACCAACTGCGGGAGCAGCGTTGCCACCATTGCCAGGGGCACCTGACTTCTTCTCACCCACTGTGAGAGCAGCGTTGCCACCCTTACTGGGAGTGCCAGACTTCTGCTCCATCGTCACTCCAACAGAGTTTCCACCCTTACTGGGAGTGCCAGACTTCTGCTCCATCGTCACTCCCACAGAGTTTCCACCCTTACTTGGAGTGCCGGACTTCTGCTCTCCAACAGAGTTGCCACCCTTACTGGGAGTGCCAGACTTCTGCTCCATCGTCACTCCAACAGAGTTTCCACCCTTACTGGGAGTGCCAGATTTCTGCTCCATCATCGCTCCAACAGAGTTCCCACCCTTACTGGGAGTGCCAGACTTCTGGTCCGCCGTGATATGATTTCCGCCCTTGCTCGGTGATCCGCCCGCCTTCATGGCCAACAGGTCCATGGCTGGTTTTTTGGTATGTTCTCCAGTGCTCAACTTTTCAGCTGCTACTTCGTCTCCTCCATAGCCACGAGTAGTCGCAGGGGGAAAAGGCCATGATGTTGAAGGGGGAACTGAAGCTTTTCTCAGGATCTCGCCATCCGGCATAAACAGATTCATTGAGCCCATATGCCCCTGGCTGACAGGAGTCGGATTCCCAAAGCCTTGCAGACTGTTGAGAAGTATAGAGGGTTCACCTGTCGGGGCGGGAAGAAACCGGGCACGAGCACAGAGTACATTGGGGCAGAAGATGAGCATGAGCAACAGAACAGCCGACCACACCGTTTTCCGCATAATGACAGAACACTTCATACCCACCTCCAGCTGAACGAATCCCTGCAACAGCAGAACAGAAAACCCACCTACAACCTTCCTCCTCTCTATCCCAGATCCTCCCACTCGAGTATCTCTTCACAATCAGATGAATCTCTTTCTATAAATTTCGCGCTCTCAGCTGCTGCACGTCAATGTCAAGTTGTCAGTACCAGTGCACAATCTCGTACTTCTGGCAGTACGTGAGGCTCTTCCTTGTGTCGATGTCTGAGATCGGCGTTGGGAAATTGGAATGATGGAGTAGCATGGATCCTCGCTTATGTATATATATATCAGTTCGGCGAGATGATCGGAGCGCAGTGCGCAGCCATGGCTCCCCTACCCCCCCCCTCGCTCTCCCTCTCTCTCACTCTTCAAACGTTGACTGCAGCGGCGTGCCTTGGACAATCGCAACAATTTAACGCGGGGTCGGAGCATGTCGGGCCTTGACCCGGCAGCCTCGCAACGCTGATTCCCGGTCACCCAGTTCACTGTACACTTTAGTATACGCCTATACTGTTCGTATATACCATAGACTTACACAGACTGTACATAATGTACGGCACCCATCTTATTGTACTGCGGAAGTACCTCGTTTTCGAATTGTCGTTAACTCGTAAACAGTTTCACACGTGCGGAATTGGTGAGCTTTGCAGTGACTCCGAGTGAGTCGGGACCCACTGTGAGAGTCCTAGTTGTGGGGTGGGCTCTGGCACCACAAACGTGGAAGGGAGGCAATATGCCGGACGTCGAGCTGACTCTCTGCAGTCTGTCGTCTTGTTGGGTACCGTTGGCCATAATGGATTTGTAACTGCTTGAAAAAACAAAGCGTTGTGTGTTAATATATTTTATACTGAAGGCAGTGAAGGGGCCCGGGAATCATTCTTGACCTTGAGAGAGAATGAAAGCATTTATGGAGGAGGGAGATTTGTAGGCTAGGTGGTATTATGTGGCAAGCTCTATGGAGGTACCGGGGTCCGGGAACCAGCTGGTCTTTCAGATTCAGAGAAATCTGGGCCATCTGGGTGTAGCTATTTATTGTATCAAAGCGACTTTAGTTTCAGATTTGATCCTCGTGTCATTTCACCTGGTCCAATTGTTGGTCGAACTGAACCACTTGGCGTTGTGATGGTCTACGTTTACAGGGTTTCAGTCGTCCGATGTAGAATGTAATGCATGGGATCCAGTAAGCAACCTATGTACCAAGCGCAGCGGGCATTGAATGCCGTCCAGCAGCAATTGAGACACAGAGAGTTGAAGCTGGTTTTAACGACACACAGACGTCAACCAACGCTTTACGGTCTTCCGAGCTTGAAAACAAAAATTAAACCTCTTCATGAGCATAAGAAATACAGAAGAAACATTATTGCAGCTATTTGGACTCGACCCAAGAGAACGCTAGCTTGAATCGATGGCATGCTTCTCCTTGAAAAGAAAATTGTCTCAATTCACGCAAGAACCCACAGTGTCATCCGTGGAACTGCAAAGAAACGATCCTAGCACTGTAGCAGCATAAAAGCAAGATCAGGACAACCTTGATCTGATTGATGTACAACCCAAATTACTTTGTCAGTTAGTCCAGCTAATACAGACAATAGTGCATCCATCAACCCAGGAAGCACCGGTCCTATTCAGTCCTCACCACCAACTTATTTTACCCTGCATTTTAGCATATGCAATTACACTTGCACTTTCCACAGTACGATTAGATCAAAGTCAGCCGTGGTGCATTGGGGGCAATTGCTTGCGATAGTGTGTGCGTAGCAAAATTTAGACTATGGGGAATGTTGAGTAAACTTCCTCACCGCCCTACCCATACGTCGGATCGTCCATCAACTTCAAACCTCGCCTTTGAAGGAGAAAAAGCCGCTGAAATCCAAAAGTCTCAAATCATGGGCTCCACTCGAAGCTGTCATGTGATCTATCCTCGCAACGTCTGCTGGGAGTGTTGGAATTTTCGTACTGGTGACCAACTTTCATTCACCTAATGTCAACCACGACTTGCATTCAACCAGGTCTTGGGGAGAATTAAGTTCAAGTTCAAATTCAAAGGGTCTTGCTCAATGATAGCCTTTATGTTAGTCTTTGAAAATGATTTTGCTTCATTTCATTGTTAGGAGGGACTATGCATTCGTTTGCATGGAGTGGCCTTAGGTGACTTTATCTTTATCTTTAGAGTCCGCACTGCGCACATGTTCTTTATGTTCCCTATGTGTTCCTCTTATAGATGAATGTGAGTTTATTACATGGAATGACCTTAGGTACCTTGTATCTTGAGTGGGTCCCAACCAGTGTTGGTCTGGTATCTTGAATTGGAAATACCAGAAGGGTCCTGGTATGCAGTGCTGAATTTTCTTAAGGCAGGCAGGTTTTCCAATCATGCATCCCCTGATTTTTTCAAGTATGAATCTGGTATGCATAGAGTGGTTTAAAAAAAAAATCAATCCGGATATGAGCAATGGTATGTGAATGTCAATAACCTAGAAATATGAACTCGGATACTAGTATTCAAATTCAAATTCAATATTGAAATGGCCATTTGAATAATCAAGAAAACCACAAGGGAACCTGCTCATCTCATAGGATACCAACCCCCATACAATTATACACTGAATCATAATTGCATCCATAGTGTCTGGCAAAATGAAGATCATAAAGAGGTGCTCTTAAACACATGAAACCCTGCATCCATAATGTCTATAAATATGTGCATATTAATATGATACCCGAACAGACCTGCAGCAACAAGTCGAGAGCTTGGGTAGGGGGCGGGAAAGGAGAACCCCAACCACGGTCTGGTAGGGTTTGGGGGGCCGCCAGGGAACTCGGGAACCTTCTGGTAGGGTACTAAAAATGTTTACAGGAGGTTAGGTTAGGAGAGATGATGCCCGGGTTGATAGCCCCGCGAAACCAGATATCAGACCAACACTGGGCACAATTCCTTATATGTTCCATAGACGGATGAATGTAGATATCTATGAGTTTATTACTAATCTTGAGTGGGTCCAGTTGGGCAAGTGCTGGAATCCCATTGATGGATGAATATAGATATTATGTGATATTATTAATAAATTTCATTGATCTTCTCCATACATATTTATTTGTTTATTTATTTAATGGAACAGGGGATAAAGATAAAGATAAAGTTTCTTTAGCGTCCAGTGAATTTACAGAGCCTACCGCTCAACACACAGGCCATCGAGGGCCCAATGGATGGTCTGAAGGCACATGTTGAAGGATTGAACCCAGGATCACCTAGGTTATGCACAGGCAAGGCACAAACACCCAACCAATTGGGCTATCTGCTCAAGTGCAGGGGACAGAAGCCCTGAGAATTACATAATAAATTCCAAAAAATATAATAGGTAATGGAATCATTCAGATGGCGTGACTCGCAAGGTGACTAATTGTAACCAAGTAGAAATTTTATTAATAAATATATTAAACTTTAATTTAAAATTATGAATTTATCTCTTACCTTCATAAGTGGCAGGGCCTAAGTGTGCCTCGAGTCCGTGGTCATGTGTTATTATTTTCCACAAAAATGAGATTCTTGGTCGGAATGGCCTTACCGGTCAAGGATGTGGATCAAGGATGGGGCACTCAGCACACAAAACTCCGGAATAAAAGAGCCAAGGAGTCAGCCCAGTCTTGAGTACGGCGTTGAGAACGGGTGTTGAGAATTGCCATGTGAGATTCTTTAAGCAGATAAACGGAAGGGACATAGACTCGTGTCGTGCACTCCAACAAATAGTTGGTTCATGTGAGGTTTCCTTTTGTCGGAGTGGACTTGGTAAGGTATAAAGTATGGTCTTCGCATGATGGGCTTGTGCCGTTCAAGCTTGTTCGAGCTGATTTACACAAACCCGGAGGGCGGAGACTTTTCACCGCGTAAAGATCTGCGAACCCTAGACGATATCTCATTGAATGGAGAAGAATATGTTGCGGCTTCTCACAAAGGGCAACATGTTGGAACCAATGGTTCCATCCCTCCCCCCCCCCCCCCCCGGCGGGGTTCCACTCTCTGGGCTGATCACTGATTGGCCGTTCAAGTTCATAAAGTCGCACTAAAACACATTGAAAATAAACAACCAAATCTTCATGACTGTTGGGTTGTACTGGTATCAGGTTTAGGACATACCAGACTGGTCCTGGTGCCAGACGTATCACAAATTTTTTATACCAGTCTGGTCTATATAATGGTGGATGTATATTTTTCTAAATACTGGTATGAGTATGAGTATCATGACCACAACACCAGCTGGTACGAGACATCAATCCTGGTATCACTCCAAAGCCTTCTTGAATTACAAGTTTATCACATAGCAAGTATCAAGTGAAAACAAATTCAATACAAACAAGGCGTGAGATACACGGAGGCCTGCCATTGTTTTATTGATATGAAGTGTAACATGTGCCCAACTGGGAACTAAAAACTGGCCCTGCCCAACCTGTTGGGCAGAGCCAATAAAGAAATATATATATATATACACACAAGTATGTAGGCATATATATACATAAATTAGTATAGTATACATACCAGAGTAAATGAGGAAGACGGCTGGGGAGTACTGGTATTGTGGCTGGTATGAAAAAACTGATACCAGCCTCGTCTGATATTTGAGCAAGTATTATTCCAAATGATACCAGACTGGTCTGGTATCTGATACCAGTGTATATACCAGTACTTTATACCAGTCCTTCACCTATGTACCAAACCAACTCATCATAAAGCAAACCCTTTACAGTTGCCAGTCCGGGTATATTATACCCTCTTCTTCACTGGCAGTTCTCAAAAACAAGAATGACCGGGAAAACATACAAACACAAACGTGAGGTACATGCCAAAGAACCATGAAACCCACCAGTTCTTTAAGGTTTTTGCCGGTAACCAGAGCTGGAGATTATATTAGTCTACCCATAGAACATTTTAATACTTAGAAACGTAGGCTATTAATTATCTTCCGTGTGTAGGATGTTGGCCCTCGGTGGTAGTAGGCCGGATCTCAACGAGCTGAAATAGTACCGAATGCGAAGGTGACAGGAAATCTCGCTTACTATCATAAAAGTGTTGGGCTATTAGTCACTGTGTATGTGACCGGAATATATCAGTGAAATATATTATAGGCCATTGAGGACCGTAGCAGTACATAGATTTTGATGTATTTAAATAAATTTATTAAGATAGATATAATTTTTTTATACCTATATGTCTTATAAAATTTCAAAATTTCAAAAACTTGTTACATAGTTATATATTTTATAAACTTTTGTATATAAATTACGTAGATCATTGTTGTTTCCCCAAATAAACTTCATAAAATTCTCTCAGGGCCTCTGTCCCCTGTTTCAAATTATGGTGTTTCTTCATCCCAAGGAATTACTCATGACACTTCTCTTTTTGTTGGAAGGTGGACACTTTGGACTAGATAGCATTCAACAGGAGGGGGAGTATTGGATGTAGCAAGGCCGAGCGAGGTTTCAGATATTTGACAGACGTGTGAAATACGCCGATCAAACATTCTACAATATCTCACTAGCTAGTGTGTTTCAAGTCTGATCTCACTGGTGCGGTTGTTCCTATAGATGATCAAAAGGATGCATTTCAACTTATTGCATCATTATATGCGACCTATGGCTTATGTGACACCAAAGTCAAACTTCAATTGTGTTGTAAAAAAAAACCCAAAAAAACCATTTTCTCCTCTATTGACCAAGTAGAACAATGATCTACACCTAAAGCGGAAAGGGCATAGAATAGGGTGGAAGCAGGGCATATTTTTCTTGCTTGGTTCATGGAGCTTGTTCATGTTAAAGTTCATACGATAAATATTCATGAATGAAGAATCATGTTGTAAAATGTCTATTGTAAACTCTTATAATAATTGTAGCTTCATAGAAAATTATTTGAAGATAAAACAAAAATAAAAATATAACTTGTCCATTTATAGGAGACCACAAAATGGTAAAAATTCATATATAGTAAGCATGTCATATAGTTCAAACAAAACCTCCATGGAATACGATTTTAAAGATATTGTTATTTGGCATTTGTAAAAACTATATAAAAAGAACCATACATTCACAACCCCAATACATAACACAACAAATAAATAATAGAATCAAACAATCAATCACAAACAAAATGTCGGAGATGATTTGGTCATACTCACTAAGACATCTTCTCATCACATTTGCCAAATAAGAAAAGTGGAAAGTTTCAACAAGTGGGCAACAATGGAATTTAAGCCAATATAAATGTGCTATTATAGGTATTACACACCATACCAAACATGACATTCCAACAACTTCAAGAATTCTAAATAACACTCTACTATATAAGAGGTTGGGTAGCATGTGAGCAGGCTCACTCGAGCATGAGCAGAAGAGGATATACCAGAAATTCCAAGAATATTCTTGAGAAGATGCGATAGCGAAACTAAAATGTGCAATTTGTGCTCACGAGCAGACTTGTGCTCACGTGAGCACAAACCACACGAAGAGAAATAGTCACGGGAGAAATATGCACAAAATGAGTCATAAATATGGACGGGTACCCTATTTCCGTGGTTTATTTTCTTGTACGCACAAGCACATAACAATTCGTTAGCGAAACAAAACAATGTCACGTCATCTCTTATATGCAAAACCAACCGCAACACATTTTTTTTCGCCCACGAAACCATAGGATATGACCTACGTTGTGATACCTAGAAATTTCACCGGCAAACCCCTTGTTTCGCTGGCGAAATCCAATATTTTGCTAACAAAACGCATTATTTCGCTAGCAAAATCTACTATTTCGTTGGCGAAATCCATTATTTCGCTTGTAAAACCTGATACATTGATTTATTTCGCCGTTGTTTGTCTTATTATATTAAATTGTTCAACTATTGTTTGGTTATTTGTATGTTTTGGATGGTGTTGGTTATTGTGACTTTGTTTTTCCCTAATGTGTTATTCTTTTGTAGGATAGCAAAGTTGTAGATATGTGGAACTTGGAGCTTGTAGATATACATTATGTGTGACTATTCCACATTAGGGTTTTGGGTTTAGGAACAGAAATAGGCAGAGAAACCTTATAAATGCACCATGTCTCTATATCCGCCAATGGTTGAATTCCGTTTTGAAAACATATACCGTAGTACCTTGGCAAGTTCAACAATCATCTGTCGAATATTTATTTTATTTTGAGAATTTCATTTCAACATATGGAATATTCCCAAAGATATTCCTAATTTTAGTTACCCTATTTCCCAATTTATTCCCAATTTTAGTTCTGCTATCGCATCTTTTCAAGAATATTTTTGGAATTTCTGGCCTCATTTCCAGTTGTGTCGGCGCCGTGCAATATATACATGTTGTGGAAAAAATCGTCATATATGTACAGTAGATCAGCAAACCTGTAGCCAAGATGCATCCACGTGGACATTCTTAAAGTCACCACCGAGCTGCACTTATCCTTAGCATTTTGCAACCACGTGGCACGTCCACACCTATGCAGAAATGAAAAAAAAAGGTTGTTAAGTACCAAGAGAACATAGGTTGCAACAAGAGTGGTGGTTCCAATAATCAATAGTTTCTTCACGGATAGTGGCTAGCGAGGATAATATAGTTGTAGTTTTCGGCAAAGAGTTTTCAGCATGTTGTATCATTTTGAATGTGACAATTGAGATAGACCACTTGGATCCCAAGAGAAGTGTAAGGTCTATCTGGGTCTAAGTATGGGAATGATTGGCCGTTATATAGGGGGGTTGGTAGGACATGAGCACAGCGGTGAGCAGAGCTCACGTGAGCACAAACCCACGGTCATGGGGGTTCTATATTTTTAAACCGCGATCACAGGAGTTACCCTATTTCCCACGTAGTTTAGTCCCAAAGATATTCCCATTTGGGCCAGAAATAGGTGGCTTCATGAACCCATGTATTGTTTAAAACTGGCTATCATGAAAATGCCAAGATAGCATTTCAGGCACCATAGCCCAATTTCAAGGAGTAATCTGGCACTACTAACTCAAGTGAAACAACAAAGTTTTAGGTACCATAGCCCAATTTCAAGGAGCAATCTGGAACTACTGACACAAGTGAAAAAACAGAGTTGCAAGCACCATAGGCCCACTGAAAACATGCATTCTGGCACTAACCAGACAAGTCCACAAATGGAAGCCAACCACTATGGCCTGAGGAGTGGAACAAATCCAAATGGCATATGTAAACATCAGGACTCTCCCTATACTTGCAAAAATGATGGAAACAAAGAGAGAGCTTTGCTTTAGTAAATCAGAGTTCTCAGTTGCACTACAATACACAAATGTCTACTTCTACGTAGACATTCCATAACGCCCATGTGACACAGCTACGCTCCACTCGTCAAAACAGGCATTATAGGGAAATTGTCCAGACCTAAGAATTTTTGGCCATATACTCCCACATGCCCAACACATGCACCATCACGATTTCTGCAAGCTTCATATATTCCGGGAACCACTACTGCAAATTTTTTTTTTTTTGGGGGGGGAAGGGGGGGGGGGGGGTTAGCGATGCTAGCCGCGTCCCCACTTGGGCGCGGTGTTGGGCCTGCGACGCCACCCCCGCAGCCTTTTTTGTGACGCCCCGGCGTCGCAATCTCCCGCTGCGATGACCAGCCGCCGCAGAGGGTCGCGGCAAGTTTTTTTCCTTGCAACATCGTGGGGTCGCAATGCCCAAAAAACCCCCCAACGTCACAAAAATGTTGTTGGGGACACCCCATGCTACGACGCCAGGGGGTCGCAATGGTGTAGTAGCCAACTTAGGTCATCACAAGGACGTCGCTTGGGATCCCCTTAGAATGAACTTGAAAGAAATATTTGATATGTATATATATACTTAGACTGCTTTTGTGATACATAGATGTATCGTAGGTGTGTTGGTTAGTCTGTAGTGTCTTAGAAATGTTATAACGTGTAGGAGGTCTTAGGTTCAAGTATGCATTGCCTAATATATGTAGAACAATGAACGTATTGCCATTGGACAGAACCGGAGTCAATGGTCAATAAATATTTGAAATTCAAATTCGAATTTTCCCACCTAAATTCAAATGTACCTTCCTAAACTGCAATGTCCGGGGTCGTACTTTAGCTAATGCGGCATCGTAGATAAGGAAACATAATAATAATAATAATAAAATAAAAAATTGCGACGTCAGGGTGTCGCAAGTCGCGCCGGCGTCGCCTCCGCGCCCCGGCGTTACCTAGCGACCCCCATCCGTCGGTAAATAGCGACGGTATTCTAGCGACGCCTCTGCGACGCCCAGATGTTGCAATCTGGGGTTTGTACCCCGCCCCAAAAGGGGGCTTTAGCGACGCCGCGGCATCGCTAACCCCCTTTTTTTCCTGTAGTGAACGCATAAATTGATATTCTAAAGGCATCAATAATTCTCCAAATCTTGGTGAGAGGATTGATGTCAGAGGGGCCCGGCTCCATGGCAGCCAAGGCATTGCTTTTCATACACAACTTAAGCATACCTTGCTGAGATTCAAGGTCCCAGCGATTCAGCATGCCCAATGTTGTCTTCTTCTCTGCTCCCGTGCCAAATATACATACTTCACCATACCAATTCTTCAACACATCAACGTGCTTTGGAAAACTCTCATCGCATCATGCTTGCAACTGTTCCTCTGGGTATACTATAGCCATGACATCAAGCACAAAATGTTGGGAGAATCTTAGGTTCAGCTCCGCCACAGCTGCTCCGCTGCACACCCACATGAACACATGTTAATATAGAGAAAGCAATAAAGTTCAAAGCAGTACCCCCTCCCCCCAATGCAACAAGCTCCTCCAAATTTTGACCAAGGCATTACGAAAATCACAACAAGCACAACAGAAAGGTGCATTGAAGGGGCATGAACATACAGTTTTCTCCCTCCGGACCACTTTTTGTGGACGTTATCCCTACAAATGTTATCCGCTAGATGGAATGAACACTCAGTCTTACTTTCGTCACGAGGATGTTCTATGCATCATTGTTAACATAGTTCTTTGGGACTTCTGGGGTTGCCCCTGGGAATGTCACTCCCTGTATTTTCAAAACCACATGAGAACAAATATGGGCGTAGTTTGTTTTTTTGAGGTAAATTTTATAAAAGTTTTATTTAGAAAATATGGTAGGCAAATATCATTTCACCCATTTTTTTTAATAAAAATGTCACAAAAAATCCAGAGTTTTACTTAAAAAGTTAATGTAATAAAGGATTTTATCTAAAGTATAATGTATGGACGAGCATCGTTTTTCAACTCTGTCATTTTTTAAGAACAAGCTACAATTTGCTTTGGATCTGCATCTGCTAGTGGTCCCTTGTGAAGTTTCTCATATTTCATCTAGCTCTAATTCATCAGAATGAAATCTTCTCAAAACTGCATTCATCCATCTTTAATCATAGGATTAGGGCGATGGTGTCATGCGCATGGTTTATTTGTTATGCGACTTGGAGCTCAACCCTTTCACGGTGCAGTTGCGATTTTGGTTTGTGGCGTTAGAGACAGGTCTCAGGGCCATGAGCTACGATGCAAGCAACTGCAAGCACTTGTCGCATCTGTGAGTGTATATTGAAGACATATAGGCTCCACTATGTGTGCAGCCAGTAATACATGAGCTGGGTGGGATGTCCAATTTTGAAGGTTAAACATGGGGCTGATGATACTGTCACGACACTTACACTCGTCATTAGAGAGCAAGTGATGGCTGGTACAGCAGGTGCTTGAGTAGGTAACCAGTGCTTATTATAAGAATTAGAAAGTAGACATCTTGGTTTTTCAGCCATGTGATCGTTGGCTGTACCAGGACAAGCTGATCTGATTCATGATATATAAAAGCAAAAAAGAATGATGCCAAGATCTCTTATTCGTTGTAGAAGTATGCAAGCATTGTCCAAATTTTTAGATTAGTAACTTACAAAAGGTGATGTTCATGGGGCTGATAGTACTGTCATGACACTTACACTTGTCATCCAAAGAGAGCAAGTGATGGCTGGTCCAGCAGAGGGATGTGAGGTGTATTACATCATTGCTATCGGCTGCACCTATCTTGTGAGTAGCTTGAGAATGAAAGAGAATGGGTGCCGTACTTGAGTCCCTACTATGCATAGCTACCGCAATATTTACAGTACAACAATTTAAATAGAGGAGTAGCCGCAAGCTAAAATTCAAGAGTCAATGGAATGGAGTGCAATGTGAGCGCAATTGGTAACTTTTGTAGTAACATTCACTAATTCAGGGCTGCTGCCATAGGTACGATCAACACCACAGTAGAAATATGAGTGAAAAAGAGGGTGACAGTGGTGTAACCTTCAATGATGCAAAAATGGCAGATTTGAACCGTGAGAGCATTCAACGATAAGAGATTTTATTTGGCTCGGATGGTGATGCATGCTTGGCGCCTTATGATGTGTAAGTATTGGTTGCATTCAGCTTGAGATATATCTGTTTTATCTTTTTCCTTCACATTTCTCATTTCTCATTTCACATGACTCTGAATTCAGCCAGAGGAGGTCATATGCTTGAGCTTTCTGGCACATTGCTACACCGACTAAGTAGTAAGTGTAATTTTGCTGATATGCAAAGTGTTCAGATTTTTTTAAAATTTTCAGAGATCGAGAACACCTGGCACACTTAACATATTTTGCTATGACTTGTAGGATGCAATGTAGGTTGGAATGCACCAGATCGCCAGACGCCTGCTAACTCCTGCTCGTCCAGGCTCTGAAATTCCAGCTTGTAAGTCTACTTCACTTTTTTCTGTTGCAACCCTCTCTCTGTCATCAACGTTTGAGTAGTGCACATTGCTGTTCTTTGGGCAGAAAGTAAGGGATTCATCACCAGTTTTCATGTGATTAGTTATGTGATAGGTAGGGGCATGTTCAGTTCTAACAAATCAAGCACTAGTGTTGTCTAAATGAGATGGCAGTGAACCTCATGGCCAACTATGATCGACAAAGATGATGTCAACCTTATGTGGTCCAAGTCTTGAGTATTAGGCTGATGGTGCCACAGGTTGAAAGAAGTGATTGGACCGGGTGTGGCAGTTGGAGCCTACATCCTCACTATTTTGCGGTATGGTTGGAATAAGCCTCACGTGGTTCAAAGAACATTGTGAAAAATGATTTACAAAAAACTGTCTGTGGAGTGAAAAGTTGAATAAGGTAGTTCTCTTGTTATGTTTGCTAAAAGGTAGAGAGGGCTAAATTATAAGTATTGTTGGAATTGACCTCATATCATCATTTTTTATGATGCAGATGTCGATAAATGTACGTTCTCTATCTCAGAAGTGTGCTCCATTCAAAGTGGGTGTGGGGTCTAAAGCTCGAAGTCTATTGTCTGATTGACTCAACTACAAACCACCTGCGTGGAATCTTATGCAAGCTAGAGTAGATGAACTATTAGATAGGCCACCTTCTTTACTACAATGGCTGGAGAATCTGGGAATATGGGAGATTGTCTCTACTACTTCAGTTCAGCATGCTTCCAATTGAACTTTATGGTGGTAATTGTCCTGCAGCGGTAGAATGGGCCAAGTTTGGTGCATTTTGGACGAATGGGTAGATTTGCAGTGCAACCTCTCGTTTGTTATTATAGGTCTTTCCTCAGATGATACAAATAAACAGATCATGTTTCTATCCAATGTCAAACATACTTGTGTGTGAATTACATGTACGGTGAATTTGAAGCAAACGCAATTAATGAGCAGGTAGTTGATGCACTGCAAGAGGAAAGCACAACAGCTGTAATATGGCACATCCTCCCCAATCAAGAAACAAAAAATGATGGATAGAGCCTTGGAAGGTTGAAGACAAAGATCCTAAGCATTTCATGTATGTTCCCTCGGAGAAGTGGACTCATGGGGAAAATGGGGACGGTGAAGTCCATCGGGATGAAACAATCAGACCTGATGTTTTGCCTGATGATGGAGGGTATGCTCATTTGATTGGTGATACTGTTGGGGTTGAAGTAGTTGAGGGCGAAAAAGTGTTTGATGATGGAATAGAACCCGCAGCTGTTGCTGAGCAGGAAGTCCAGCACATCATTCACGACATGCTTGACCTTCTAAAAGAACACATTCCTCTAGATTATAAACCAGCTGGGCCAATTTCTCCAACAGTGTCTTTTGAAGGTAATCAGATATTCAAATCTACATTAGTAAGTCAACTAAATGGAAATCCATTTCTCTCCATAGATTGACTTGTGTTCGCAATTCTATATACTTCAACAACTCAGAGTCTTATATGAAGGCAGCAACATCTACAATCACTTGTTTGCTGGGATTGGGCAGCGATTGTGGGGTTTATTTCATTCAAATGATATCCACGCAATTGTCATCTTCGGTGAAGGCAGTACAGAAACGACATAAGGGCAAACGGGCAGCCAATGGTGTACCTGCGGCCATCACTGCTGCAGTGGATCAGGGCACTTGGTGGTTGGGCAAAATACAAAAGATTTGAATGAAAGTTGGCTCTATATGAGGAATATCAAGGCAGCCTTTTGATTTGATGAATAAGCCTGCTCTATCCAAATCTGGGTGTCCTTCGATTATGGTGTTTTTGAATTGGTTCTCTAGATGTAGAGGTCACCTGAAGTTCAAATATGATTCCAATGATACACAGTGGATTGATGTTGAGACCATAATCTCAATAGTGACTATGACATTTGAACCATGTCAAAGCTTGTACTCTTTAGATCCAAGTGATGTTGCGGCTTTGAAAAAGTTTGTGGCTCATGAAAATTAAACTTTTTCTTGGGTCCGGCATTTGACTTACGAATGGAATGTACTTATTTGTGTACATGCTTTGAAATTTTGTAATTATTTAAAAAGACAATTTAAAATATAGAAAATTATAAATAAAAATAGGGTGTTAGGAAACAAAAGGTTTTACAATAAACCTAAAGATAAGATGGAAAAAAGTGAAATTGTTTCAAAATACAGCCTAGTATAAATATACCTTTGTACGTACGTGATATGGAAAAAATACATATAGTGACTTCCGTAGGGGGTTGCCTCATCAACCACATTGCCAGCTTCAGCCTCCACATAGGCATTGGCCCCAATAGCAGTCACATTGGCATTGGGCATGGTTGCACCACGCACATGGTCCGCCCAAATGTGTTCACCATTTCATAATGAAAGCTAGTTGGTCTGAGTTGTCATTGAGGTCATCCACCCACTTGAGGTGAATCTGCTCATGGTTGCACTGATCAATCCAACAAACTCTTAAATGACCCTCATCACTTGCAAACGCAATGGCCGGGTCAACATACAAAGAATACAACTGACCCTTGCAAATCTTAATTGCTGCAACCATATCACAAATGAATATATTCTTGGATTGTGCAAACTGCACCAAGCAGTTAATGCTCTCATGATCAAGAACGGAAGAACACACATCCCCAACAATGTGTATGGGTCACACAACAAAACCAGCAAGGCCTGCCACATGCCACAATGACAAACCACATTAGAAACAACAAATGTAACAAAATGGACCAAAAAATATATATATTATAAAGCATATGGCGGAGGTTCAAATCTGCTCACCTTATCCGGCTTGTTGTCAGCACTATCAATCTTCATTTTGGCTAGCAATGTTTTGTACTCAACCAAAAATCATCTTCAGTGGCTCAATGATGGAAACCCACCGTGTTTTCATATTCTTCAATGTTTGCAGACCTTTTGTTTCTATCATGTTTGGAAGTTTAGTGATCTCGAAGTGTCTCTTGGGGTTGTAGGCAAAGTGGGTATGGCTGGTCTGAAGCAAAGCTGCAATGCTGCTAAACAGGTGGTTTGTCATGTCGTTGGTAAGTTCATGGCTCTTTGATGTTAGTTTTACCTCTTTTATCAATCCCTTTGGGCATTGTTCGGGCCTTCATCCAAATAATAATATAATATTAATAACACAACAAATAAAAAGTCCATGTAAAATTGACCCTATTGATTCCGCCTATGTTTGCCCATGACTTCTATTTCCGTTTTCAAACATATTACTCCTACACCCATGGATTGTCACGTCCACACAATTTTATTTTATTTTTTCCCTCTCACTATGTGTTCACGTTAATTCTCGTTAGTTTTTCCTCCTCTCATCCTTTACTCGCATGAATGAGTCCACAACCCTACCCTCTTGGGGCTTTGTTATATATATATAATTAAATTTCTTTCCTCTTTCTCCACTGCCGATTTAATTCAATGCCTAAAACAATCCATAACAACCATATTCAGACCTTCCCTAGACCTTCCAAAGCGGGCCATACCAAAAATTATAATTTAACAAATCCCTATGGTGAGTGACTTACTTACATTACCCATAAGTAGTAGGCAAGTTTTCAGTAGGATCTATATAATAAAATTGGGCATTTTTCGAGATTTGGGGTGGCCCAATGAGGTTGGCCACGTTGCCAGTTAACTCCCCTACACTCAACTATTTTATGACCCTTCGCCATTTAAGAAAACCTAGACGTTGCATGCCTGCTCCAAATGACATGCAATAAGTTGAAACAGGTTTGCCACCTCAAGCGCTATGATTGTGCAAAAGGACTGAACATAATAAATTTAGTCCATTTGCAAAAGTTACGATAGTGCATCCAAACAGGGCGACCTGAAATGGGTCATGAAGTTAAATTAACGGTGTCAAGTGTCAACCCTCATACCCAGGCCGCACATGACATATGCGTTGCCCCAACACAGTTCCCATAACGCGGGCCCTTGACGCGCAACAGTGTCAGGCCGTTCCCATACTGTCAGCGGGGCGTCCGCTCGACGTAATTTGCTAACGCAAGAAAAACTATGTCATGGAGATGGAAGCTGTGCTTTCCTTGAACGCTGCAGCCTGTAGTAGGGCGCCACCAATGTGGGAAGGTGCCATGAGAGCAGAAAAAGAATGATATAATTCTATCATGACATCATCATTTGCCTTGCTGGATCTTAGCTACCGATCCCTATTGTTCAAACTGGGTCTCACCAAGGAAGGATGACGCTTATGTGGCCGTTTGCCTTGCAACGTTGGGAAAACACTGTTCCTTTGAAGCATCCACATAGACCTGAAACTCCTTAGTCCAATCGGGGGAAATCGAGATAGGCGCCTTTATCAATCGCCATTTTAATTCTTGAAAAGAATGTTGACATTCCTTTGTCCACTGTTGCTCGGCATCGTGTTTCAATAATTGCGTCAATGGTAGGGCAATCTCAGCATATTGACGGATAAAGCGGCGATAGTACCCCACATGGCCAAAAAGACATACACCTCTGTCACTGTCGTGGGGGTAGGTAATTGGACAATAATCTCAATCTTGGTGGGATCAGTCGATATCCCTCGAATTGATACAATATGGCCTAAAAGCTTCCCCTTGGTAACCAAAAATTGACATTTTCCTACATTCAGGGAGATCCCATACTCCTTACATTTTTGAAAGCATAGCTCCAACATCTCAGCATGTGTTGCTTTGTTGCTATAGACACAAAAATCATCCAAGAAGATCTCCATAAATAGACGCAAGTAATCCTGAAAGACGGCAGTCATCACGCGTTGAAACGTAGCAGGAGCATTGTAAAGTCCGAAGGGCATGATTTTATAGGCATAAGTGCCCCAATCGGTGGTAAAAGTAGTCTTGGGCCGATCCTCTTCTGCGATCGTGATCTGATTATAACCAGAAAAACCATCGAGGAAGGAATAACACTCATGGCCCGCTACTGCATCCAAAATAATATCAGTGAAAGGTAATGGAAAATAATCCTTCCGAGTCACGGCATTAAGTTTCCGAAAATCCTTACAAATTCGTACTTTGTCTGATTGTTTCTTGGGCACAACCACTATAGGCGATACCCAATCGCTATAAGGTACAGGATAAATGAATACATCAGTTAACAATTTGTCCAACACTTCTTTAACCAACAAAGAATATTTATGATTCAATCGATGTTGGCGTTGCCGTACTGGCATTGCTCTTTCCTCCAATATAATGCGATGCTGGCAAATTTTTGGGGGTACACCCCGAAGATCAGTATAGGTCCATGCAAAAGCCGTACGATGTTTCTGGAAGAATTCCTTCCACATAGACAATTCATTTGATGGGATTGCCGCAGAAATTATAATGTCATTGGGCTCAGCAGCTGTGTTCAAATTCAAGGTTTGATAGAGGTCCTTCTTTACCAATGGAGCACGGTTATTATCATCCGAATCATACCACGCGATATCTTCCGACGTGGTGGCCTCTTCCCACTCAGATTCGTGCTGCACCATATAAGAAGATCGGGCTCCTTCCCATTGCAAGATAGCATCATCAGAGTCACTATCGAAATCACCATGCTAGGGGTACTCCCCTAGATTAGCACAGCGGTAGATCCGCCAGCTCCGTGTATGTTTAGGTGACAATGGTAAGACTTGAAGATCACTATCGGTGTCAGTGGTCCTCTCGTCAGCTTCAGAGGTAAACTCAGATTCTATCCCCTGTGTCTCCCCATGATATGCTACTGGGTACATTTGCAACACCACCTTTTGTTCTCCTTTACCATTTTCAGAACTTTTTAATACCTTTCTCATCGATATAGCCTGCAATACCTTCGATATTGCTGCGATAGGGCAGTATTCTTCGATATCTTGTATACAGCCGATAGTCTATCTTGGACTGAATGATAGAAGAGATGAATGAATAATTGTATAGGATGGATGAAGGAGTTTGAGCGGTTATTACAGTTATTGAAGCGCCCTGCTATATAATGCGTTCATGAGAAGCAGAAAGTGTCAGTTGAGCCAGAGAGCCGTGACCGGAGTAGGGAGAGAAGAGTGAGTAGAAGATAGACTATAGAGTTATTCTGCAATGATAGATTTAGTACTGCGTTCTTGCAGTGTTGTGATTTATGACTGTGAAGAAGAAGAAAAAGGAAGTGCAATTCACTTTGTGTATGTGTGGAGAATGAAGTGATGGAATGAGAATGTGTTTCTGTGTGTAAGAACTGAATAACCATAATTATATGAGATGGTGAGAATGCGCACAAATGAAACAGATAAGAATTCGGTGTGAAAATTAGTTTCTGCTCTACCAAGAGAAATATCGATAGATGGATATCCAAAGCTTAAGAAGGAGCAGATTAAGGAGACAAAGATAGAAAGAGTCTTCAATTGAATTCAGGGTATGAGTACAATTGTGAAGTAAAATCATTTGCCTGGCAGAGAGCAATGATGAGGGAATAAAGGAAGTGTCAGGGTTGATCACTGGATTACCAGACCATTTATCGATAACAATCTTTCAGAAGCTTTGTTGTAGTGATAAAGAAGTATTCTTATTGCAATTGGTCAATAAAGGATGGTATAGGGAGATATCCATCCTGTACCGGAGTTGTTATTGGAAACATAGTTGGTTGCAAAAGTGGTATAGATCATTTGAAGGCTATCTTGAACTTATGAGAGAATGGAATCATAATTTTGGTGAGAGAAAATCCCTGGAGCGACTGGAGAAACGGAATTGGTGGTGAAGAATAATCACTAGCGATGTGTGAAGGAGAACAGATAGTATATCCTGTAGAATTAATTATTGGATTGCCTAATAATTTGTCTCTAGATATCTTTAAAAGACTACAAGAGATAATCAATCTATGGTTAGTCAGTAAAGAATGGTATCGAGAGCTGTTGACTTTGTATCAGAGAGATTCTTGGAGGAAAAATATAGTGGAGCAATGGTATTTGATTTCAGCCGATGAAGCAGAGTTAATAGAAGATGGAGAGAATATTTATGAATCTGGAAGAATGATGATCGTGTTAGATGAAGATGACTGTTGGTAAAGTTGTTTCAAAGAAGGGATAGAGAGAGATAGAATTGTCTAACATCATTATGTATTAGTCGTATAGTGCTTTCCCCAGCGAACGAACCTTAGAACTAATTGATCTTTTCTTTTAGGATTGATCTTAGTTTTATTCTACATCTTTTTGGCGCCGCTGCCGGGGAAAGATGATGCGGTTTGCTATAGTGATGCTTTACTAAAATTTCAAGATAATTACTTTCTGTTGAGGAATTACGAGATGACGGGGGAAGTCATTCCTAATAGTAAGGTTTTCCCACCTGGTTTCGAACTATGTCCTTATTGTAGTTTATGTAAGCAGCATAAGAAGGCAGAGATCCCAGAATGTTCTTGGACTCAGAAGAAGGCGCGGGAGACGGTTGAGCCTCCCTGTTCTCAAAAGTGGAGATGCTAGCTCTGGCGATAGCGCAGAAGGAGTAGATTCAACTATCGCCTGAACAAGAGGAAACGTCAAGAACACTTGAATTGACTGTTGCAAGAAATCGAGGAGATCATCTTGTATTGTCAATTAAGAAGAAGGGGTTATGGGGTATGAGGGAATCTCCCGTAACCGCCGAACATAAGGCTAAAGCCAGATCTGACCAATTGGCAATTCGGATAGCACGACAAGCATTATTAGCCGCACAGGCAGCTGCATCGGCACCACCTATCGCGTCTTCTATTGCAATCCTTGCACCACCTATTATACCCCCTATTGTACCACCTATTGCACTAGTACCAATGGCGGTAGTACCAATTGCTCTCTAATCAATTCCGGTGGTGGTGAATGTGGGAACGCCCAACGATAGAACTGTCAATGTATCGCCCCTGCCACAGTTTACGGGGTTGCAAGGGTCAGATCCTGACCGCCATTTGGCTCAATTTATGACAGCTTGTATTGCTAATAATGCCAGGACGGAATTCTGTTGGTTGACAATGTTCCCTGCCACTTTGCGGGAATTAGCATTTCAATGGTATGATCGACAACAACATGGAGCATTTCCTGATTGGAACACCTTAAAAACAGCTTTCCTAACACAGTTTCGACCCTTGGGTTTTACTGATCGTCTACGGGAGCAACTGACAAAACTCCATATGGTGAAAGGCGAGTCGGTCGACTCATTTGCAGGCCGCCTAACGTCCTGCCAACGAAGGCAAATGCTATGTATGGCATGATGCCCCGGCCACACAGGGTGCAGCCCCATTAGGTGGATGCACAATTCTTGAACGCAGGCCTCGCGACGTTGCTGGACGGCAGCTGTGTTGCGGCCACACATGCTGCCCTCCCACAATCCATTGAATAGGTGGCAAACCAGGAGTGATTGAGATGGTGTGTAATCCAATGGCCCACAACGCACGTGAAAATGACACAAGACACGTGGACCTCTACGATCTGGTGGATGCTTCCCGGAATGTACGTTCGGCTGCATAATGCAGTTCTTTTCGCGTTAGAGAACTCGGTTGCCCGGACGCAGGGGCACCAGTCTAGGGACAGTCTAATAGTTTTGCGTGCCGAGGCCCCGCGTTACGGGAGTTGCGTTCCTCGGATGTATTTGGCCTGTGTGGCCCTGGTATGACTATTATACCTAGCCACACATGACATATGCGTTGCCTCAACGCAGTACCCACAATGCGGGCACTTGGCGTGTAGCAGTATCAAGCATTTCCTACACTGCCGGCGGGGCCTAGCTCTACATATGGAGGCAACGCAGTTCCCATAACACGGGCCCTTGACGCTCAGCAGTATTAGACGCTTCCTACACTGCCGGCAGGGCATCCGCTCGACGTAGTTTTCTAAGGCAAAAGAAACTACGTTGTGGAGATGGAAGTGCGTTCCTTGAATGTTGCAGCCTGTAGTAGGGTGCCACCAATGTGGGAAGGCGCCATGAGAGCAGGAAAATGATGATATAATCTATCATGCCATCACGCTGGATCTTAGCTACCAATCCCTGCTGTTCAAACTGAATCCCACTGGGAACGATGGGGCTTGTGTGGCTGCTTGCCTCGCAGCGTTGGAAAACGCAGTTCCCTGACGTGCGTCCTACCCAACGGAGACAAATGCTATGTGTGGCCTAGCTATCACAAAAACACGTACAAAGCAGCCTATGCTATAAAATCTTGGTCATTTGAAATTTGGCATGCATTTGGCATTTGGACTATAAATTATGAAAAGTTGGGGTAGTCATCTTGGAAATTCAAAAAGCCCTTCAACATGCAAAGAAAGATTTGTTGCAAACCAAAAAAAAGAGAAATGCTCCCCAAAATAACACTATATCTCCCAAATTTAACGGTGAAAATCCCTAAAATTTAGGGAGATGGTGTAGGGATCACGTATGTATGTACATGTATGTCATTTTTAGTGGATGAATGTTGGTCGGTGGATGGCCTAATGTTCTTTTAAAAATATTTTAAGGGAAATACCTCGGTGTGACACCTCACAACTCAGGCCCCTTAATATATGAAGCAAGGTAGTTTGTTTTGTAGCGTTGAGATCTCCCACACAGCGGGTTCCAGCCCTGGTGCTTGGTACCGTTGGAAAGCCCTCGATGAGGAGGGGTGCACCGACTTGGTCTCATAATTTTTGGACCTACGGTGTTGAGATATGGAATTTCACGTACTTTTGGTTGCTGAAAATAGCAAAGTGGGCATTCACCAAATTCCAATCTATGAATCGCATCTTCAGAGTATTTTTTAACATTAGTTCATTCATGTACCACATATTCTTTGTAACTAAACAAACATCCAACTTCATTTTAGTATATCGATTTCAATTCTTCACACATGGCCTCAATATAGAAGACACACTTGGATACATATGGGATTGTACCTGGACTTACACCAGACCGTGGTTTGAACCCACAACCACATCCAACGTGGTATGTGCCCATTACCACTAGAGCTACATGCTGGTTGTCCTATCAAGAATACTGTAACCTCAGAGGGAAGGCTTGCTCATGGACTCCGTCCAAGGGAAGGGGGAGAAGAACATACCACACCTGACAATGTAGCAGGATTTGACCCCAGAATCATTTGAGTGGCACTCAGTGCACTATCCAACTGGGCTACTGATTGGTGGTCCTCATGTTACTACTAAGGGGTAGTAGGAGTGAAAAAATGCATCTTGTAGGAAGTAAAGGGTTAAGGGAGGGGCCCAGACTAGTATTCATTTTTTTGTGAATAGACAACAAGGAACAGGCACATGAACAAAGCCTGACAACCCCACCACAGTGCCTGCACAGTCCATCGAAAGAACATCAAGTCTCCCCGGTGTCAACGGCAACAGTGACCAACTCACCCAAGTACGTATAGAGAATTGTGCACTTCGCACCTTCGTGGAATTGTTCGCAATCTCCTTTTGCATCAAAGAGAGAAGAATCCGCGCCCCTGGGCCTAATGTAACAGACAAGCAGGAATTCACAAAACTGCGGTTGTTGGTTGAGCGATCCAAAGGAACAGTGACGCGCAAAGGAAAGCGGCGTTTGATCTTGCGGAGGTCAACACGCGGGCCTCCTTTTGTGCAGCCCCACTGCAGGGCGCCCCCAGCTGCTCACGGGGACTGGTTGCAAACATCTGCCAGCCGCCTCCATTCTGCTGAACAGGAACATTTGGCAACCGTGTCTACTGTGGGTTCCCTGGGGTCAGCTGCAAGGAGATGTCAACATTGGAGGCTGGGTGGAAGCAAGTAGACGGGTATCACGCAGGAGCTGGTACTAGAGCGATGCGGAGGCTCCAGGCTCCAATCTTCCTAATGCTGCAGCTGGTACTCCCATGTCAGCTCTTTGCTTCTAGGATCTAGGTTGCTTGGTGTGGTGGGCGTGGAGGTTCGGGAGGCAGGAGTTGCAGTGTGGCTACTGCAGAGTTGGCAGCTCCTGTTGAACAGAAGCTAGCTCAGGCTGC
Source organism: Takakia lepidozioides (assembly GCA_030704615.1). Lineage (NCBI taxonomy): Eukaryota > Viridiplantae > Streptophyta > Takakiopsida > Takakiales > Takakiaceae > Takakia > Takakia lepidozioides. The sequence goes on along the minus strand of CM060732.1, from coordinate 80,675,062 downwards.
GACAAATCAACCGGAAGGATGAAAAGAACCCCGCATGAGAAAATCACTGAGGCAGCGCATCTCACCAATTGTCTACGCTGATTTTCCCTCCACTTGATAGGCGTGTCATGCTGGAAGGATAAAACCTCTTGCAAAGGACTGGGATCTACTCAAAGCTCTACCGTCTGACTGTATCACTCACATACATCCGAGATATGCCCTTTGGGAAGGCACAATTAGTAGGCATGTGGAACTGTAATTTGCAGCACTATCTGCAAGGAGATGACGGCTAAGGCACATGGAAAGGACTGCAGAAATGGGCCAGCACTTCGCATTTCACACTGTCAGTCACTCCTGACCATATCGTACAGCATCACCGGGTCAGATGCGAGCCCCGCTGGCCATGAGCTAGATCTGAGCCAGAGGGAAGATGCGGCCCGGAGGGCGAAAATGTCAAAGCCTCACCGGAAAACCTACTGTTCTCTTTCCATCGTCAGTCCAGAGTCCAGACTTCCATAGAGAGCCAAACCTGGTTAACTCTGGGCCGGCCGTGGCTTCTTCCGAGCTTGCCAGCTTAGATGAGGACTAGATCCGACAGATAAAATAGCTCGGATGAATCCCTGGACCAGCTTCCCTGCGCTGGTGTTGAACGAAAAGGAAGCTAGCGGCCAACTGATTGATATTGCAGTCACGAGAGACAGCTCTTCGACAGCCCCGAGATAGAAACATGTTACGTTCATTCGTTCATTCCCTGTTCCTGTGGGTGATCTGTTGAAGCCGAAGACCCAGCCTTTCCTTTGGTTGTCCCGTTTCAACAGACAGATTACATCATTCGCGCAAGGCTTTAGCCACCAAGCATCCCATCTGAAAGCTTTGGGACTGCAGCGGCTTTGGGACTTTCTGGTCCTAAATCTTTGGGCCTACAAATACATAGCAGGCAAGTATCAAAAATTTCCAGTATCGGATGAGCAAAGATACTCATGACCAAGATTATCCACCATTGCGTCTTTCTTTCTTGTAGATCAGTCAGCTACGTCTCCAAGGGAAATGTAAGCAAATCTATCTGCGTCACCACGCTTACCACTCCCTTGGGATCCCTGTTTCCTGGTGGGAGAAAAATCTAGGAACCCCCACAGGTATATGTCCTACAAGGCGTGATTTGGGTTAGGTGTAAAACACCATCCCAGATTCTATACGCCAAATTTGCGCTACCAGTCTTCTTGACAAGGCTGCGGTCTCGTCCCCCAAGTGGCTGCATCTATGAGGCTCAAACGCGGCCTTCGCTCTGCCACAAAATCCAAGAGGCTGGAAATTTCTTCCAACCATGACCACAACAAAGCTTATGAGGCAGGAAGCTTCATCTTCAGCAGACCTGCAAACCGGAATGTTAGACCGAAACAGTAAACCGCAGTTGTGCGACCGTCACGTTCCTGCGTGACGCTAGAATCTTACAGCCACGACCTCCACCTCCAGCTCTTCTACGTACGGGAAGAACACTTTTCTTCCATTGCCTAGATCCCGGGTACTATAACCACTAACCAAGCGAGTGTGAGAATTGTCGCACGGTGAGGTCGAACTGGTTGGAGCAACCATCACGACAGTGTAGCAACGATGTCATCAACAATGTCATGATTCCCATCAGTGTTTTTCTTTCTTGCGAAAAGTCGCCAGATTTCGACCTGGAAAATGGGTCAGCTATTTGTACCAAGGAATTATGATGTCTGGCAACGTGGACCAGTTAGTGAATGCCACCTGGTATATAGCAACTTTCCTAATCCAGCCACCTCGTTAATCTCGCCACAGGGGCGTTGGGCAGAATTCACATGTGGTCCCGCCTGCGATAAAATGTCATCCTGTATCACATGCGTATCATATCACTGATATATCCATTAAAAGCTGGGGTTGTAACAAGAGGAAACAAGTACATACACATACCTACTCAGGAGTTCATTCCTCTTGGGTTGGTTGGTTGATTACCCTCTAAAGGTAATCTAGATTGCTTTCGAAATCACCTTCATAGAGGTAATCATAAAAGCATCTGCGTGGAGATGATTATATTTCAAAAATTCTCCATGGAGGTAGTCAATTTCTATCTTAATGATTTGATGGCCCCACCACCCAACCAACATCATTAAAGGGCTATACAAAATCGAGAGGCGTCAATCTCACCACTTTTTAGTCTTTTCACTCTTTAAGAGCAGAGAAATCAAACACATGACAATTGACAGGCGCCAATCTCACCTCTTGTTAGTTAACATATGCTGCAAAGGAATCAAACACACCTGCTCTAGCCTCTGCTTGTAGATTAGGTCATGAGTGAGTCGTGATTCCCCAAATATGGCATGCAGAAAACGACAGGACTCATCAGTGCGGAAAAGCCTAAATTAGGCATAGTCATGTAGAACGCATTTCCCTGTTCAATTAAATTTTTTTCTGAGGCATGTCATGATTCCCACGACTTCCAATACTATTAACACGTTTTAAAGGGCCTCTGTCCCCTTTTCCTAAGAAATAAAAATTGGAGGCATACAAAATCAGTTAGGAAGGGCAAATCGATTGTGCAACGGTCCTTTGACACCTTTTCTTAGATGGACATGACTCTTGAGTCTAAGCTTTATCTTCTCTTCTCTCCAGACTGCTGCCTTTCGGTTGCGAAGCAGTGGCTTCCTACATCAGCCTCTATGGCACTTTGATATTGAGGTTATTTTTTCCCTCATGATGCTATGCTTGTATCTTTCCCTTTTTCAATAAAGTAAAACAGGGCCACACCCCCCTGTTCCGCGAAAAAAAAAAAACAAAAAAAAAAACAGATAAACACATTTAGTTCAGATTTTCTATTAGCACTAACTTAGTAAAAATGGATCTGACACACCTTCCAGGGGGGGTGGACTGCAGTGTTGGGACGAGAGAAAAGGGTTCATGGGCTAAAACTGTCACACCACGAATGTTGCAGACCCATCAATAAAACTTCATAATACGCAATTTCCAGGGATCCACATTTCTGACTGCCATCATGAACACATTTGGAGCTAGCTGTTTGGAATCACCAGTGTAACTCGATCTGATGTATTTGGTAATGGAGGTGGGGCTTGAGGAGTTGGATCTGTGTCTCCAGTACTCTGCATACACACAAAATCCACCACTTGGATCAATTGATTGCAGAGAGAAAAATGAAATGAAATCGTGCTTTATAACGTCTGCGGAAAGCGCATAGAGCTTATGGGACAAAATGAGAGAGAGAGAGAAAAAAAGAAAGAAGGGAACTTCATAATGTCCACAAACAAAATGAGAATCTTTGGGAGTCTGAGGGCCTGTGGTACATCCCATCAGCAGCCACAGTTGGGGTCCTCCAAGCTGAGTGATGCACAATCTCTACAAATTAGGGAGGAGATAAAAGGAGAGAGGGTTTGGGTTGGTGAAGTTTTCTCTAGGATGTGTCCCTTTTTCCTCATCAAGAGACAAAAGAGAAAATTCTGTAACATACAAAAGAGGCCTATAGAGCCTGTGGGAAAGCAAGTTTCAAATAAGGTTTCCAAAATTAAAATAAAATTTGAAGCAAGGTATGGAATTCACACCAAAACTGAACATGTAGACAAAACCTGAGGCTGCAGAAGCTTCTGACTTTGCTCTAGATATTGGTTGGGATGGTTTATGCCATCACACTGGCAGGCATGCACGCCTTCAAAAGTTGCTGCACATGCGAGCTGCAATCAAGGAAGCTTGTGTCAACCAGGATGTTCAGAAGATTTTACGAGGTGTACATTAGAGAAGCCAGTTCAACTTTCATATCACCTACATAAACTCGACGTCTGAGCTAAGTTCCTTTGTCCTTATCCTATCCTCCAAAAGTTTCTTCTTTTTGAACCTGCTTATATCACGATTTGGTCAGCACAAGTCAGTTGCAAATTATAAGCAGATTGTATTTGACCTGAACCTGTTTCGGGCTATTGGGGTACCCTAGTGGGTGGAAACCTCTCCAAGCGGGCCATTGTTTCATGGAGCTTAGTTTCTCAGGCATTCAGAATCAACTTTGCATCCTTGAGTCAATGGTACATGCTGTTCCTCAGATTCCCAAAGAATGTCAGGCACCCCACATTGACCTATGTACCAGCTTCAATGAAGACCAGTCTCCACTCTTTGCCACGGATAGAGCTTGAACTGTTTAAAAAAGAGATGGTCACATTCACAAAGTCTACAGCATCTGTGTAAGGGCACAGCACTGCACATACTCCCACTCTCCCTGTTTTTTATTCAAAAAAATCTGCTCGGCCTTCTAAAAAGATGCCACATTCAACCTATGGTTCCGCCGGAAGTCATACCAGTCCAAAAAGAAGACAAGTGCAGGGGAGCGGTACAGACCTGATAGTGGTGGTTGCGTACTTTCACCATTATGTCATCAACAGCATGCGAGTTGAGACGTAATCCTCCCAATGCCGCATGCAAATTCTCCTGACTGCATTCTCACTCTCTTTCAGCTCTCTTTCTACCACCTAACTCAGCACAATAACATGTGATTATTTTCAATCATGCTAGAGAGTTAAGGCTGGAGAAGTAAATAGGCTAAGAAGTTCAGCTCATCTAGGCAGAGTCCCTTGCACTAACTGTCTGTCTCTTCCTCTCAATAAATGGTCACAATGGTATGCCAAGCTATGTCCATAGAGTGCGTATCTGTGGAGGTTACCACCAGAATGGTTGTTATGTCTGTGTCTGTTTGTTCCTTGAGTCCATGATAGCTGCATTTATGCAGACCTTTCAGACCTCAATTGCATGCATCAGCATGTGGGCGTGGGATCGGCAAAGGACCACCTGAAATGGCGAAAGGGGCAGCCATGGTGGTCCCCAACTCCGGGCGTTGCCATGATAATCTTCATGCATGAATATGGTGTGTAGTCCTGCCCCCATGGGATGCAACAATAGCAACAGAATTCCATGTTCAGGTACACTCTTCCATCACAATCAAGGCAATCAGTTACCATTTTCATTTCATTTTCTCTTTTGTGAAGGGGTTCTTGTCCCTTTCCTCTTAATAAAAAACAAGCAAGAAGGAGAGAGAACAGATACCGTTCGCTTGCCCTCTTTCCCATAGTTGTGACGTACGTTGTATGCATACTCCTTGTCAAACTTCTCAACCCCCATCTGCGTCCCCAAACCACATCTGCACTAGAGTAAAACTTTCTTCAACACGAGACACATGACCTTTGGTATTCCTTGGTATCATAAGATAAAACATAGCTACAGCTGGCATTTCCTTAAGGAGTTTCTTTTGAATAAGGCCTGACCCAGGACAACATAAACTGCCAAAGGCAAGGAGAGAAGCCGGGACCTTTTGAGAGAATTCTGCTCTCCAGAATGCCAATGCATCCTCTAACTTCAAACCCATACCCTGCAACCAAACCCCCATCTCAGAAAACATTGACGTTGTCTGAGTTCATATTGCCTCCACTGGCAATTGACGACGGAAACATAACTCCTGAGTTTTCTCATAGCCTGGATGCAGAAGGTGGGTTATCCCTTGAGCAACTATCATCATTTCTGCACAAAAAGAATTCCCACCCTCTACCCTTGGTATATTACTTTCAAGTGAACGAATGATTAGTACTGCTGTTTCTAAGACCTAGGGAAAGGAATGTTTTTTACCTTGAGAAAAAGGCCAAGCTGTTGGCGGCCTCCATGCCGGAGATGATGGTCCTCTTTCAACTGCAGCAGTCTCTTAAACACAAATGTTAATAGCCACAATCAGAACATCCAAACAGAGGATATGGAGGCCAGACATACGAGTCTCAAAAGGGTGAGCTGAGGAATACTGGATTGTTGCATGCATTTCTGGCACAGCATGAAGAATGAAATGAAATGGTGCTTTATAACGTCCGCGGAGAAAGACTTTATTACATCCGTGGAAAGCCCAAAGGGCCCAAGAGACAACAGAAAGAGAATGTCAGATATCGCTACCAGACTAACAAGATAACAGCAAAATCAACAACAATTTTGACCAGAACTCCAACATATCCTACTCATCTGGTAATTTGAAGAACTCCAACATTCAGAAGTTACCTTGATGTAGAGATGCCGCATGCAGAGAGGGAAGGACCTCTGTGCCAGGCTGTCCAAGTCTTGAAGGCCTACAAAAGTTTTATTCTTTGGCTGCAAGACCAGAGAGTTCATGAAACCACCTTCTTTAGTCTAACTAGAACCTTTTCTGAGGTCTACCACTAACATAATGAACACACTTGATTGTCTGTTTGTTCTCTATGCCTGTATGATTGTTGTGTCCCTCTGCTCCGAGATGTGTGTGTATTGTTGCATGCTCTTATGTAGTTTTCAAAGGAAACAAGCACAAGGAGGAGGGAAAAGGTGGAACACCTGAGAGTAGTCAGCACCCAAATAGCGCATGCTCAAGGCCTCCACAATCTGCCCTCAAATCCAATACCAGGAAAGTCAAGCTTGTCATCTTAATGGTGACAAAAAACCTGGGTGTTCTAGTAGTCAGCTTCACACTGAAGAAGGCCACCCATGTCAAAAGCAGTGGTCATAACTAATCCCTCATTTGTGCCTTCTGATGTATCCACCAAGACACTATTGGGTACCAGAAAACACAAGAGATGAGAAAAAAACATATCGTGGTTCCTCCTCCTATGAAGCCTCATACACGATGGAGTTTTCTCTTGTCTGTACATGAGAAGAATGTAAGAGAGTTATTACATCCATCAGAGGCCATAGGACCCATGGCACAAAGTAGAACTACAAAAGATTAAAAAGGGAGAGAGGCACCCACTGGAGTAAGGCGATCCTTTTCTTCCTCGGCAATTGTTGCCATCCATTTCCTGGCACAAAACATGGCAAGTGAAACGTGTAAACAAATGACCTGGAGCATGATGTCTAAGTGGGAGGAGAAAGAGAGAGAGCGTCTCACACCCATCTTGAGATATAACGTCAGGATGATTGAAACATTTCCAAACATATTTGAGTTTATCTAGATTGTGTCCATCTCTGTGTCCATGTTGTCCTTTTATCAGTCTACCTCTGTTTGTGCACCCATAAAGCTGGTTTGTTTGTTCATCTCTGTCAGTCCTTTTGCCACATCAAATGTACGTTTTTCCACGTTGAAGATGATATGGAGACTCGTGACCGACCTGTTGGTGAGAACAAGGGCCTTTGAAAGCCGTGCACGAAAATGATTTGCCACAATCGACACCAGCTGCTCCATCCCATAGCAGAAAATGTTAGTTTGCAGAAGAAACCACAGGTCTACACACGCCCTACTAAACAGCTAAACAGCTCTGACTTCCCCTCAGCAACTACTTAGGGAGAGACATCATCTCATCCCAATATAATATCCAAGTAAAATTCCATAATAATGTCCAGACTTAAAGGTAGACAATGTAAAAAGAGAACAAGGAGACCATATTCAAGGCAATATATCTCATTGCAGGAACAACTTGTAAGCCTGTCTAACAAAAGATGAGGGAGAAAACACAGAACATTATAGACACAGAAAACAAAGGAAAAAAACAACCAAACAAACAGACGACACAGCTGCCTTGTAGCTTACAGAGTCAGCAGTCAATGCAACCATTTCTTGAATAACAGGGACAGGCTCCTAAGACTTTCAAATCGAGACTGTTACGATAAAGAAAACAGAATGACAAACAAACCATGTGGTAAGCACGAAAAGACGAAAAGCCTGACCCAAACTACAGAACACAAAAATGATGAATGCAAAGATTTTGGAAATATATGAAATTTCTTCACCTGATCCTTTGGAACAAAAGCGTGCCCTCGCTGCAAAAACACTTTCCGGTTCCCTACTAACTCTGGGACCTCCTCAAATGGAACCTGCTCACCACCATTGATTTCCACAATGAGGATCAGAATCTGTTAGGCTATCCCTTGAGCAATAGTTGTTTTTGTGCTGCTCGTGGAGGGCCCCTCTCTCTTTCTTGTAACATGCTTTTCTCTTGTCCCATAACCTCTTTGAGCTTCCTAGACATCATAAAGTATCATTTCATTTCTTTCTCCTTTCCCTCAAATTCTGACCAACAAATTTTTTGTTAAAAAGCTAGTCAGCCAGCAAAACCCACATTTGGTCTCATATCACAACCAGAAAATAGAACTCTGAGGGTAATACAATTTGCCAAAGACGTCCAGAAAACAAGCATGCTTTTCAAGTACTTACCCGCAAAGTTTTCCACCATCACATTACATTTACCACATGTCTAATTACATTGATATGGTATGTAGAGCTCACACCTTATAGAAGGCGCTGTCGGCTATGTTCACCAGGCACAAGATAGATGCACAGCAAGCCATTGTCCATCAGTAGAGGAAAAAGGAGATCATTTCAAGTACTAGATACGGCCTTGTCTTTCACACAGTAAGCTGAGGAACTGTATGCTACCAGAATTTCACATCTCTGACAGTCTAGTCAGCCTGAATACATTTATATATACAGAATGCATGTGTAGAAATGATATTGCCATAGCACAACCCTATTAACATGCTATTACTTTTCCATAATGATGGAATCCTCCTTCCTTTCGAGAACCATTCTGGTCTGCCAAGGTGGAAATTGATAAGAAATGTACTTGTTCAGTTCTGACTCTGAGTATGATGGTCTAATGCCATGAAAATATGTAAATGTTCGAGTATGCATAATTGAATGTATGACAGCGCCAATGACTTACAATTGGGCAAGGGTTGATTTAATGAGCGTGCCACTTGCCCTAGCTTGTCTTTCACTGCCTGCCCTGACAGAAAACACAAGGTCACATTATAGTCTGGTTCAAAGGGGCCACATAATGCAGAATGCAAATCATGTTACAAAATTGTTTGTGAAGTGGTACATGCAACTGAGCATCCCCTTATTGTTGAGCACTGTCACAGCTTATGAAACTGAGGATAACAAGCATTGCAAGTTAGGCAGAAAATGGTCTTAGAAGAGACCCCCAAATCAGTTAATAAAACAGATAAGATATGGTCACATGTACCTCGAACTCTGATGCGCTGATTGCCTTGTATGGAAGCTTGCAGTATTGCATGAACCACCTCTGTCAAAAGTGCAACTGAGCTTAGCTTCTAAAAAATTCTAAAGACGATCCCAAAAACATGCAAAGAAAACAGGTGAAGGGCAGACAGTAAGAAACCTGAGACTCAGGGGTTTCACCACGGAATCGTTGCCGAAAGAGTGAAGTCTCCATTGCCAAAAACCATCTACGGAGTTCCTCCCTGTGAATGTCATGTGATATTCTTAATTTGGAGAGAGATTGAAATAGAATCTCGCATTGGCAAGACATTTCACAACCGTGCCATTCCAACAACTGTTTGTTCAGTGACATTATCTGCCTCTTCCCTTTGCACTCTTGCTCCCCTTCCCCTCTCAGAAATCTTGGAATGCCAATAACAAAGACAATCAGCAGGAACTATGGAACAATTTCGTTGTGCCAAAGTGTAGTCAGAAACAATCCTTCTCTAATAACTCCAAGTAATTGGTAATATGTTCCTCCAAATGTGAATATAAAACTACACAGAGTTCAAAAAGGGCATAGCAACCCTTGCAGAGGAGGGGGTTATGGCAGAGCTTACGTTCGACAATATACCAAGCGCAATACAAAGTGAGAGATGAGGTCCTTGTTCTGAGCGTCTGCTGCATTTACTGTACGCATGTGCTTTCTCCATAGATCACTTACCTGTTACCACAGTCAACATCATCTCAAAAGATCTTGTTCTTTCAAACATTATCTGGAGAATAATGCTTGGGAACCTTTAATAGTTTGCAAGCATAGAACGTCCCTTCAACGTGCACACAAATACTATCTGAGACTTCCACAATTTACCAAATTTTCTGCTGCATGGCAAAAACAACTACTCTCGTTACACGGCCAAGCTGATCGAGCATGCAGAAAGTGGCGTACTCTTTATAAGACAGATCATGGATTTTAACCAATTAGTACATACCACAGTTTCCACTTCTTCAGCTCTCTTGCCCCGCGATCGAGCCTCCTCAATGCCTTTCAGGACTGCTCACAAATACCATAGGTCAAATCGCCCGCACTGTAATGCTTCTCCTAGTTCATTTCCTCCCAACCAGAGCCTGGCTAGAACCATTGAGTTTTTTTGCGTCCTCTCGTCAACTTTTAAACACAAATCGGAAAATTTTATCGCCTGTATGAAGCTTGTCGTAGGATCGATCTCTAGCAGCAAGAACATGACGAAGAATTCTTCCACTCAATGAATGAGAATTGTATGCAGCCACTCCACATTTCAAATTCCACTCTCTTTTCGTCTTTCTGTACCTTCGTAACCCCACACCTACAACTCTGTGCATTCCCTTCTCGAATCTACAGTCAAACACTAATCTGGTCCTCATTGGAGCGTGCTTGGCCAAGACAAGATAGAGAGCGTACCACGCAAACGGTCCAAGGCGAACTGCTCAAATTCTTCAAGAGAAACTTCGACACAAGGAGCTACCTGATACAACGACAACCGACTACCTCCTCCCCCGGCACTCCCAAGCATCCCTCCCCCGCCATTCGAAGCCCGCCTGTTTGTAGCCGCTTTGAAATCCATTCGCTCTTCCTGCGATGCGTCCTCCTCTGTCTTCTTCCCCTCCCTTCTCCTCCTCCTTCAATCTCTCACGCCTCGATCTGTCTCGCACGGATCTTCTCTCTCAGGAGAAAAAAAAGCGCGGGAAACACCCGGCGGGTGCTTCGCTTCGCCCGGCTATTCCACGGCCGGCGGTAGTCGAAGACTGCTGCATGATGGACACTAAAACCAAAGCTATGGTCGCGATCGTGGCCATGGTGGGAGTGGTCGTGATAGTGGTTCTGGCTCTCATTGTTGTTCTTATTTTCTTGCATGTAATTGTGATTTTGGGTGTTGGCCTTTAGCGTGGCTTTGTTGGATGCCCTGTGATGGATCCTGACAGCTTGTTTCTAGTCGCCATGGACTGCATGGGGACAAAGCGTGGCTGCTTTTGCTTCCATTGGACGCCGGCCATCTCCCATGGGACCATTTGCCATGGACGACTACGTCTCGATAGAATCCGGAGGGGAGTATTTGTAAGAGGTAGAGAGAGTCCTGGCCCGGGGACTTTCCTGGATTTGAGGCGCCTGTCAAGAGAGTCGGGGTTTACTGGACCGAGCCACGAAGGTGTCTCTTTCGGTAGGTTACAACTGGTCTGGACAATGTAAGAGGACACGAATCAGTACTCTCCGACTCGCAAAGAGCCAACAAGCCCTGGAGATCGTATCTGTGAAGGTCATAACCCTGCTTCAGTACTACTGTAACTTTAACCTGTTATCCGATGGTCACGAAAAGCGGAGCTGATTTGTGCTCATAGGTTTAACGCGATTTTTATTTTCCGATTGGAATCTTACTTCGTTACTGGATAGGATGGCCGCAGATTTGTTCCAGTTGACCTTTAGCACCGAAGCCCTGCAAAACAAGCTCAAGACATCGCAAGCTGCGTCTATATATAGACTGGAGGTGGACTTTAGGTGATTCTGGTAAAGGCTGGCTGTGGTGCAGGCTCACTCACTGAAGGAGGTGACGGAAGGAATGCATCTGAATGTGGTGGGCCCGATGTCAGAGCATAGTCCCCTCTGCGCCCGACAGCCTCCTTCCAACGAGGCCACACAAAATTCTAAGGCACAGTTGATAGGAGGGGGAGCTTGTGGAGAATGACCAGAATTGTGCAACTTGAAGCAAGAAGCAACTTGAAGCTGCTGTATATGTGCGGGACGGAGGTATCATTGTTTGGAGCTGATTCTGCGAGCATGAACGTGCTGCGTTGGTGAAGTTATGGTGCAGCTTTGCATTTGTAGCGATGGTGTAAGTTAGGGACAGGCCAGCTATGGCGTATGAATTTTTTCCGTGAAGAAGCGGATGAGAAGAGACAAAACAGAGTTGTCCTGAGTGAAGAAACTGACAGTTCCATCCTCTGTGGCCATGGTGAAAGATTGGAGTTGTAGTGTGGGGAAGAGGCCCCGGTCAAGGTTACACTCGCAGCCATTGTCTCGTCATCGAATTGCGTGTGGGAATCAATCCTTCACAGACTGGTAACAAAGAGACACATGAAGGAGACTGGATGTTTGTTGTAGCTGCAATTCACGAGAAAACTTCATTCAAACGAAAAGATGGGGAGCAGTGCTCGCGCATTTGATTCACCTGTGAGTACTTGCTTTTAGCTTAGCATTTCTACAGCATCTCTCTCTGGTGTGGATGATGGACCATAATGAAGGTGGAATCGCATCTTTGTAGTGCTGTTGAAGGATGAAATGGAAATTTACGAGGTGGAAGAGAGATGCAGAGAGACAGATCGTTTGATGGACACTGACATGGTAGAACAAGCATGAACACAGTACTTCTCTGCCAGGGGCAAGTTAAGAGAGAGAGCGAGGATGCCTGAAGTAGCTGGCGGTGTCGAATGCAGAAGCGGTATTATTGCATAATAAGTGTTTATCATTACTTGAGCAACGAATCTCTTGCAGTAATTAGGTGAGAGCTTGGTCTTGATTGATTACGAAGATCTCTACATGAAAATGCAGCCAGATAAGTTAATGAAAGATTTTTTCCTGGCACGCGACATATTTGACTGCAGTATTGTAGGATAGGTTGACGCAGAAGGGGGAAGAATTTTTATAGAGATCTTTCTGCCACATTTGATGTCATGAATCGATTGTTTGTTTGTTAATGATCGTTTAAGATAATGGTTTGTTATTGCTGTATTGACTGCAGGTGTACTAGAAAAGATACAGACACATGTGGGAATCCAGTGGAATGAGATGCAGCCCGATGGACAATCTACAATTGAATTTGGAGTGAGCAACGAATGTTGTTAAACACTGAAAGCTGAAGAGGAGTTCAATGGGCCATATGATTTGTAGCAATTGCCACAGGGGACAATCACTGGAACTACTCCCAGATGCTCCTGCTTTTGTATGTGAGAGCTGCTTGGAAGTGATTTCCATAGCCACTTGCTCATTGGAGGCTCCTCGGTCCCCGAAACCTTCCTCCTCTAACACTTTGCCAAGTGGACACGAAACATATCTGCTGTCTTCATCCAGTGGTCAATGCTCAGCTGCGGTTCATCAACTTATATCATGTAGTTCTTGCACTAGTATGTCCTTCTTATCTAATTCTCGGATTCACAAGGATTCATCCTCCCATTCTGGTTTAAATGTGTATTCCTCAAGCTCCCCTTCACTGCTGAGTGGACATCACACCCCTCACCAGTATTTTCCATATGAACACTCTCTCTCACGAAGAGTCCAGCGTTTACCCCCCTTCTCTTTAACCTATAAACACTCTCTGTCTTTCAACCTGGGCACCCCTGCTTCAGTCATCAAAGAGCATCCTGCATCCGACTCTTTAACCATTGGACAATCATCTCTTCCGTCTTCATCGGTGGACCCCTGTCCCTCCCCTGAGTCTCAGACCACCTCCCCTTCTTTGCCCAAAGGGGAAAACACTATCCATCCTCCTCAGCCTTCCTCACATGGTCACAAAGGAAAAAATCCTTTTCTTACTCTTCCCCATGAACCCTTGGTTCCAATCCCCACAAATGGTGTCCATTTGTATCGACACCTTTCAACTCCAAATCCCTTGCAGTATTCACCGCTGCCAGTAAACTCACAGGGTACCAAGAGGGCGGTGGTTTGTGGCATCACATACCGCAACACACCCGTGGAGCTCAAGGGATGCTTGAATGATGCTAACTGCATGAAGTACATGCTCACTACCAAGTTCCACTTTCCTGAATCCTCTATTCTCATGCTGACAGGTACGTTGTTCACTAGATGGGGTTTCCAAGAGGATAAAACTAATTTACTGCTTTCTTTGTGTGCCGCCCCTTCCGCGTGTACCCTTATTACTTGTGATCTGCCCATCTTCAAGTTGGTCATGGTGTCTATGGCAACAAGGCTACCAGGATAGATTTCTGGATGTATTACTTTTGACCTAAACTCTCGGTATCATGGGTGCAGTGTGATATGAATAGCCAAAATTTTCTAGGGTCAGTTCTGTCTCTCTCTCTCTCTCACGTATTTTTGGGCTAAGTTCCTTGCCAAAGGCCACGTGGTCTTGTTAGGAGACTTTAATGCCCGGGTGGGCAAGGGTCTTCGACAGGACAACGTCGTTGGGCTTTCTGGGGGAGTATGACCCAACAGCAAGCTGCTTATCAATTGCCTGGCAGAGCTTCAGCATTTGACCTTGAACAATAGGTCAAAAGAAGACCCTTTGCAGTGGACTCTTAAGAAATCCCAACTGGGGAACTGTCCATTGTGATTCGTATCATGGTGGATAAGGAATTGTTTCCTCAGTGTGCTGAAGTGTTTGTTGATAGAACCGATGTTGGTACTTCTGACCACTTTCTGGTGTGGACTGAGATCAAAAAGTGTATTCTCAACACTAAGAGATCTGTGGAATGTTGAATTTGAAAGTGGCGCATAGCAAAATTCCAGAGGAAAGAGGTCAAGATAGTATGTCCAATCATTGGAAGGAAACTAACTGTAGTGAATTGGTGGATCAAGGAGATCAAGCTTAAGATTGCCAGTAGTTGGGCTCTATAGGGACTCCTGTAACATCAAAGATGACAGCGAGCTGTGGTCTACATATTACCAGCTGTGAAAAGATGTACATCAGCTAGTAAAGGCTCAGAAGAAAATGTATTGGGAAGAATTGTACCATGGGATAAACTTGAACCACCTCAGATTCTGGTTGGAATTACAGCATTTGTAATTCCCAAAATATGGCACGCGCTTTGAGGAATAATGAGGGTGCAGTGGCGAGCTCTATGATTGAGATTGTGAAAACCTTTGAAACACACTACAGCCTGACATAGAACGATATCCAGTTTCTGATACAATGTCCAAGGTATCTCATCAGAAACCGACCCTCTTCAGGAACAGTCCCTCGTCCACCAACTTTCAAAATCTCGAGGCTGAGACCAAAGCCCTGGGCCTGCTGGGTCTAATTGCTGGGCAGCTCACACACAGCAGATTGATGCTTGTGTGAAGGGATTTCAGTCCCACTACTGGAGTGAGCCTCTCACAAAGGTAGTATGTTCCCTCTTGTTCCGCCAAAACTGGGCACGGGATCTTAGGCCACAAGGCTATGGCAAACAATGTCTCATGAGTACATTCTCAATTTCATTAGTCTGGGTTGGACAAAGTCCTATATGTTGTGAGTCGCGAATCTTAGGTCTCATCAGTCTATCTGTCATAGGATTCAGGTCCTTTATTACCACAGTTCTTACTAACTGAGTCTCATCGTCTTGCTATTGGCTGCTGCCTGCAAGTGTCCTTGGGTTGGGGGGACAAGAAAGGCAATGGCACTTTATTAAAGAAAGGAAGAAAATTTGTAGCGTAATCTAACTTATGGGACATCTTGTATGTGCAGAGGAGCAGCGACACCCTGCTAGACAACCAACGAAGGTAAATATAATGAATGCCCTACAGTGGCTGGTGCAAGGTTGTCAATCTGGGGACTCTCTTGTCTTCCACTTCTCTGGCCATGGATCCCAAATGAAGAATTTGAATGGAGAAGAGCTTGATGGATTTGATGAGATACTGGTTCCTGTTGACTTCAGGACAGCAGGCCCCATCATAGATGATGTCATCAATGCAACAATTGTGAGGCCCTTGCCAACTGGTGTTCGCCTGCATGCAATTGTGGATGCCTGCCACAGTGGCACTGTTCTGGATTTGCCCTTTCTCTACAGATGCAATGGGTGAGGACTACACCCTAACCGACCCCTCTGATTGTCTTCCTAGGTTTGGGCAATAAGGGAAGTGCCTTCCACCGTCTCCTCCTTTAGGCCTGTGACAAACTACTTTCACTCTCCCTGCTGATCTAATCAGATTTCAACTCTCAAGTAAAGCCCAAACTTTATGGTGACAGTGAAGAAAGAAGAATGAAAGGCTCAAGCATTTGCATTTTTCCATGTGTTTTTGTTAGAACTGTGTGATTGGAACCACTTAACTGAATCATGTGGCCTAACACCTATTTTTACAAGTTCCATTTTGCCTATCAACCTTTCTTAATGTATGTTTCAGGTGTGGGCAGTTTGACTGGGAAGATCATCGTCCATCATCCGGAACTTGGAAGGGAACAGCAGGCGGGGAAGTCTACTCATTCAGTGGGTGCGATGACCACCAAAGTGTGATTGACACGTCCGTAAGTTTTCTGTCTTCAATTTATCTGCTGTTGCAGATATTGTATGGCGCACAGTCCCTAGTCACAGTTATGTGGCTTTCAAGGTCAGTCACAAGATTGGAACAGAAAATTGAGCTCAATAATACTTCTCTTTTCATTGTGGAGTATGTAGTTATGAGGATTATTGTGGCTTCTGCATGACTCTATCGGAACCTATGAGGCAGCACCTCCCTCTTCTTTCAACAGTAACGAATTAGTTTCCCTGTGCAACTAATCAGAGATTGGCTCAACATGCAAGGACCCTCACAAAGTCAGAGTCTTGGGACAAGTTCTGCGCTTATGTGGACCTGGACTAATCACTCGACTGGATGAGTGACAAACCCAGTGGCGTGACTTAGTGATTGAGTAGCTGACGTCGTTTTAAGCTTTAATGTTGATATGACAAGAGCTGGAACTCTAGACATTTAAGAGTTACTTCCCCTTTAGGGTAGACCAGGAAAGACACTCAGCCAGAAGTTCTTGGCTCTTTGCAGGATCTAGAAGGAGTTACATCGACTGGGGAGATGACATATTGTTTCATACAAGCAATTGAGCGTGGCCATGGCAACACATATGGCAGTCTTTTAAATGCCATGCGCTCAGCAATTCACGAAGCTGAACACCAGGCAGCCACTTCTCTTGTGGATATGCTCTTGGAAGGTGGGAGCTACAGTGGTAGCCAGACTCAGGTTAGTTCCCAACACTGAGTGGGTCTGAACTGATGAGCGGGCTTCTGGAACAGAGCTCCAAGTCGGTAATTTAGGTAGTTCTGCCTGGCTGTCTTTGATTGACAACAGAAGCCTATAGACGAAATATCCATGGTCTTGCCTTGTTCTCTGGCAGAGTGCATTGCCAGATGTCTGTCAGGCAGAGGCTCCATTAGCGGTCTTGAAATCGCCACAACTCTTATTAGTATGATCTTTTAGTATCCATGGTCACCCTTAATGCACACTCAATCAACCCTGTTACTGGATGTTCCTTCGTTATGAATGAGCACAGACCAAGTTTGATACCCTTGTGGGTGAAAACCCCATGATGAGCTCTGAAAGGGATACTGTGGGCTCTCTAAGCTGGATCATAGCGAACGTCACAGGTAGTTCTAATTAGTACATCTCTGGCACTGTCGTAGAAGTACGTCCCCTCCTGCAATTTTTTTTGAGTCTTGGAACTGGTGAGACTGTTTGGAACACATCATAGTAAGGGTGGAGTGATCATTTGGAAGCAGACTAATGCCTTCCGTTGCGTGTGGACATTGCAGGAACCACAGCTCACTGCATCAAATGCATTTGATGTCTCCAAGCCTTTTTACCTGTAGTAGTTAGGAATGGCACTCTCCCTGTGTTTTGCTTCTCTCAGCTCTTCGGCTTCATCAAAACAGGGAGCGAGGTCTATTGTCAAAGGCTGATGCAAGCTTATGGCCAATGAGTACAAATGGTTTCCATGCAAAGGGAAGACTAAGTCCGACTCCATCTCCGACTGGGTGAGTGAATTTCGGTTTGTTGTTCTTTCTTCAGTGAGGTCTGCGTGATGTGACACAAGATTGATCATGATCTTTACACTATCATCGGTGATGGCAAAGCTTACATATTGCAAAGCTCAGACAACTCAGGGTCATCAACAGAGTTGAATTCATAAGGTGGGGGTCATCAATAGAGTTGAATTCATAAGGTGGAGACCACGTGTTACAAGAGCCCTTGGCTATCTGGACCATAGGACTATAAAAGGCCACTCGAGGTGCTTGACCATTTCCTCTTGGTTGTGATGGCCCCTCTTGATTTGAGCTAGGGTGTTGTGCAATTTGCGTTGGCGTAGCAAAATACATGCTATGGTGCGGTGGTAGAGAAGCTATGGTTCTAGTGTATACTCTAATGTTACAAGAGCCCTCAACTGCCGCCGAGGTGCTTGACCAATGTCCACATTTCCTCTTGGTTGTGATGGCCCCACTTGATTTGGGCTAGGGTGTTGTGCAATTTGCCTTGGCGTAGCAAAATACATGCTATGGTGTGGTGGCAGAGAAGCTATGGTTTTAGTGCATACTTTAGTGCATGCTCCGTTGCACATGCAATCCGCACTACATAATTGTTATGTTCCTGTCAAATCTGTGGTAGGGACTGCATGCAAATGATTCCAATGGTCCGCCAGGTCGTGCACCGAGTGTGCATGCGGTGCACCATAAAGTGGATCAGGTACGGAAAGCTTACTCTCAGAAATCAATTGTTCGCACCAAGCTAAGTTCATCTCGAAGCTCGTTGAAGAGGGTCCGACCCGATGGCTTAGTAAGCATGTTTGCCCGTTGATCTCTGGATGGAATGTGATTGATTTTCAACTCTCATCTTGTGATTTTTTCCCTAATAAAATGGTTCGATTCGACAAACGTGTTGCACGTTGGAAAGATGACAACGCTTCTTTTATCTGTGTTTCCCGCGATGTTAGATGGCCCGCCCATGTCACCCAATTCCCCTTCAACCATGGTCACGATCGGATTTGCATGGCATTTGAGTACCGATATGCAACAGCCCTAGCTTGCTCGTGTTCCCCCACAAGCTGCTCTAATTCCTGTTCCTGGGCCGATATAATTTGTACGACTGAACATTCCCCAGTTTTCACTATGGGGTCCTTCCCTTTTCTTGCCCTCTCCGCCGCAAGTTTTTCTTCCTTCACCCTCGCCGGGTCTAGTTTAGACGTTTGCACTTCATTCCCATGCTTGATTGAGTCAACAACGTCGATGACGCGGTCAATGTTTCTATGTGCTTCGTTCTGTCGTGAAAAACTAGATTTTCTGACAGCTTGATTGCACTTTGATTGTCACATATCATTTGCGTGGGTTCTTTCTCATCAAGGAATTATAGTTGTGAAAGAAGCCTTCCTTAACCACACCGCCTCCTTAGCACCACTAGTCATAGCCATGTACTCAGCTTCTGTCGAAGACAGAGCCGTGCATGGCTGTTTCCTGCTTCCCCAAGAGATGGGACTTGAACCTAGTCTGAGCAGATATCCTGTGGTGGACTTCCGATCGTTGAGGTCGTCGGCCCAGTCTGCATCTGAGTATCCAGTGAGGATGCTTGCCTCCCCTCGCTGGTAACAAATCCCCAAATCCACAATACCTTTGATATATCTAAATAGATGTTCGATGACGTCCATGTGTGGGGTTTGAGGCTGGTTGGAGAATCTGCTCACCATGTTCACGGCGAAAGAGACGTCCGGCCGTGTTTGAGTAAGAAAGTTTAACTTCCCAACCATTCGTTGATAGAGTTGGGTGTCCACCGCTGGTGCTCCCATGTCGATCTTGAGTTTGAGCCCGGGGAGCATGGGCGTGACTGCTGCGTTGCATTGCCCATATCCAAATTCTTCCAGCATTTGGGCCGCGTAGCCCCTTTCAGTCACAATGATCCCTTCAAGTTGAAAGAAATACTCAAGCCCAAGAGAGTGCTTGATTAGACCCATGTCTGTCATCTCAAAACGTTTCTTGATCTCTGATCGTATCCATTGTAGCTTGTTGTCATGGTTACCAGTAAGATAAACATCATCTACATACAGCATGAGTAGGACAATTTTGTCTCCTTCTCTGAAGTAATATAAGTTTCCATCCGAGTTCGTGCGCTTCAATCCTTGTTCTTGAAGGTAATTGTCTATTTTGGTGTACTAGGCACGCGGTGCCTGACGAAGACCATACAAGGCCTTACGTAACTTGCAAACCTTGCTCTCTTTCCCCTTAGCCTCGAAGCCTTCATGTTGCTGGATAAACACTTCCTCTGTCAATTCACCGTTTAAGAAGGCAGTTTTGTCATCTAAGTGAAATATAGGCCAACCATTCTGACCTGATAGTGCTGTAACAACTCGCAAGGTGTTGTATTTGGCCACCGGCGCGTAGGTCTCATCAAAATCCTCCCTTGCTCGTTGTTGGAAACCACGAGCCACCAAACGCGCCTTCAATTTGGCAGTGGTTCCATCAGCGTGTGTTTTGACTTTATAGATCCATTTGGTGGTAATGGGTTGTCTACTTGGGGGCAGATCTTCAAGAGTCCATGCTTGTTCTTGTGAATTGAGGCCATTTCCTCTTCCATGGCGTCGACCCATCCTGGGTGTCGAGATGCTTCGGCATAAGTGGTGGGTTCTAGGACAGCTTCAGACAAACCCACCACGAAATCATGGAATCGTCTTGGAGGGTGAATGGCTCGGCCAGTGCGCGTATATACACCTCCCTGTATTGGTGGAACTGCCTCTAGTTGCCCGTGCATACTGGAGGTCGAAGCAGAACTACCCTCTAAGTCTGCACTTGATTGACCTGTAGATGATGACATAGAAGGCAAGGATTCATGAAGAGTATCTGAGTTTGGGTCATGCAATCCTTTGAACAAGTTGTCATCAGTACCTTCAGGTGGTTCTTGGACTGGAGAAGGCTCCAAAAAATCAAGAGACTCTTGTTGTGGGAGCTCCCGCCGTGGTCCGTCCGGTTGGCTATCGGTTGGGCATGAGAAATGAATGCTGCGATCTTCAAGTGGTTGTCTATCAGCAGCAGCTAGGACATAGTGCATGTGATCCTCATCAAAAACAACATCCTTAGAGATGATTATCTTGCTCATCCCTGGACAAAAGCATCTATAGCCCTTGGTGCTAGTGTCATAAGCCAAAAGTACACACCTCATGGATTTTGGTGACCATTTGGTCCGGTGAGAGTTGATGTGGACAAAGCATACACAGCCGAACACTCGCAAATGTTTGACATCAGGCGGGGCTCCAAACAATTTTTGGTGTGGTGTGATGCCATTGTTCGCCCTGGTAGGAGACATATTGACAAGGTAATTTGGCGTGCTGACAGTCTCTGCCCAAAGACGTGCTGGAAGATGGGCCCCGAAGGCCAAGCTCCTGGCTCGCTCTATCAGAGTTCGGTTCTTCCTCTCTGCGATCCCATTTTGATGCGGGTTGTAAGATTGGGTGAACTGTCGTGTTATGCCATGATCTGCACAAAAATTTGAGAATGCAGTCGAGCAGTACTCCCCACCTTTGTCTGATCGCAACACTTTGATAGTACGTCCAAACTATTTCTCAACTCTGGACTTAAATTGCTTGAACAAGATGAAGGTGTCACTTTTCTTCCGAAGGAAGAAAACCCAACAGTACCGACTATAGACGTCTGTAAATGTAAGAACATACAAAGCTCCAAAGAGAGAGGGTGTGGACAATGGTCCACAGAGATCAGTGTGGATCATATCAAGAGGCGATGAACTTCTGTGAAGAATCTTCTTTGGAGCTTTCTCCCGACTTTGCTTTCCAAGCGCACATGCATGACAGACATCATGGCTCATGGATAGATTTTGAGGAAGATTGACGGCAAGACCTTTCTGTGATAAGAAATTCAAACTCCTGTAATTCAAGTGGCCCAACCGGTGATGCCAGATCCGTGTGAGGTCCGTGCTACTTTCCACTGTGCCTGCGAATGATTCATTCAACACTGATAGTTTGTAAAGGCCATTCGATAGATCACGAATTCCTTTACCGAGTACCTCAAGGCCAGCATTCAGCAAGAAAACATTCTTGTCGTCAAAGAGAAGTCTAAATCCTTTGTCAGTCAAGGTACCAACAAATAGCAAATTCTTGCATACACCCTGGACATACAAAACTTCTTCCTTTATTGCATCATTATTGACAGGAATCACAATATTGCCTTTCCCGGCTACTTGGTGGTACAGGTCTCCGGCGGTTTTGACCTTGGATTTTTCTTCTCCCTTTTTGATATTGGATAGAAGACTGTCATTGCCCGAGACATGCTTAGTGGCCCCGCTATCCACATATCAATCAGATGCATCGCGGTACTGAGCTACGTTGAGCTCGAGGATATCTGCAGCTAGATTGTTAGTGGGAGTATCATTGCACTCCTGAAAATTATCGATCTCCTCATCGCTACTGTCTTCAATGATGTTGACAGAATTTTTGAGACGTTCTGCAGC
Source organism: Takakia lepidozioides (assembly GCA_030704615.1). Lineage (NCBI taxonomy): Eukaryota > Viridiplantae > Streptophyta > Takakiopsida > Takakiales > Takakiaceae > Takakia > Takakia lepidozioides. The sequence goes on along the minus strand of CM060732.1, from coordinate 80,652,947 downwards.
ACGACGCTTGATCTCATTTGACAATTCAGTGCAATTGCGCATCCAATGATCAGGTTTACCGCAAAAGTTACAGCTCCCCTCACGCTTGACAGTGGCCCCCTTCCGATATTTATTGTCGGTGGGCTGGCTTTTATATTTAGACTTGATCAGCAAAGCCTCAGGGTCAGTTTTTTTTCCACGAGCCTCCCGAATTTCTCGCTTGGCTTCGTCCAATAGAAGAATACCAATCAATTCATTGAGCGTTGGAAGTTCAGGTCGGTAGGTCAAGGTGCATGCCAGTGATTCCAAGCTCTCAGGTAGAGAATTCAGAATCTGCTCCACCAGGTCCTCTTCACGGACAGGTTCTCCGATGTTGGCTAGCTGGTTGATAATCTCTTTGAGCTGCTTGATGAACTCTATCACCGATCCGCCATTCTCCAATCGAATGTTGGTGAGGCGGCTCTTGAGCAATAGACGACGTGCTCCGCTTTTCTGCTCATACAGGTCCTTCAAAGTCTGCCACATGAGCGCTGGATCTGTGATCCTTGCGATGTGTGGAATAATTTCATCTCGCACAGAGAGACTGATTATCGCCAATGCTTTCTTCCGCCTACGTTCGCACAGAGAGACTGATTATCGCCAATGCTTTCTTCCGCCTACGTTCGTAGTCAGCGGCAGACTCTCCTTCCCCCCTTTGTAACAAGCTGGAAACACGGAACTTCCAAGTATTGTAGTTGGAAAGTCCACCTAGCTTTGAGACCTCTGATACACGCTGTTGTTACTGTCACCTAGCAAAAGTGCTATCCGAAGTCCTAATGTTCAGCAAAGGGTCCCACTACTAACCTGCTCTGATACCATAAAGTGGATCAGGTAAGGAAAGCTTACTGCAAAAAGGTCTAACTTCCAACTTTCTAAGAGCCCACTACATACTGAAGCTCTAAACAGCTCTGCAGGGAAGTCCAAGTTCTCCCTTGGATGGTCAAGCCTTCGGAGAGTGGGGCAGCAACTAAGTGTGGTGGTCATCATAGATCGCTAAGCTTAACTGGGCTCACCACTACGCAGGGTGGCTTCTCTATGTAACTGCTAACTTACGTGCTAAATATTAAACCTAGTAGTAGCATCTAAGAGTAGCATCTAAGAGTTAATCCTACATGACCATGTTGTGGATCTCCATCTCCAACACACCAATCAAATTGCCCCTGGAAATGGCAACGAGTTTACAGAGTTTATATAGTAAGATACAAAGTGGCCCCACTAGCCTTCCACTAGGAGCACCAGTGCTCCTGTGCTAACTACATAGATTTTAATTGGCAGCCAACGGGTGAAGCTCTTAAAATTTTACCAAACTTCGAATTCCAAGAATGAAAGACCCCCCGCTAATCTTGCATTGAAGATGACATTCTTTGTGCATCGAAACTTGCACTCAAACCATCATAGTCCCTCAATAGAATATTGAAGCTGGGACTCATCAACGACAGGTGGCACTGAATCTCCACGATTTCAGAAACCCAAGTTTACTGATAAGACATTGAGGACAACATCAACAAACTTTGTTTCTAAGACTCAGTTGAGAGTTGGCGGCTGTTCTGAATTTACACATTGTTGGGCGTGTGATACAATCAAGGGACTTTATGGATTCCCATTCCTGACTCCTGCTGCTATTAAATCTACTCACCTGCACTGTAAATGGCAGTCCTATGTCTCACTGGTGCCAGTGGAGTATACTGGCTCCATAAATTTTAAGAAGCCTAGGGTGGTGTCAACAGCTGACGGAAAGGTTTTGGCTATCGTGTAAGGTTGTAGAGCTCTACTGGATCGTCTGTACAGTCTAGCTATTCTAGCTCAATTTATGATCGAAGCTCCTCACGCTGAAGATGATATGAAACCAATTCGGTCTTGGACGATTCACGTTCTTTCACGTGAAGTGTATAGTATCTCCATGAGGCCTGTTCATTTACCCTTTTTCTTGACGGTGATAAGTGCTTGCATTACCGAAACTCATGGCGCACCCTTCAATTTGAAAGAGCTCGAGTCTGTCACTGAACTTGGAGCTGTGGATGTAATACTCGAAATCGATTTCTACATGGGGGATCCAAAACACTGCGAGGCTGGAGTTGCAAATCCGCAAGTGCAATCAGTGTAGTACTAACACCAGTCGTTCCACGTCAAGGATCCGCTGATCCAGACTTGGACCTGTTCTGAGTATCATCCTGATAAGTACAATTGATGTCCAGGGAAAGTTACTACCCTGGAACCATGTTGCGGCCAGTACTAACTTCTGCAAGGGGCCGGGTGGAGATATTGTTCAACTTAAGTACTGTCAGTGAACGGAAATGGTACGAAATCGTGGCAACAACTAGTTTCCATTTTGACTGTTACAGCCTGAAATACAACCACTGGGGCTCTTAGAAGCGCGCTGGGCGCGGAACTTGCGCTTTGCATTCCTCTTGGAGCCGGCACTCACTTTTGTTGCGTTGATCGTGGTGGCCGGCACAGCACTACTCTGAATAGATTGATCGGTACTGTATGCGTGTGGGAGGTCCGTCTCCATTGCAATGAGCTTGGTGTTCACGTCTGCAGGGAGGTCGCGTGGAGTCTCAGAAAGTTGAGTGCGGCAGCCCGTTCTTCCAGTACATCGCAAGTCTCTAACTCCATCAACGTGTTGCACTGCTATCAGAAGGGCTAGCAGGAGCATTCCCGTCAGTGACAGAATGTACGCCATTAGTGGAGATTATAGCTTCTCAGATGAAAGAGTGTTGGAGTTGTCCAGAAAGCGGGTGAGAGAGAGATGTACAAGGCACAGTCTGTTGTTTGAGGTCGATGGAGATCAGCCAAAAGGAATGAGAACTCCTGTACTTCACGGGATGCTGCAATGAGTATGTATGCTGGTCTTAGAAGCGCTGGAAGCTCAGAGATATTATAGATCCCACAAACCGGTATGGAGTTGATAATGGCTGGAAGTGAGGATTCATTTCGTTACTTATACTGCGCATCCGTACTGGGTGAGCTCCTCCTTCTCAACGACGACCCCCCCAAAACCGGTGCAGACATTCAAACATACTCAGCTGCAGCTTCGTGGTCGGGAGAGCTTTGGGTTCTGACTGAAGTGGGGAACTGATGAATGTCAACGTGCATGCGAAGGGACGGAGGAGATCTCCAAAGTTCAAAGCTTAGAAACCCAGTAGCCATCCCTGGACCGCCAACGTCAAGGCTTGGCGGAGAAGTTTTTTATACTGGTGGGAACAAGGTAACAGCAGAGTTGTTGCAAATGTCAACTGCGCCTCCAATTTCTTGCAGTGCTATGCAAGACATATAAATAACAAACTCAGCACTCAAAGTCAGAGGGTCACTCATACCTTCATACCTTATACTTAACTTATTTTTATTTAAAGCCTTCAGGATCATACTGAATAATTTAGTCACTGTTCATTTGCACTGCCGGTCTGATCATGCTTATTATGATGCTGAATTTTGAATTAGCCCAGTTTAATGAAATGAAAAAAAAAATGGTCCTGAAGAGTTCCACAGGAACTCCAATCTTCATGGAATTTTATGAGTCACCACAAGAATCCTATCCACAGCTTGGATTCTCAATCCATATTCACAACAAACAAGTTTGAGAAATAAGGTTAAAACATACAAACAGAATATTAGGGCTGTACATTTGACCTACATTTGGCTCAAGGTTTGATGGGGGGCCAGACTACAATCAGCTTGTTTGTCACATTTGTAACACACTGTTGTATTCTAACGGAAGAGGGTTGTGAATATTTTGGGATCATACACAACATTTGTCTTTCAGATTCAAGCCATTTGAAACTGTTTTTGGGGGCATTGAAGATTTGGCACGGTTTTAGCTCTTTGTTTTGTCTTAGAAGACCTAGGATTAATGGCTTCCCAAAACTCTCTCAAAACAGTTTTGTACATATATATCTCCTGAAAGATTCTAAACCTGAGTGTTTCAAATATAAATAAATAAATAAATATATTTTCAAGATTTCCAATCCTGGGACGCAGTGGAAAAATGATGGTTGACCTATTTTTAAACAAACAATCTCGGGTAAGTTTGGAGAATCTTAGTGCCAACTTTACAGGTAGATATAATAGAAATTCAGGATTTGTAAATCTTGCAGAATGACACTGAACTGACCATAAGTTGTGGGTGCCACTTCACCTCAATATTTATAATATATTGACACACAACGATACAAAGGAAGTTCATTTTGTCACTTAAGTTCACTGCAAGTGTTAAGTATACTACTACTACCATATACCAAGATATGGATTGCATTAAAAAAGCGGCTAATTGATTTGTAGATCATAGTCCAGCTCGCTACTCCAAATTCAAGACTCAGCTCAAGTATTCATGGGTGCCAAGTCATCCTAACTTATTCTGCCGGTGGTCTTTGGTCTTTGGGTCCCTAACTTTTCTCCAGGGTGATTGCCTTTTTTCCTGCTCTGTTTCTGTGTCTGTCTCTCCAAGTTGGCTGTGTTGGGCCTGTTTTTTTAGTTGTCTTGTTGTTCCCTGGTCAAAGGGTGGTATTCCCTCTGTAAGCCGCAAGGTTATTTTTTCGTTGCCATCTTACCGCAATCGGATCCAGGCACCTTTTTTCAGAAACAAAACACACAGACACACAGACACATATATATGTCAGTGAGTAGAAACACATTTTGAGGATAAAAAGATTTTCTCGACGTCACGGTTTATTATAAATAGATGTTTGGTTCTTGACGGAGTCACACTCACCTACAATCAGGTCAGTTTGCTCAACTTGCACTATCCCCTGATGCTTGCCACATTGTTTTGCGGCATTTTGAATTATTCTTTCCGCAAGATGCCATTTTATCACTCAACGTTCAATTCCAGCCTTCCATATTTAGACCCTCCAATAATATGGAAGGAATAATTCAAGGATGGTTAGATTTTTAGAAAGATAGATTGCTGGGTCAATTTTGTTGTAAATGACCTGGGGAGACATCATAACCAATGGAAATCATCATTTGGATTGAATGAAAATAAGCATGTCATGGGTACCGTATTTGTTTTGTTCTACTATCACAATGTTGAAACATGAATTAAAAAAAATTGACTGGAGGGGGAAGTGACCCGTCTCGGAACTGCTAGAAACCCCACCCCAACTCCCACAAGCCCTTGCTCTTTTGCTCATGGCCGCCACTCTCAGCTAACAACCTACATACCGACCTGATAACTTAATAGGAGAAAACAACAACCCGGGTCAAATCTCCTCCCAATGAAGCGGTTGGATTCCGTTATGATCGAGGGTACATGGGCAGTTGAAGTTATAAGGGCGCTATCACTGCCACAATGGATGCAATCGCGCAAAGTGATGGGTGAACCCACAACCTCACCCACCACAAGGAGGAAAGGCAATGAGAAAGAAAAGTGACCTCTTGCTTATGTGGAATCTCTCCCTGTACAGGGTAGTGGGTTTCCAGGGACTATTGCCTGGAAAATTGAAGTGCAAGGCCGCATGGACTTGTATGCTTCTAGCTTTAAATCAATTGAGGAAGCAAAGGGAAAATAACCTTGGGAAGCCTCGAGGGATACAACAGTAATACCCACCTGATACAGACAAAACCAAAAAGATCATTTCACCGGAAGATCATGCACAGTATTGTCTACAACACTTGTTTTACATGTACTTTTTTTGTTTTTTGTTTTTTTTGGTGTTGTCTACAACAGACAACGTGTGCTGATTACCAATATGGCGTGCTGATTATGATGTTACTTATACCCAAAATGGACTTAAGACCGCATGCGGCCCACCAATACATGGGCGGGGGACTAGGGGAGCAGCTGCGGGTGTGCGGCGGGCTGCTGATCATGATGTTACTTGTACCCAAAAAATGGACTTAAGACCGCATGCAGCCCACCAACACATGGGCGGGGGCTGCGAACTTTGTGTGGCCTCGTACCGTCTCATTAACATAGGAGCAAACTACCTTCATGCCTCCAGGACTTCGATTTTTTTTGGCTTATGAAATATACAACTACCTCCATGCAGGTAGTTTTAGGATTTTCTACATTAAGGTAATTGCAAGAAAAAAAAAGAAAAAAAAGAGAGTTGGAAAACCAAGCTGAACTACCTGCATGAGAGTAGTTACAAACTACCTCCATGGAGGAAGTTATAGTCAGAACCATCCACCGAAACCGTAGTCAGGGAATGGAACCTCAAACCTACTTCACTACATCACCATTGACCTACCACCAGACCACAACCTCCACCAAAACAATTGTTTTTTTTCAATATATAAGAGAAACATGGTAATGGGACCACCTTCCCACCGGCAGTAGCCCTATGGGGTCAAGTAACACCATAAGTTAGGCTCCGGCAACGCGTCCACCTTTTTTGAATGGGGACCATTTAAATGTAGTAGGAGCCGTGGTCATAGGGCCCCGCGGTCAGGTCCTTGTCCCCTCTGCAGCGCAGGGCCTCATTACCACCTCATTATCGCCTCATTACTTCGAGGCCACACAAAATTCAGACCCGGCGTCCTAGCGGTGAACCCCGAGATGTGAGGCGCCAGACTGGGGCGGCTGCGGGTCGGCGGCGGGCTACTTAGGCGTGCTGATTATGATAGCCCGGCCACACATACCATTTGCCTCCTTTGGCAGGACGCACGTCACAGAACGGCGTCTTCCCAACGTTGCAAGGGGAGCCCCACACAAGGCCCATCCTTCCTTGTTGGCTCCTTGGTGGACCCAGTTTCAACAGCAGGGATTGGTTGCTAAGATCCAACAAGTCAACCTCAATATAACGTTATTTTATTTTATTTTTCCCTCTCACAGTGCCTTCCCACATTGGTGGCGCCCTACTACAGGTTGCAGCTGTCAAGGAACGCACTTCCATCTGCATAACGCAGGTTCTCCTGCGTTACAAAACTACGTCGAGCGGACGCCCCCGCTGGGCGTTTAGGAACGGCCTGACACCGCTGCGCGCCAAGGTCCTACGTTATGGGAACTGTGTTGAGGCTTTGCATCCGTCATGTGTGGCCTGGTTATGATGCGGCTAGGATATGGCGTGCTGATTATGATGTTACTTATACCCAAAAATGGACTTAAGACCGCATGGGCGCTGTGACGGCGGAGATGTGAGGCGCCAGACTAGGGGGTAGGCGACGGGCCATGTAGGCGTTCCGGGCGGGGTTCCGGGCCTTTTTCTATTACTGGGCATGTATTATTATCAACAATGCTATCGTCTGATGGAACCCTAGGCCTCACAATGATGTCTTAAACAATCTTTATTTCGTCCTCTTACCTTTGACAAAAAATCAACCATATTCGGGATGTGGAGTCTACCCTCCATAAATGTTCCCTCCATATTTGTTAAGCCTCTTAATCTATTTTTTTCTTAACTCCCAAATGTTTTACAAAGCAAGTAAAAAAAAGTAAAGTATGACGCCTCCCGTAGGGAGCGTAACTTATGGTGTCACTTCACCAGAAGGGCTACTGCTGCTGAAAGGTGGACACCTTCATGACACACCAGACCCTGGCTTAAACCCACAACCACATCCAACGTGGCATGTGCCCATTACCACTGGGCTTCATGCTGGTTGTCAACAAAGCAAGTATGAAGAGTTCTGTTTTAAGATGTATTTTAACTCCTTTTTCCACTAAATGACCCTTAATAAATATTAATTTTCTTCAAATGCATAACAAGACAACTCTTTGATCTACAAGTCATGACATCATGACATATATCAATTAAACTTCTCAGCTCTTTAGTGCCAAGTTCCATGGGCACTCCCAAACCCCCCCCAAACAACCGCCTCCAAGAAAGAGTAGGGGTGGTTCCATGGAGACCATCCCATCCGCCCCCTTAATTCATGGCACTTGGTACCATGTGGGCCCCTGACATACTAAATGACGATTAATTCAGCTTTGGGATTAAATTATCAAAATTTCATCCAATATTTTCCCATCTTCAATTATTTCTTTTACACTGGACACTATCTTTTATTTTATATATGTCTTTGATTTCTTTACCTGTAGACTAGTCTCGCAAGCTTGTTTTCATGTTACGACTCGCCCTACCAAAGCCTCATAATGAAGAATCACTTTACCTTATCGGGCAGTGGACTATTGCCAAAGCTAAGTAAGAGCCCCTTCACCTTGCAGCTATTGCCCCTGTCCGGGAAGGCTCTATATAGTAAAAGCATGGATATTATAGGGTAGAAAGAGGGTCGAAAAAGCACCTTTCATGGAATAGTAGGCCCATGGTGCAAAAAAGTATACCCATTTTTGGAGCGTGTCAATCTAGGTGAGCCATGATAGGCCAATAAGCTTACCCAAAGAAGAATGAACCACAATACCCAAATTATCCTAGGTAGATGAACTTTCTGAAAATTGTTCCAACTACAAAATAATGGGGCACATAAGAGCTTTCCGATGGTATCTTTATTTTCAAAAATGGTTAAAATGGTGAGAATCCAAGGTACTAAAAAGAGCCATATATCTTGTGCGCCATGATGGGCCTCTTGTTTTATCCTTGTTTTATTGTTGTGCACATCTGCTGGCAGCTGAGCTGGTAAGTACACAATGGGTTGCCTTGGTGGTTCGGGGTTCAAACCTGATGCCCTGCCCTGTGTGTGGATTGTTTGTGGTGTTCTGTCTAAATGTTGTTCGTCATGTGTACTGCCTCCATGGCCCATAAATGAGAATGGGTTATTCTTCCCCCTCCTCAAGGGCCTGATTTGTGGGTTGTCGCTTCTAGGTTTTCTCTTACCACCAAAAAAAAATAAAAATTGTTGTAGGTAGATGAACTCTAAAAATTGCTCCAACTACAAAAAAGTGGCCCACATTAAGCGTTTCCTAATGTTTACAAAAATTAAAACGGTTATAAACCCAGGTAGAAAAGATAGGACCGAGCCATGATAGCAACAATGTGCGCCACATGCTAACATTGACATCGTCTATTTCTATCTACTATCAAATAAAGGAAAATTTTCATTTAACTTTCAACTAGAGAAATTTGTCTTCTAAAAATAGCTTTCTATTAAGGTATTACATGACCTCATAGGTTAAAAGTACATAAAGTTATCACATTTATCCAACTTGGTGCGCCATGAAAGGTAAATCTCTACCCTGGTTTGTGGGACCACAATCCCAACGGAGTCAAAGGGCCATATGATTTAAAAGACGGAGGGGCAAGCTTTAGGTATGTGGGCCCATATAAAAGGTTTGTTATCATCCTAGGTGTATGCAAAAAAGCTTGAAGATTTTCTTTTGTCTCTATTGGAAACTCTAGATTCCAGAAGACACGTATGTATATACTATTATTATTTTATAGTAAGGTAATGTATCACTGAGCCCGTGATGCTGCAAAAGTCAATGTGGAATTAGTTGCACACCAACTACTTGACAAACAAAAACATAAGAATTGGAGTACATCAATTGGGATTAGTGCTAAAAACATTAAGTCATTGACTCGGTGAGTGAATTCTCAAAATTAGTTCTCTAAAATGTAGAATCTAGATAGAATATTAAAAAATCCTTTCATTCATTCATATACATGAAAAGCCCACAAAAGTATACAGTAATGCCATCTTGTAAAATCCAATCCTTGCGGTCTCCCAAAACAAATCCCCACAAAATTATGTATAGAGGAAGGCCCCAGTGGAGGTATTTTATGCCCAGGGCCGCGGGCCGTATGTCGAGGCCCTAGAGCGTAAAATTCAAGGGACGCCCCACACGAGGGTCTTCCTGTGTGTAAAGAAATGGGACTATTTCTTTTTTCTTTGAGAAATGGGACTAGTGAAAGAAAAAATCTTGGAGGTAAGAGATAAGGAAATGTCGGAGGTGTGCATTACACATAGTGTAATCTGCACTGTGCATTATACTTTTTTTTGTATTGCCCTCGTACTCGTGGCCGGCTATTACGCTGTAACGAAACTATATTATCAAGGATAAATCAGCCCAGTTCTTTACGCTCATGAAATTGTATCTTGGTCCTCCTTTTGAAAAGCTTGCTTCTTCGGCCCTGCTTCCTCCCTTTGTCCCATAACATGTATTATATGTGCTACCAAGTGGACGAGGCTTATTATCTAACGTCAACGCCCCAGCATGATGGTCTTCACTCTACACAAGCCAATGAAAACAATAAAGAAACCAAGTGGGTAGCTTCGGGACTTGGTACAATTCTCTCCCAGTTCGTCCCGACAGGACTCAGGAGAGTTGAAGCTCGTGTGTTTGAAATCTGCAATTGTCAAATTGTCAATAGCAAAGATTGTCAACTGATGGAATTTTGCTTCAACGCACTCATCAGGCTTTATGACTTGTGACCCAACAATCCCTTGATGATCTGGCCTCCTTTATCATACATTTGAGTGGTCCCCCTTCAAACACATAAATGCAACATGGGACCCCACTCATTGAAAATGCATAAGGAGGCTCGTTTTAAATGTCAAATGATGTCCAAGAGAGGACCCACCAAGTGTGTACAGGACATTGAACACAGAATTATTATCATCATTTTTATTTTTTAATGCTCCCACTGCCCTAAAACTTGCCACTGTGTGATCCAAAAATGTGATGCAAAATTAATTTGTGTCCAGAGGGAAAACAATAGTCACAAGTGACCCTACTGCACTGCCCAGCCCCCAAAACCTTAAAAGGCCAAAATTTGTGGAAGACAATAAACACAACTGGGCCCGGGAACAAAGACCCTCAACTTTCAGCAGTAACACTAGATCTTGTACCTAGCTACATAATTTTCCCTCAAAATCAGTACAACTGCAAGAGAATTACCAGTGGAAACAACCCATTTGTGAACTATGTCAGGCATTCCCGGAGAGAATTGGGGGTGTAAGAGTCCTTGAGAGGAGGAGGAGGAGGAATTTGGAACTTGCGAGGTGGAAAGGAGGAGGGCTCTATTTGAGCAATCGCCAACACACGGATCGACAGGCAGCAAACCGTGTAAGTTACAGAGTGAGCCTCGCTTTCACACATTGGTTTACATTGCCGGCTCGCCAACACGACTGACGCGCTTGGGTCTTTGACTGGACTGGCCTTGGACTACTGCCCATTACATCCCGCCTGCTTGCTGCTCACACCATCATTTTCTTTCCTTTAAGTCTCTGACGATGTCCAGCTCTGAGTTGTCTGTATGTGCTTCCGCCTGTGATTGTGTCAGTGCGATCCAACAGCTGATCATCTGCATCCTTTTACGGATGAGCTGATCACTACCTGCTGCGAGCCCACTAATCATCTGTCGAGCTCTGAGCCGTGTGTGTTCGCGCTTTTCCATCTCCCATGCCCTATTCGAAAAGCTGAGGAGATCTTCCTGAATGCGTGGTTTTCTTCTCGATCTACTCAGGTCAGTTACCAAGGCGTGGCTTTCCTCTTCTACCAATTGCTTGTTTGTGTCTGTCTCATGCTCTCTTAGCCCTCATAATCTCTTCGTTCCCTTTGTGAATAGAATTCCTGTCGTTGTGTAGGTCCTATTTATCTTAGCCGTGAATTGTATGTGAAGCAGTCTGTACTCTTTTTCCTCTGGGTCGTAGTCGTGGTGCTTTCTGTCTACATACATGTTAAGAACTTCCCCTCTAGATAGTCACTCCACTCGGCATAACGCAGAGTTGTTTTTCCAATCATATCTACAGGAATTTGTTCAGACGAGAGAGCCTTGACCGGCAACACGGAGACATCCATAGCCGGCCCAGACGACCGACTGTCTCCGGAGAGACTTGAGATTACTACTATACCACCGTATTTCAGATGTCCTATTTCGCTCAATCTGATGATGCCGACCCGTCAGTCTAAGCACAGGCGTGACCTACGACCGGGCCAGCATAGAAAGATGGCTGGAAGCAGGAAACAATACATGCCCTGCCACAATGCAGGTCCTCAAGAGACATGACCTTACACCGAACCACACCCTCCGGCGTCTCATACAGGAATGGTGCGTGAGGAATCGCTCCCGGGGGGTTGAGCGGATTCCCACACCAAAGCAACCGGCAGAGCCTGTGCAAGTGCAACATATGCTAGGAGACATCACCAACGGGGTTATGCGAGAGGACACGTTGCAGAGGCTCCGTTGCTTGACAATGGAAAGCGAGAAAAACCGGCTGTGTGTGTCAATGGCCGGAGCAGTTCCTGTTCTAGCCGCGGTGCTTGGCTCCCATAATTGCTTAGAAATAGAAGTCCGAGAGGTTGAGAATGCGCGTGAAAGTGCCGGTGCATGTGAAGAAGCCCTTGGTACACTAGCTCTGGTCTCGCTGAATGAGAAAACAGCGAAAATGCTGGCGGGTCCTAAACAGCTGGCGGCTATATGCTGGTTTCTCTCCGGCGGAACGCCTGATGCGAGAATCAACGCAGCCATTCTTCTGGGAAGTATGGCAGTAGAACATGATGAATTGAAGTCAAACATAGCATCCCTTGATGGAGCCATGGACGGACTGATCGATCTCCTCAAACAAGGGAAGTTTAATCCAAGAGGTGTTCTAGCTAGCCTGAAATGTTTTGAAGCCATTTTCTCATTGAGAAGAACGAGAGTGAAGGCAGTGGAAGCTGGAATGGTCGCACTAATCGTGGACCTTCTAGTCGAGGATGCCGATCGACAGATCCTTGAGCTAGCAGTTTCAGTCATTGACCTTCTCTGTACATGTGCTGAAGCGCGGGCTGCAGTGTGCGATCACGCTCTGGCGATTCCCGCCCTTGTGAAAATCATGTTGAGGAAGTCAGATCTCGCCACAGAGCATGCACTTGCAGCTTTGTGGGCAATTTGTCGATCTGCCCCGGATGTCGAGATCCATCTCAGAGCTGTCCAGGCAGGGATGTACACTAAACTTCTTGTATTGATCCAGAGTGACTACAGCCCTCGCTCTAAGGGAAAGGCTTCTGATCTCCTGAAGATTTTGCAAAACACATGGAGGGAGAATCCGTACCATTCCGCAGATGGCCTCGTAGTGATGCCACTTTGAGCCATCCGAAGTATAACGGCAATTAGTTTGTACAACTAGGTTTTTGACACAAGCACCTGGGTCTAGCTCAACACAACATGTTCGCCCAAGACGATAAAGGAAATCAAGGATGATCAGCAGGGATCTCATGGGAATCCATCAAGTCATGACCCACTCTCTTGTACAAAATTTTTATCATCCTGCAAAATTCTTTTGGCTGGCATACCAAACAAAATTGGTTGCCAGACCTAATAAAATTTCTCCCGACCAGGCAGATGAAGAACTACAAGGTTTTATGCTGTAACATACATAGAGAATTGTTGTCGACTTCATCAGTTGAGCACTGAAGTTTTAGAAGCAGACGTCCACCTATTCTGGGCTCTCTGGTAACAGTCAGTCGATAGAGAGAGCACGAAAATATTGGCTGATTATAGAGCCTGTCGGATTCGTTAAAGTGAACTAGTTCAAACGACCACAAAGCACATTCCGTGACGAGGAACCGTGTTAGCACAGTAGGTTTCTGAATAAGCAGGCAGTTTCCGAAGTCTGCATTCAGTAAGCCTCTGACGACTTTCTCCGGTCTTCATGTGGATAGTGCAACCAACAATCGTTCTTGAGAATGTACTTTACTAGTAGGTTATCCGGGCTGACCCTCGGCTGACCACGTCTCCCTTCTCGTTCGATTGCTTGCCCACAGCAAACTTTCCCAACGGTAAACTTTCCCCACAGATCCAGAAAATTTAAGCTCTCAGCTCGACGTACGATTGAACTAGATGACAGAGTCGAGTGAATCAGCTTGACAATTTGCTAGAACTTCATATTATCTCCGATTGAATCCAGACCATGGGACCTGCTGCCTCGATTTGTTAATAACTTTTACAGATTTAGATACGAGGTCAACAAACATTCAACTTCGAAGATTAGAGGCAATGTTGTAACAGCAACATTGGAGTCATGAAAGGGGATTTCAGGGGATTTCAGAGTGATCAATTAGCGAATTTCGTCACCACCTGGGGTCCGACTATACAGCGGCAATCTTGACAATTAGGGCGGTGATTTAGAACGGATTAAATCTCGCAATAGCATGAGAACGAGGGGTTCCACAGACGAAATCGACGTCGAGCTGAGTTATACCGAGCTTGCATCAGTTGATGTCGCAATCAGGGGAAGTGATTCATGTGTCTGCCAGGTTCATGGTCGTGTACTTAGTTCGGAAAGGTTCCACCAGTCCCCCAACCGAGTGCGAATTGCGAAAAGCACCTAAATGCCCAGGCCCGATCGCGCAGTAGCATGAACCAAAGAAGGCCAACTCAATTCCACACCGGGCACATGATCTATACGATCTGAGGGAAGACAGTGTCTCCTGAAACTATGACACTCTTACTTCAAGTATATGAGGTCCCCAGTTACTCTTCTAATACATTTGGTCTTGTTGGGGAGTCAGTTGCTGGTTAGTGCGGGCTGATCTTAATGAAATGGTGGGATTAGTTCACACGTCAGATCTCTGAACAGGCACTCGCAATGCACAACTAGTTAACGTATTGATCAATGTTATGAAAACATTATGCAGTATCAAGTAACTTCAGTAACTTCTGGATCCCAACAATTTTAGTATGATGCCAACACATGTGAACGTTCCTTCCTTTTTAATTCTTTCCCGTAGCAATGGAACCTGATACACCATTGATCCTTTCTTTCCTAATCAACCGACTACTACTGAGTTTCATTTGTAGACGTCCATACGTAGTACTGCAACTAATCTAGTATTGCATTACGGGCCATCCATTTGAATCGACAACAAAACGGAATACATGCATTTCTGTCGTTCCAACCAATGCCTCATCCCCATCCAAAATAAAACCATCAATAAAATCCTTGAAGTCTTGAACTTCTTGAATGATCTATGGAATGAACTGGAGCTCCTGAGATACCATGAAATTTTTCATGAGATCAGATAAGACATAGGTACTGTTCTCCTTCAATTTCTTGGAAAGATAACTGAAGTAAGCATCAATGTCCTCATGCGTATAACCAACCATGAGAAAACCAAGTTGAATTTCTTCAAACACCCCTCTCGAAGTGAGCAATGACAGGAATGTCAACATCCACCTGTTCTTGTTGTCTTTAACACAATTGTCCATTTGTAGATACAATCTTCTAAGCAATGGAACCGGTCCTCTTTTATCATCTTCGGAATAAGACTTCAAAACATCCAAGCACCTAGACTTCCCTCTCACGAGAACTTCAAAGAAATCGTTTGCATAGGATAATAAAAAATATTCATTGATTCTCGACACGTTGGTTTCTCCAATTGTGATCTCAAACATCTTGCCAAAGATCCAATAGTGAAATTCGGATCTCCTGGCCAAAAATCAATTGAGTATTGGGCATATACGTCATCTCCATGACCGTGGGTAACCATACCCGTTAAGAACACTAGAAGCTGCCCCAATCCAGATATCATTTTGTTCGTTGTCTGCAAACTTGGTATAACGGTTTTTCGGTGATCAATTTTATCGTGAATGATGCACAAGAATTCTATTGGCATCATCACGGACTCGTTCCTCCAGCTATGATAGAGTCTTCGGCAGGACTCCTGATGCTTCAGATGCTTGTCAAGAGTTTTTTTATGACACATCTGCTCTGCACTTCTCTTTACTGACTTCTTGATGAGATCCTTTAGCATCTCACATTCTGTGCACTTTGCGAAAGTCCCTCTATTTTTTCTAACCTCGATGTTCAAAAAAAAAAATTTCACGAATGCGACTCACAGCTGAGATTGAAATAGGCCCTAAGCCCAGAACCTGATTAGCCTGCCATATGCATAGCTGTCAGATCATGGACATGCAATCCGACGTTGTATAAAATGGCTCTCCGCCTAAAACTAACGTGGAATTACTTTGTAAATACATCTGACAAATGTTTAGTTTTAACAAGTTCACTATGTCATATCAGATAATGTAATTCGCATTGTGATCTTCATTATAAAATAATTTTAAAATTAATAGAAGAGATGAGAGAATGTTCACCTCGTTTGACTTCTCTCGAACTCTTTTCCAATTTATCTCAGGAGGTAACACACGTAATGTATCCCGACGCCCTTCACCAATACATCTCGTTTTATGTGGCATGAATCACTGTTTCCAACTCCTTCTTTGCTCAACCTCTTGTATGTCATGTAAGTTGACCTTCCAATTCCATGAATTGTTCACCACGCCTTCTGCTCTGTTGAGATTGTTCAACTCCACTTCAATGCCTTCGTCATCATTATCATGAATGCTTACGAAGAACAGCTGATCAGCTGTCTTCCGTATGTATCGTTTCATTTGAAGGGCTGACAACAAAGGAACATTGGGTAGGGCTCTCGTACCTGTAAGCTTGAATCGCTTACCACCAGGCAATACCCCCTCCACTAAGCAATTTTGGCATGCCACTTGAGTGTCCACAGCTGCCAGCCACTGCATTCCCAAGATGATGTCGTACCTTGCGCCATCCCAGACCTCAAAATCTACCTCAGTGGTGATCCCTTGCATTGTGACAGGGATCTCCAAGCTTCTGTTGTTGGTAGATCCTGCATCTCCATTGGGAAAAAAAATGGTACTGGTGCCAACCTCCTTCAACTGCAGCTTGCACTTGTTTGCAAAATTTTGAAACAAGAAGTTATGGTTGCTTCCTGGGTCAATCAAAACAGTCGTGGTTTCTCTTCCCACTTGACCATTTAATCGTATGACTGTGGGATTATGGTCTATCTCTTCACCCATCACAGCCGCTGAGATCCTCAGCTGTTTACCTTTGCTTGTCCCAAGTGCATCCACATCTATCTTATCCTCAATCTCTTGCACAATCACAGCTGCAGCTCCGCGTTGTACGCGTTTGGGACACTCGAACGCCCGATGGCAGAAAATCCCCATTTACTGGGGCTAGAAGTTTGTGCATAGAAGAAGTTGACATTTTCGATCCCCAAGAGATTGATGACCCAACCGTCGGTGTTCTTCCTATTCCTTCTCTGATAGGCGTTTGGTCGCTGAGGCTCCAAACTTCTGATTACCCCGAGGCTCAGTCCTTGTTGTCTTCTTATTGAACCTTTTCCAGTTCTTTCTTTTCTGACCTTCACCAAAAGGGAATGACTTCGGCTTGAAATCCCTATCAGTAGGTGCACTTGCGCCCAGATGTGCTCTGTGCTAGCTCTCAAAATTGATAGCTAGTCTATATGCATCAGCCTCTGTCTTCGGCTCATATGCCTGAACCAAAAATCTGATTGCTTTGTCTAGCCCAGTCAGGAAGAAATCCACCCTGTCAGACTCCTTCAAGGAATAGAAGTATGAAGCGTGTTCGTCAAACTTCACCTTGTAGTCTGCCACACTCATTCTTCCCTGGCTAAGTTCCATCAAACCCATTTTCATCATGTGCGCATAGTCCTCTGGCAGGTACTGTTCTTTGAAGACCCGTTTGAACTTAGCCTATGTGGTGATCGGGTCCACTCTCCCTTCCAGACCCGGCTTCTCTTTCATTCTAATCCACCATTCTTTAGATTTGCCTCTCATTTGCAATGAGGCTGTGCGGATCTTATCTGCATCCGTATAGTCCTCACTGAAGAACTCTTCCAGAGTCTCCAGAAAAAACAGCACCTCAGTGCAAGACACATTTGGGCGACCATGGAATTCAGGAAGATGCGTCATCTTCCTAATTTCCTTGTCAACTGAGGATGCACCAGATGCAGAACCACCTCTAGCCTTTTTGTCCTAGTTCTTGCATGCAGATCATTATGGGGAGCACTTACTGGTTGGTCTACTGCTTGCTGGTTGGGTGGCACCGCCAGTGTAGTTGGATTTGCTTTAGGTCTCTTGCCAACAGCGGCTATGCCCTCCTTCACTCCACTAGCCACCGCCTCGCGAATGACCTGAGCTAGATCTCCCGCTTTCATAGTGATAAATTCTTCTGGTACAACAATTTCTTGTGTTTTCTCAACTGCAGCCTGAGTATGGCTTGTCTCTCCTTCCATCGACTCTGGAGATATGCTACACCTACCTTTAGAGATTATATTCCACTGAAGCAACGAGCTTCCAAAGCCGAATGTCAATTGGCTCATAAACCACAAATCCCAAAAGGTCGAAATCTGCTCTGATACCAAGATCTCACATTCCTCAGTCTTTCAATTCCTACAGGCTCAAATAGCCCTTCGTAGTTCAGGTCTATTTGATTTTTCTTTTCTTCTTCTTTGCACACCGTCTGTATCCAACTAATTCTTGGCCCAATCAACAATGCAAAAGCTCCTCTACTTTAGGGAGATTATCACACAGTGCCAAGTAGAGCCTACAGTGGCTCTTGCCACATTCCTGTCACACGCTTAGTGCTCACAATACCTTTCTTCATTCCAGTCATGTACAATTACACGATAGTAACTCACGCCAAACATCCGCTCGAGTCCCAGCAATCTAAAACTCACTGGACAGGTACAGTATGAATTCACAACGATGGCACATGGTACTAGAACATATCTAGTCCTCCTAGCCTCCACACCATGCACGATTCTCCCCCATTCCAGCTCTGTTCTTCAATCTCACGGCACTTTCTCGATGCCTTTTTCTCTATCCTTGTTTCTCTATCCCTGTTTCTCTATCCCTGTTCACAGCTCATATCTACGACTTTTCACGCCAGGGAGAGAGAGAGAGAGAGAATCCCTAATCTTTTCTATATCACATCCTATTCACATGTAGCCATGATCACATAGAGCCTGCCACCTCCTGCTTCATCACATGACAGCCCCATTCTTCTCGCCAGACAGTTGTTGAACCGAGATGAACGGTTCAACGCCCCGCCAAACCTGTCACAGGTTCGAGTTCACATGGACGTTATATCCACCCATATCAGTACCTGCAAAAGGACGCCCTTTGGCCTCACCATATTTCACCTCCTGAGTGTCCTGGCTCTGATTCTTTTCCAAGCTCCCACCACACTATGTGCCAGAGATCTTCGGCTACCTAGCGAGACTCTTTGCAATGAGAGGACAGATTTCAGCGGTGGTAGCTTTAGCTTTGGTGTGGCGATGAATCAGCTCAGCAGAAATTTCAATCCCCCAAGAAGCCCAGTCAGCAATGTTATTTCTCAAAAGCTAAGGGAAGATGTGGAGTCTATGCAGTCATCGTCAGATGGAGAAGCTTCATCCTTGAGACTTAAGGAGTCAGTAAGGACAACGGAGGTCCCGTCTGAAGGACCAAAAATACCTGGGAGCAAGGTAACACCGGTGGAGAATTTGGCACTGAAGGGAGCCGGAGTGCCATCTTCTGGACCCAGCTCATCAGGCAACAATCTTACCTCCACTGCATTCTCAAAACATTTGGCCCAGAGCAGTCAGTCTACCAATTCATCGTCGGATCGAAAGACATCTGTGCCGTCTTCAGGGCCAAGTCCATCTGGGAACAGTGTAGTAGCAACGGAGAACTTGGCAGTGACAACAGCAGGGGTTACACCTTCTGGGCCCAGTCCATCCGGCAACAGTGTAGCCCCCAGCGCATCATTGAAAAATGTAGTAGCAATGGAGAAATTGGCAGTGACAACAGCACCTTCTGGGCCCAGTCCATCCGGCAACAGTTTAACCCCCAGTGCATCATTCAAAAGTGTACTAGTAACGGAGAAATTGGCAGTGACAATAGCAGGGGTTTCACCTTCTGGGCCCAGTCCATCAGGCAACAGTGTAACGTCCAGTGCATCTTTGAAAAATGTAGTGACGGAGAAATTGGCAGTGACAACAGCAGGAGTTTCACCTTCTGGGCCCAGTCCATCCGGCAACAGTTAACCCCCAGTGCATCATACAAAAGTGTAATAGCAACGGGGAAATCGACAACTGTGACAATAGCAGGGGTTTCACCTTCTGGGCTCAGTCCATCCGGCAGCAGTGTAACCTCCAGTGCATCTTTGAAAAATGTAGTAGCAACGGAGAACTTGGCAGTGACAACAGCAGGGGTTTCACCTTCTGGTCCCAGTCCATCCGGCAACAATGTAACCCCCACTGCATCACTCAAATTGTCGGAAGAGAAATTGTTTGTTGACAATGAAATTTGGTCACAAGAGACATCGACATTTTCGAGGTTGTCGGGGGCTGGGACACAATTTAAAATGGGTCGGATGAATCGCTAATGAATCGCCTCCACACCGAACTGGAAAATGTGATTTTGTCATGATCAGGATCACCTAGCTCACCTGGGAGACAATAAAGATGTGTCAAATCGTCTCCACACCGTTGTGGACAATGGGATGTTGTCATCAGGCTCAGGACACGTTAAAGCTATATCGATTAAAGTGTTAGTGGACAATGAGCAGCTACTGCCACAGGAGTCGCTCGGCTGCGACTTCCAATCCAAAAAGATCAGGTGCCCAGTTCAACAAAGAGTTCTACACATCTTCAACGACAGATTCACATTGGCTTCCAAAAAATGACAATGTTAAGATATGGAAAGCAAAAGATGATGGTTCTTCGATGCTCCCAGTTGGAGAGCCAAAAGCAGTATCTAAGAAGCCTATTTGGGGAGATGATGAGGATTCCTCAGGGAAGCAATCTTGCATCAAGTCTGGTATTAAAAAATACATGGATTTTTGGATAAAAGGGATGGTTATGGATGATCACTATGGAAATGTCATGAAACAATACGATCAATATTGGACAAATATTCTTGAAGAACTCAATCTTCATTTGGAAGAATCAAATGACAAACTTCTCGAGGGAGTTTGGCCAGCAACAAAATTGGCAGAGTACCATAGGAGATACGGCATTTATATGCAATCTCGTGACGTGTTGCCTGATGAGGAAAAATGTCGAACCCCTACTGTGGTCCGAGGTGTGGCCGACCAAAGGTACCATTGAATCCATTCAAGGATATTGAAAATTGTTTCTTTGTCCTTGTTCGCCCAAATAATACGAAAAAATTTCCTGTTTGGATGGGAATGACAATATCGGATGTTGTACGAGATAGTGGGGATCCCAATTACAAAAAAGTTTTTGTAGATTAGTGGAGACCGAAGAAAGGGGGTAATCCAACGGATGTGGAAAGATACACAGACTGTTGGTCTAAAACTTGGGAGTTCAATCCGAGGGATCCCTCTCAACACTACAGCAAATGGGGGGGGGTTTGCGATGCTAGCCGCGCCCCCACGCCCCGTGCGGCGCCGAGCGTGCGACGCCAACCCCGCGGAGCGTAGTTGCGACGCCGGGCCGTCGCAGCCAAACCCCACGAGAGTGAAACCTGGCGCCGGGGCCAGGCGACGACGCCTGGCCGTCGCACGGAGTGATGAAGGGAAAATGGCAGCCCTTCCGTGCGACGCCCAAACGTCGCCCCCAGCGAAGGGCAGAAGGCAGCCCTTTCTGGCGACGGCCAGTCGTCGCACGCCGGAAAAAAAAAAACCATTTCTTCCATTTTCTTTCATTGCAGCCCTTTCTTGCAAGGCCCGGCCGTCGCATGGTGGCATGAAGGGCAAATGGCCCCTGCGACGGCCGGGCGTCGCAAACTACCCGGCTGCCCTATTCTTTCAAAACAAAAAAACATGTTACATTTTGCGACGGCTGGCCGTCACCGTTTGCGACCCCCGGCCTCATAAATCCAAAAAAAACGCGTCGCAGTTTGCGACGCGTGGGGGTCGCAGGCGGCGACGGCAGGGCTTTATAGGTTTAGGGCCTTTGGGGTTCTTAGTTTTTTTTTTTTTTTTTCATATGGTACTGGGATAGGGTGTTTGTTTTTCTTTATGGTTTAGTTTGTTGTTGTGGACCTTCTTGTAGATTGTGACATTCATTTTGATAATTCTCTTGATACCACATCTGTATGTGTTGCTCCAACATATTCATTGTCTCTGCCTTCTTTCTTGAAAGACTACCAGCCACAGCCATATTTGATGAATCATAGAAATAAAGTACAATATGCATGTATATGTACAATCAATCGAAGGGATGGGTCCAGTTCGGTGCGGGAATTGTTATGTAGCTTTGATTTTGTGTCTAATCAACTTGAACATCATCATCCGGAGCCTCTTCATCCTCATCAAGCTGCAAGTCTTCTTCGTCATAAATGGTCCGGCTCTCAAAAGGCACCTCCGAATCATCCTCCACCTCGTTGTCAATGGCCGTGTCTTCGTCTCCTTCTCCAACATCCGTATCTTCTAAGGCTTCATCATATAGGGTCCAAGATGCATTGTCCGGGGCGTCATCATCATCTTCTACCCCCTCTACCCAACCTCCATCATCAGCATCATTATGACCAGTCTCTCCGTCCACCGCAATTGCCTCACCCCATGGAGATCCGAGACCATGATAGATACGTCTTCCTCTTGGCTGAGCATGCACAACCACCTTCCAATTCCCCCCTCTTGTTTTGTCATCGGAGAAGAAAACTTGCTCCATGTCTGAAGGCTGTGAAAAAGGCTCATCGGAGAGACGTTGAGTAGGGTTGAGCCTATCTGCATTGACACGCATGAAACCACAATCATCTTGCACTAATGTTGCGGAGGGCCAAGATGTGGCTGGAACCACCTTCCCTTGAAGAGAAGAGGCCGGTACCTTGTATACTGAAGTTGGAGTATGCTCTCAAGCTCTCCAATGTACTCAAGTTTGCTCATAGCAAGTCGTGTATCTCCCTTGCCCCACACGGAGTCTTGCCAATATGTGGCACACAAGCCAGAATCAAAGGTTGTTTTGCGCTTCATGTCAAGAGCACGAATCTACATATAATGTGAATGAACCGTGGGAAACACGAGATGCAGGGACATGCTGATTCTGATGACGAGGAGGATCGGGCTGAGTTTGGGCAGGGGCAACTTCGAATTCAAACTCGTGCAAGATTATTAACTATCTTGTTATCCTGCCATTAGCAGGCCGTGAGGGCACTTTATTCTTCAACCTATTTCAGCATGTTTTGCCCTCTTATCAGACTCAGGCCTGATATGCATATTGAAATCTGGAAAGAGCTCGACATGTTTGCAAAATGAAGACCTTGCTTGGTGCCTGCAGAATCCATGGCAATGTGGAGATGGCTGAACATGCCGACCGTGAACCCAAACCGCCGTGTATGAGGTCGCGAATTGAGAGGGGCCCTTGTAATGTCTTGCACCAAATCTGAAACCACCTCTCCTTGAGCAACGGCGTCATAAACTGAAATCTAAAGCCACTGTTGGAATAAACTTAGAGGCTGCAATTCCATGGGCAAATTTTGTGAAGGAACATTCCGGCGGCCCGCTCCTCGTCGTGGGCGTCTAGTACCGGCCTTGGATGGTTCCGCCTCCATGCAAGCGTCTCCTCCTCTCGTTGCTGAACAAGATTAGTGTATCTTGTCTCTCACTCATGTATGGATGGGGTGTTCTTCAGTAAGTCATGCGCTTGCTCAATCACTAAGGTCGGCAATTTTACCCTCTTTGATTTTTTTGGGCAAAATGATGTTCTTGGTTCGTGTATCCTCCTCTTCCTTCCAAATCCAAGGGGATTCCTCATCCACCCTTGCCATGTACTCCGTGAAATAGAACATAGCTTCTTCAACGTATACCCCTCCGCCATGCTACCCTCCGGGTGCGCCATTTGTCTTACAAATCCTTTCAAAGTCTTCATATAACGCTCAAGGAAGTACATCCACTAAGAATGAACGGGGCCGGCAATCGAAGCCTCTTCCACTAAGTGCACTACCAAGTGCACTTGGATGTCAAAGAAGGAGGGAGGAAGGTGCATCTCCAACATACACATTACCTCCGCCGCTTCCTTCTTCATGCGTGGAAAATCTGCTTCTTCCAACTTTTTGGAGCAAATCCACCGGAACAAGCCTCCCAATCTATAGATTGTCTCACGAACCTCGGGAGTCAATGTTCCACGTACTGTAGCGGGTAAGATGTCTTGCAATAGATTGTGGTAGTCATGAGACTTCAAACCATGGACCCCGTCTTCTTGGCTGAAATTCGTACGGAGGGATGACCCATAACCAGTTGGTGTTCGGACAGCACTTATGGTGGCTATCATTTTCTTGTATTCCTCCTTTGTTTGCCAAGGTGCGCGCCTATACTTTCACCATACAATACCCTTTGGGTCCACACCATTTTGTTCGGCCCATAGATGGCGCATGCGACCCTGCTCCTCAAGCTCCTTTCTGTCGCGGCCCTTTGCCTTGAGGGCAGGGGGGTCGGGACACATGAGGGGCTGCCCCTGTGGTGGGGGCAGTGGCAGCAATAGGTACGGGGGGCTGAAGCACCCTTGAGTGCCCAAAGCACTCAAGGAGGCGGAGGTGCTCACTAGGTGGAGCCCCGCACACCGGGATGCGGTGGGGGTGGCTTCACAAAGGGGTGGTGGTAGCTTAGCGGGACTTAGTGGGGGTGGCATAGGACTCACCATGGGGGCGGAGACCTCGTGGTGGGAGTCGTGGGGAGTCTTGGGACTCATCACGGTCCATAGGGGCCGTGGTGAGTGGGCCAAGACTCACCGCAACTCATCACCGGGAGTCGAGGGTTTTTGTGGTGGTTCGCCATAAAATGGCATGGCTGGTTGTGAAACCCCCGCGGACAGCTACAGAAGTATATATAGGGAGTAGTAACCCCGAGAACGGTGCAAGCCCGTTGGTGACCAAAAACTAGTGAGTAAGCGAGCGAGCCGGAAAGCGACCAAAGAGTGGGGAGCTGTTCCGGACTGCCAACTACCAAAGGGAATTCCCGCTGGGCCCAAATCGGTGGAGGGTTCTTTGGGAGATCAAAGGGGGACCGTTATGCCCCGGTGAGCAGCCGAAGCTCCAAGTTGGCCCGGCGGCCAGGTTGGGAGTTAGGCGCGCGCATCAAAGCGAGTAACTATGACTTGAAGGGGAGCTTACCGAAGTGAGGTGCGCGAGACTTGGTATCAGAGCTTAGAGTTCAGTACGTGATCGTCCTTGGGATTGGCCTCATCATGGGGTCGGGCAAGCCAAAGCGACAGCGGAACGGCCCAAAAAATGATGATCCTGGTGAGCCCGATAGGGGCGACGTGTCACCGAGGCGGCCGTTTGAGGAAGCGATGCAGGTTTCCGAAAACGGGGCCGCTCAAGAGCGAGAGGAATCCGAGGAGTCAGAGCCCGAGGAATCCCTGAGAGCTCCGACCGACCAACAGATGCCTCCCATGCTGGCAGCCTTTTGGGAAGGGTTGTTGGCGCAGTTTGGCGGGACGCTGAAAGACGTGTTGAAGGCGGCTAATGCCACTTCCACTAAGGCAAAGTTTAAGGTGAAGCCTAAGGAACCCGGCACCTTCGAGGGTGTCCGAAATCGGAAGGCACTCAACACCTGGCTCCTGGAGCTAAAGCAGTACTTCTGGGCGGCCAAGTTGAGTGACGAGGATCGGGTGGAAGTGGCTCCCACCTATTTGAGGGGCTATGCTCAACAATGGTGGCAGAAACGCCTTCACAACCGAGGTCCAAGCCCGGAAACCTGGAACTGGAGTGGGGTCAAGGAATTGATGAAGAGACAGTTTGTGCCCCTCAACGCGTCCTGGCTTGCCCGGGACAAGATGAGGAATTTGAAGCAAACAGATGACACTCGGGGATATGTCCAGGCTTTCAATGTGCTTTTGCTCGAAGTCGCGGACATGGCAGAACCGGAAATGGTCTTCAACTTTGTGCCAGGACTGGCCCCATGGGCCAGGCGGAAGTTGGAGGAGAAGCCACCTAAGACTTTGAACGAGGCAATTGAGAGGGCTGAATGTTTCTCGGATGTCCCTAGGGGTGAAAGACAAGGTCGTACGGAGCTGAACCACAAGAAGACCCGGCGGGAAGGTGACTCCTTCCGACCGGAAAAGAAGTGGGATAGGCCACGCGGCGACAATGGCACGTGGAAATCGAAGGGAGGGCCATCACAAGTCAAGGCGGCACCCGGTGCTTCGAAAGGAAAAGTGGGTGGAGCGGCCTATGGCGGACAGAAGGCAACCTTTGATGGAGTGTGTTTCAATTGCGGGGAGCCCGGGCACATGGCCAAGAAGTGCACGAAGCCCCGGCAATTGAACATGACTCGGGCGACCACAGAGCTATCGGAAGATACCATCAGTCGCTTGGTGGAAGCGGTGGTCGCCAGGACTTGCAAGGTAGGCAAATTTTCTTGTGAGTTGTATCAGGAAACTGGCGCCTTACGTAAAGGGAGTCAGTTATTGTTCGTGGATGGGATAATATCCGGAACTAACGTGTCGTTATTGGTGGACACAGGAGCGTCGCACTCCTTCATGACACCGGCAACGGCACAAAAGCTGGGACTCCCGACAAGTGACGTGGGGGCCTCTATTGAGGTGCGTTCTGCCAAAGGAGAACCGCAATTGGCGACAAGGTTGGCATTTGATGTTCCTCTTCCACTGGGGAGTTGGGAGGGACGTGAGAACTTCACCATCTGCGAGATCGATGGAGTGGATCTCATTTTGGGGATGACATTTTTGAGCAAATCCGGAGCGGTCATAGATGGCCGCAAGAGAGTAGTCACGCTGCCATGTGGGAATGGTGGCGAGGTCTTACGAGTGTCGGAAATGCCCAAACCCGTGGGAGGGCGAATAAACCTTCTGTCAGCAAGGGAGTGGGCCGTGGAGGAGGCACACGAGCCCCAGTTTTTGCTCTCATTAGAGAAGTGAAGGGAGAAGGCGATGGGGAGCCGAGCTCAGATTGGATCAAGGGGATTTTGGAGAAATACCAGGATGTGATGCCGGAGGATTTACCAAGCGGTTTGCCACCGCGAAGAGGAGTTGACCACAAGATTGAGGTGATACCGGGATCGGAACCGCCTGCCAAGGCGCCCTACCGGTTGAGCCACAGAGAGTTGGTCGAGCTGAAGACTCAGCTCAAAGATCTAATGTCAAAGGGGTACATCCGGCCGAGTAAGTCACCTTACGGAGCCCCGGTGCTATTTGCAGATAAAAAGGATGGGACGGTGCGGATGTGTGTCGATTACAGGGCTCTGAATAAGGTGACTATAAAAAACCGGTACCATTTGCCAAGGATCGACGACCTCTTCGATCGGTTGGCAGGAGAGAAATATTTCAGCCGGATCGACTTGCGCTCCGGCTATCATCAAATTCGGGTGGCGGAAGGAGATGAGGAGAAGACCGCGTGTAGGACAAGGTATGGTTCATATGAGTTCTTGGTGATGCCTTTTGGGCTCACAAGCGACATTTAGCACGCTGATGAACAACATTTTTCAGGAGTGGTTGGATGACTTTGTGATCGTGTACATCGACGACATCTTGGTGTACTCGAAAACAAAGGAGGAGCACCTGGAACACCTGAAAAAGGGTGTTCCAAAAATTGCGAGAAGAGAAGTTGTATGCCAAAGCTTCAAAGTGCGAATTCGGGGTCACAAAAGTGGAGTTCATGGGGCATGTGATTACACAGGATGGGATCAGAATGGATGACAGGAAGGTGGGGGCAATCTTGGACTGGGAGCCTCCGACTTCGGTCCCGGGAGTGCGATCCTTCCTAGGACTCGCCTCCTATTACCGGAAGTATGTGAGAAATTTCGCCAAGATCGCGGGGCCGGTGTCAGACCTTCTGTGTAAATCCAAAGTCTGGGCATGGAACACCTTTTGTGGCCAAGCTTTTGCTAAATTGAAGCAGCGGATGGCGGAAGCTCCAGTCTTGAAAATCCCGGAGTTCGATCGTCTGTTCGAGATACATACAGATGCGTCGGACTTCGCAATTGGGGGTGTACTGATGCAAGATGGACGTCCAGTGGCTTACGAAAGTAAGAAACTAAATGAAGTGGAACGACGGTGGCCGACGCACGAGAAAGAGATGAAGGTGGTGGTGCACTGTCTTGAGCTTTGGCGCCACTATGTTGGTGCCAACCCAGTGAAGGTGTTCACGGACAATGTCACGGTGAAGTATTTTGCCACGCAGCCCAAGTTGTCCCCAAAACAACTTAGGTGGCAAGATACTTTGGCAGTGTTCGACGTGGATATCCAGTACAAACCGGGACGAGACAACGTGGTGGCCGATGCTTTAAGTAGAAAGCAGCAGCTCTTGTTGGTGTACAAGGGCGAGACGGCGCTCCAAAGGAAGATCCGGAAGGCTTGCCGGAAGGATGAGCTGGCGAAGTCCGTGATGCAGGACTTGAGGATGGGGGTTAAATCGCAGTTCCACTTGCAAAATGGACTGCTCCGGTATAAGCAAAAGCGTCTCTACGTGCCGAAGGGAGGGATCAGAGATAGCCTCTTGAGAGAATGCCATGATAGCCCGCTTGCGGGCCACGGCGGGGCCAAGCGTACTGCGGCACTCTTGAAGAAAGAGTATTTCTGGCCCAAACTGAGGGAGGAGGCAGAGGAGTATGTCAAGACATGCTCCACATGCCAACAAAATCGGAGCGAGTACAAAAAGCAAGCGGGGCTGTTACAACCCTTGCCGATTCCAGAGGGGACTTGGGAAAGCTTCTCGATGGATTTCATGACTGCTATACCGCTGTCAAAAGGATTCGATGCAATCATGGTGGTGGTGGATAGGTTCAGTAAAATGGGTCATTTCATCCCCACCAAGGACACGACAACGGCGCAGGAAACAGAGCGACTTTACTTCGTCCACGTCTTAAAGCATCATGGAGTCCCGAAGGATATTGTCTCGGACCGCGATCCAAAGTTTACGAGTAAATTTTGGAGGGCACTTCGCGAGCGTTTGTTGAAGCTCGCAAAGTACAACATTGGCAAAGCTAGGAAACGGTATGAAAGGCAGGCAAATCGGAAGTGGAGGGAAGTGAAGTTTGAGGCAAGCACGGAGGTCTGGTTAACATCAAGAATTTTCGACTACTTCCGGAAGTGAGTCCAAAGTTCGTACCTCCGTATGCGGGACCCTTTCGCATCCGGAAGGTTATGAATGAGGATCTGTATGAATTGGAGCTGCCGGAAAACAACAAGGTGCATCCAGTATTCCACGTCTCCCTTTTGAAGCCTTACTTCAAAGATGAAGCGCGTCCGAATCGGCATCAAGTGTTGCGTCCGCCACCTGTGCTGTTGGATCATGAAAATGAACCTGAGTACGAGGTGGAGGCAGTACTTAAGTTGAGGAGGTTCAAGAACCGAGAAACGGAGTATCTCGTCAAATGGAAGGGCTATCATCATGTGGAGGCATCTTGGGTGCGTGCCTCAGAAATGGGAAACGCATCCGAGGCGGTTGCAGTTTTCGAAGGGCGACCTCAAAAGCGGAAGAAGCGTTGATGGGGACATCAACCTTGGAGCGTGGGGGAGGAAATGCATGCTTAGCCCGGCTTAGCTAGCTCAGGAATCCGATTGCAAAAACTTGTATTGTACAAAAATTTGTTATAAAGGAAATGGGTTCGAAATGTTGTGCGTCCTATTTTGTTTGGAATGGTGATGCATGGTGTGGTTGGCTAGTGTGTAGAATGCATGCTAGCTTACAAAAGTGGGAGAGGTAAATTGGGTTAATCGTGTGTTTGCGCAATGCCGAAATCGGGTGACTCCCATCCAAGGGGCAAGGAAACATGCGCCTTCTTTGGGAGTTCACGTGCTAGTGCGCACCTGGCGCGTGCGCGTACTATAACTGCGCTACCGAGGTGGTTGCCTTGTAGTGCGGGCTAACGCGGAAGCTACGTGCTTCCGTTCACGTACTATAATCGTGTAGCCTCGGGACGAAGTCGTAGTGCGGCTTCGACGTGTTCCCGTACCTCAGGCCAGCATTCCAAGACGGAACCAATTGTAGTGATTGGGGCGCACGGTTGGTTCAAGGTTATCTTCCTAGTCAAAGGGGGTTTGAGGTGAACCCTTGCGCAATGTGATGCCAAAGGCGGCATCATGAGTGATCGCAAGCAATGTTGTTGCAGTAAGGCGATTCGATCCTCGGGGAGGATCGTTCATTGGCCTTGAAGTAGGCCAAGAAGAGTGCACTGGGAGGAGCTTGAGAGGCTCCACCCCTGGCCAGGACTTGGAGGAAGTCGGCCGAACTAGCTAGTGGAGAGTAGAGTCAAGTGTGGGGTTTGGTTCTTCGCCATGGAACGCCATGGTACGGAAACAAACTCCTTGATGTGGGACGCCACAACTTGGATGTTCGTTTCTACAAAATGGACAAGTCGATGAGGACATCGACTCCCTGTTGGTAGGGGTGTGTGTCGCTGCCCTTTGCCTTGAGGGCAGGGGGGTCGGGACACATGAGGGGCTGCCCCTGTGGTGGGGGCAGTGGCAGCGATAGGTACGGGGGGCTGAAGCACCCTTGAGTGCCCAAAGCACTCAAGGAGGCGGAGGTGCTCACTAGGTGGAGCCCGCACACCGGGATGCGGTGGGGGTGGCTTCACAAAGGGGTGGTGGTAGCTTAGCGGGACTTAGTGGGGGTGGCATAGGATCACCATGGGGGCGGAGACCTCGTGGTGGGAGTCGTGGGGAGTCTTGGGACTCATCACGGTCCATAGGGGCCGTGGTGAGTGGGCCAAGACTCACCGCAACTCATCACCGGGAGTCGAGGTTTTTGTGGTGGTTCGCCATAAAAATGGCATGGCTGGTTGTGAAACCCCCGCGGACAGCTACAGAAGTATATATAGGGAGTAGTAACCCCGAGAACGGTGCAAGCCCGTTGGTGACAAAAACTAGTGAGTAAGCGAGCGAGCCGGAAAGCGACCAAAGAGTGGGGAGCTGTTCCGGACTGCCAACTACCAAAGGGAATTCCCGTTGGGCCCAAATCGGTGGAGGGTTCTTTGGGAGATCAAAGGGGGACCGTTATGCCCCGGTGAGCAGCCGAAGCTCCAAGTTGGCCTGGCGGCCAGGTTGGGAGTTAGGCGCGCGCATCAAAGCGAGTAACTATGACTTGAAGGGGAGCTTACGAAAGTGAGGTGCGCGACACTTTCTAACACCGAGATAATCTCCTTTTGCAGCCACTCCCTTCTTTGCCGGCGTGCCATGAAGAACCAAAAAAAAAGACGAGCAGACATTGTTCTCAATATGCATGGGATCTAGAAGATGGCGAATCTTCAGGTCATACATATATCCCCACCCACAAAGACTTACACAAATTTTTTTACGTGAAAGTGACAATGCAACGCATACCAAATGTACAATATCACATTCATGTATAGGGATATTGACGGTGTTTTTGTGGAATATGTACCGCCCAATATGACAACTCGTAGAAGATTGAAAGTCGTTTCATGCCGGGCACGTCCACTTCACCGTCCGTGCCCGCATGGGCCTCCTTCCATCGGTCCTCCCAAAACTTCCCGGACGATGTCATAGGGGGGGACGTACTTCCTCTTTGCCATCAAACAAGTGTTTCTCTCTTCTTCTCCATCGATGGCTCATAGGAAGAAATTTACGGTAGTTGGGATACACCATCTTGTGAAGATGGCGGGAGCTATGTGCATCAGATCATGCAACAATGCAAGCATGCATGGTACCCTTTGGTGCTTAGCCCCGAGCAAATAGTTAGTCCGCCACATTAGCAAAAACAAAAGTTGTCATGTGCATGGCCCATAATATCATCTACCCCATTACGGTGCACAAGACTGTCGCCGCTACTTCAATCAAACCCAATCCTCATCCTCATCCGGCATTGACAAGTGAATGTACGCGGTTGTTCATAGGGGAACAAAATATACCTGGATAATCATGCATTGTCCAAAGCAAGATGTCTCTCATCCTCATCCTCTCCATAGTATAGGGTTTTATCACATGGACATGCATGAAAAATCTTATAGCCCATCCCCACAGAGTCCAAGACTTCGCGCGCCTCTTTCCGCGACCGTGGCATCTTGGGTTTCAAGTGTGGAGCAAGGATATAGTCTGCAATAGTTCGCATTATGGCAGACATCCCAACATTACTTATGCCAAATCGAATTTGAAGATTGAGCAAAAGTAAGATTGTTGAAAGTCGACTCACTTTCGCCCCTTCGTACAAGGGAGTTCTCGCCTCCCTCTCCATGTCATTTGAGGGGGCCATTTCAGGATCATCGATTGGCCGGGTTCCCTCTTCATGGGATGCATCAGTGCCCACATGATGCATTAAGAGATCCTCCATGGCTTGCACATCCTCCTGGTTAATTCCATGCTCATTGTTGTTGTCACTGTCACTATCACTGTCATCGTCATCATCGTCCGGTACCGTGGGGCGGCGTCTCGCCCACGGCTCCCGCCCTGATGTACTTGGGTTGTTTTCGGATGGGGTGCCAAGAGAAAAGACCGGGAAGGGATGGACAAAGTCCTGATACGAACAAATGAACATAGGGACATATATTATAATGTATAATGTGTCCTTGCAATCATACACTTCATTATAAAGCGAAATGCAAACAACAACCTTCAATGTGTGTGTGCATCAAATATGTCATTCAATAATTACATGTATGTGCGCAACCGTACACGCATGCAAAGTTTCAAACCCAAACAAAATCATTTCCCCCCCAATGACGCATTCACCTCTATCAACCAATTTTTGTTTATTAATGTGAAAGAAAATCTTCTCATGCCATTGTACCCAACAAATGGATGTGGCTCAAGCTTCATTTTTTCCTACATGTGCTTAAATATTTGTGCAACACCTGTAAAAGATCCAAAAAAAAAAAAAAAAAAAAAAAAAAAAAAAAAAAAACCTCCCCAACGACGCACTCACCCTTGCAACAATTTTGAATTAAATCGAATTTAAATGAATTTAAAAATAAATATTTGCATTTAGAAAAATATATGATGCGGTTTTGAGGGGTGTAAATGATTATTTTCTTAGCTCTATGATTATTTTCTTAGCTCTATTTTGTTCTGTGACATTGGGGCTTTGCCCCATACATCCATGCAAACAATGGGACAAAAGAAAAATGGAAAAAAAATTAAGTGTGTTTCTAGGGTCCTTTTTGCATAACTTCTATGAAGAGTGCATGAAGTTGAAGATAATTCAACTTGGAAATGCAAATGAGAGAACGGAGAACAAAATCTGGTTCATTCATGAAGTTGAAGAACTTAATGCAAAAAAAAGAACAAAATCTGTATGGGTCCAAATGACTTGTGTTTAACAAATTTTCCGTCTCTATGAAAAGTAGTGCATTCAAACACTTAGAAGGACCCATTGAATCAACTTGGTTCAAGCTCATATTGGTCCACATGTGCATAAGTATGTTTAGATCACATATGCAAAGTTGCAACCCACACGAGCACACAAGAAAAAATTTACATCAATCGATTAATCGGATGATACAAAGTCATCATGAGAATATCTACATGCCCCTCTACGTGATCCCTGTCTCAAAGAAACCCTATTTCTATCATACACATCCCACTCACGCTGTAATCGGAGGTCCCAATCATCCCGGGAGAACTCGTATGATGCAAATAGTTCGCTGCCAGCCCTAATAGTCCTACTAGCACATGTCATACACAACATGTGCATCCCCTCACACTATACTGATGTATGACCACAAAAGCTCTCATGCCCATCGCTTTGCTCGTCCCATACTACATTGGTTTTCCTAGGATGACCAAAAGAACTAGGACCAGCCCAGCAACATTGCCGAAGATGTCGGGGTCACCATCACAAAATCTGATCTCAATGGGAGACAACCTCCGTCTACGTACATCCTGTCCGTTGACACACAAAATGTATGGTAGGATGTATGGGGCTTCGAGGCGTAATGTACGGAACTCTGCGGAGGTGTAGTGACTGTAGTAGGGAAACAAGTCCACATGTTGTTTCTCCGAGGATGAACCACAATATCATTGAACGTTGAATAAACCCCGACCCTAGCAGGGTCTGTAGCGGCTCTCACAACATACCGTCTCCCCAAATACTCGAACTCCACATTTTCTCGGATGGGGGTGGGAGGGTCGAGATGATTCTTCCAACAACGAGCCTGGATGGTCCTCAGTAACATAGTCCTATGCGCTTCCCATCGGGGGCGAGGATCCGGCTCATGCCGCCCAAGCAGAAGGGGAGGAAACCTAGGGCGAAGCCGACCCTCCTAGGAGTTCGGGGGCACATGCACGTGGAGGTGGAGGTGGAGGTGGTTGGGGATGTAATGTCGGAGGTGCAGCCGGGGGTACAACGTCCGGATCAGGTACAACCGGATGTGGATCAGGCAAAGAAACAGACGCGGGGGGGGGGGGGGGGGGGGGGTGGGCCTGCTTGTCGCCGGCCATAACGCCTACGACACCTACAATACCTCTCGACCCTACGCATCTCATCTACGTGTTGCTGGGGAACCAACTGGTCACATCGGGCACATGCTCTGCACAAATTCTACAAGTAGACGGCGCGAATGCCTCATGTGCAATGTGATTGCGAGTGGGCATCAAGTCGTGGCTGCAATGTGCGTAGTGAACGACGCATCAATACTTATGTCGTAAATTTGATTCATGTATGCTTACCAATCATATTTATATTATTAGATAAACCTACATGTACCTTGAATGAATGTTAACGAGAGGGGTGGGAAAAACACTCACATTTGCCGCATCCGCAATCTGTTCTTCTTGTAATGTTTTTCGACAACATGCGGTCGCCGCCTCGGTGGTCTGGTGCCGCCCGGCGGTATCCGTTCCCAACACTTAGTGCACCAACACTCAATCCTGTCGGGGGGGGGGGGTCAAAGGTGGACGTGTTTGGACGGGGTGGCCGCGAGGGGGCAACCCGCGCGTGCCCGACTCGATCCCGGAGTGTCAACATCCTCCGAATCACCGGTCCCTTCTATGATTGTGCCCGGCAGCCTGTATTGGATCAGGTGCAATGGGTGTCTCCTCACCACGAAAAATGGTCACTCTAGGCCACAATCGATATGTGGTACTACTTCCCCATCCTCGAGGGAGACGGGTCGATGTTTCCTCACCATTCCATCCTAATTAACACACACCACCAACACTTTCATTTCTCAAAACCCGTTGGCAAAAAAACCCTATGCCTCAGCCTCGGGGCTTTCAAAATTGGTAACCAAAGGCGAAGCATCCCTATGGTGCTAGAGCCCAAGACAATAAATCCTTCCTCTCGTTCTATCTTCAGGATGCTCACACTATGGAAAAATTTGTTGAGACCTAGCGCTTTGCGATTATCAGATTGAACCACATTTGGGTATGTGATCCTAATTACACCGTTTATCCTTTTAACCCCAAGACCCAAAACCAAAACCGCCAATCCAAAACCCAGCACCATAAAGAAAAGCAAACACCCTAACCCAGTACCATATGAATAAATAAATAAAATAAAATAAAAACTAAGAAACCCAAAAGGCCCCAAACCCTAAATCCAGAAAGGCCGGCCGTCGCCTCCTGCGACACCCTGGCATTGCATTGGACGACGCGTTTTTTTTTTTTTTTTTTTTTAACTAGGGGTCGCACCTCGCGACAGACAGCCGTCGCGGGGGGCGACGTGTTTTTTTATTTATGGGGCCGGGGGTCGCAAGAAACGACGGCCAGCCGTCGGAATATTCATTTTTACATTTCAAAAAAGGGCGGGCGCAGGCGTGCGACGGCCGGGCGTCGCACGTGGGCGCCGCGCCTTTTTTTCCTAAGTGCTTCAAGCATCTCTTCCCCTCCCATTTTTGTTTGTTCTTTGGGAGAGAGGTAGTTCAGAGAGTGGGGTTTAGGGTGGAGGAGAAACGCACCTGCTGCTGAGCCTGAGGTGGTCGCAAGGCACCAAGAAGTTTGCCCCAACGCCGCTCCAACGCCCAAGGTAAGCACCGCCTCCTCCCTCACTTTCTGTCTTTCTTTCTTGCCCTAAGCACGGGCTGATGTCTCTCTCCCCTGTGTGGTAGGAACGCCGCGCAGAGGCGCGACCTAACGAGCTGAAGGGAGAGAGAGCCGTGGTGAGCGGGGGAGAGACGCCTTGCAGCGGCGGGGACCCGCGCTGCTGGCAGCCGCGACAGCACCACAGCAGCTCGCCGCGCCAGCTCGCTTCAAGCACCAACAGCAGCAGAGGTACGTCTGGGAAATTGCACTCTCCCTTTCCTCTCTGCTTCTGTTTACTGTTCAAATGTAGTCTTCCTGCCCTGACTTGAAATTTAGGTCTGGTGCCAAGAGTGGGATAGACCCTTGAGCGCATCCATGATGTCCTCCCCCATGTCACAGACTGGAAACAGGTTCAGGGAAGTTTTCTTCCTAACTTCATTTTCATCGGACAATTTTTTGGTAACAGACATGGCTTTGGACACTACACTCTCTAAGTCAGGTTTATCCCGCAAGGTCAAGACTTGCGGGTCCAGATTCTGATCCTTGAGAATCTCTTTTACTCTCTTCTCCCAGGGCTCACCAGGTTTGTCAGGGCGGTCCTATTTCCAAGATATAGAGTCGATTAACTTAGGATATCTGGTGTTGGACATATGTTGCAGCTGAACCCACCATGTGACCATGCTGCTCAGTCGCTCCCCCCCCCCACATTCTCTGTTTTTTTTTGTTACCCCCTCTCTTGGGGAAACAAAAGGGACAGATCCTACCTCTATCAGGGGCTGACATTGGTAGTAAGACTTACCTTCACATGTAGAATTAATCCAGGTTTTCCAGATATCCTCTACAAATCCCTTCACACAAGCATCAATCTGTTGTGTGTGAGTTGCCCAAAAACTAGGCCTCAGAAGGGGCTGGGCTTTTGGCTCAGCCTCGACTTTTTCAAAGTTAGTAAACAGATGTACATGTACAATTCCCTTGATAGATTTGAAGAGAGCGTCTCTTTGGTGAGAGAACCTCGGACAGTGAACAGAAAATGAATAATGTCTTCATGTTGCCCACAAACATGGTTGGACACTACAGCCTCTAAGTCAGATTTATCTAGCAGGGTGAAGACTTGCGGTTCCAGGTCTAGGTCCTTGAGAATCTCTTCTACTGTCTTCTACCAGGACTTAGCCTGTTTGACAGGTCGGTGGGCGGTCCTGTTTCCAAGATATAGAGTTGATTAATTTAAGATATCT
This sequence comes from Takakia lepidozioides, assembly GCA_030704615.1. NCBI lineage: Eukaryota > Viridiplantae > Streptophyta > Takakiopsida > Takakiales > Takakiaceae > Takakia > Takakia lepidozioides. The sequence goes on along the minus strand of CM060732.1, from coordinate 80,616,224 downwards.
GGTGTTGGACATATGTTGCAGCTGAACCCACCATCTGACCTTGAATTTATCTCGTCGGGAGCTTAAAAGAGAGCAGCACAGAAGGAGCTGTTGCTGCTCAGTCACTCCCTCCGCCCCACATTCTTTGTTTTTCTTTGTTGCCCGCTCTCTTGGGGAAACAAAAGGGACAGATCCTACCTCTGTCAAGGGCTGACGTTGGTAGTAAGACTTACCTTCACATATAGAATTAATCCGGGTTTTCCGTATATCCTCTACAAATCCCTTCACACAAGCATCAATCTGCTGCGTGTGAGATGCCCAAAAAACTAGGCCTCAGAAGGGGCTGGGCTTTTGGCTTAGCCTCGACTTTTTCAAAGTTAGTAAACAGAGGTACATGCACAATTCCCTTGATAGATTTGAAGAGAGTGTCTCTTTGGTGAGAGAACCCCGGACAGTGTATCAGAAAATGAATACTGTCTTCAGATTGCCCACACAACGAGCAATTGCACTCTCCCTTTCCTCTCTGCTTCTGTTTGGTGTTCAAAGGTAGGCTTCCTGCCCTGAGTTTAAATTTCAGTCTAGTGCCGAGTGGGTAGACCCTTGAGGTCATCCAAGATGTCCTCCCCCATGTCACTGACTGGAAACAAGTTCAGGGAAGTTTTTTGCCTAACTTCATTTTTATCAGACAATCTCATGGCAATAGACATGGTTGGACACTACAGCCTCTAAGTCACATTTATCCAGCAGGGTGAAGACTTGCGGTTCCAAGTCCACGTCCTTGAGAATCTCTTCTACTGTCTTCTCCTAGGACTTAGCCTGTTTGACAGGTCGGTGGGCGGTCCTGTTTCCAAGATATAGAGTCGATTAACTTAGGATATCTGATATTGGACATATGCTGCAGCTGACCCCACCATCTGACCCCCCCCCCCCCCCAACCCATTTTTTTTCATTGTTGCCCCCCTCTCTCTCTCTCTCCCTCTCTCCCTCTCCCTTTCTCTCCCACTCTCTCCCTCTCTCTTATTAACTTTTTCTACCCCCTCTTTCCCTCTGTGGTTTTTTTTTTTGGTGAGCAGCACGAAAGAGAGGGAAGATATACATGTCATGTCAAGACATGGACAAGACTGCTAAGGTCATTGTCATTGAAAGACAAAACAGCCCTTTACAGGGCACCATCTAACATTCTCTTTCATGTTTACAATCTCATTTGAATACCCAATTACATTTCAGGGTCTCTGAAAAAACAGGGCGGGAGGGTGGGATTCCAGGTCAATCATATCATGAAAGCACCAAAGTACACATCATCGTCTCAAGAATCCATTATAAACTCATTTCAAAAACCAGATTGCAGGTTTGGTTTGAAGATGATGTTTTAGAACCAAGATATAAGCAAGATTCTTAAAAAGGAAGAAGAAACATCAGTGTAGAGCCCCCTTAAGCATGTATAGGCCTAAAATGGTATTTTAAGGCCACATAAGGTGGTTCTGCCAAGGTGAAAGAGCAGCTCAGAAACCCCAGTTTGTTATCAAGCCATGAAACCAAAATGATACGAGGGCCTTGAAGAATGTGTGTTATCTATCAAAGCCTATCCTTTTGATCCATCAGAGTCATACCAAGAGTTCTCATTTGCCAAGTATCAAGGCAGTCATAGTAATAACTGCTTTTTTGTATCCTTGTATCCTTCATAGCTAAACTCCTACACATGCAAATGTGGCTGTAAAAAACCATAAACAGGGGTAAGGAGAGAAACAGATCCTCATTGGAGCAATCTTGGCGCAGGTCTGAAGTGGCATGGTGGTAGTTCGAAACAGCAGATGGCATCAGCAGCTTAGGCAGCGGCAGTATCCACACTTGCAAGAACGGGAACTGCAAGCTTCAAGAAATCAAGACAAGTGAAGACCCTCACCTGTGCCCGTCCCAAAAACCACCACATAGCGATGTGTGTTAGTGAGGATGCAGCAGGTAAGTGGCAGGTCTTCACAGTTGCTATCCATGTCAGTGTTGAATTCTAAAGCAAGTACAGATCACAGTTCAAGCAATGGTAAACTCAAAAAAAACCTTGAGTGTTTGTGGTATGCCTTGCGCCATGGCTTCCAACAGATTGTCTCCAACAGAACGCAGTCAGAGTAGAAGCGTTCACAGCTAGAGAGTGGCTCATACACAAAGAGAGAGCAACAAGTAATCTGTAGATAAATAGGGATAGAGTACTTCCCAACAAGGAGTAAAAGCGCCGTTGCAAAATAAAGAACCATGAGTTCCTGATCAGAGCAATCGCGGCTTTATCGTCTGCCATAGAAGAATCTGTTTAACCACCTCTGCGCATCCCAAGAGCCAGCAATCACGAGTACCATGTAGCAGCAGGGGAGCAGGTTTATACGGCGCATCATCAAAGTTCACTGAAGCACGATTTCAGTGCTTGGAGTGTGTCGGCCTGCTTAGGGCAAAACTGCCCGATTTTTCATCCAGGCTGGATGAAATATCACATTTTACCAAGATAGGCATTTTGTCACTGGATGACATCCCATAGAGATGTATCTCTTAGGGTTATGGTATAGGTTTAGGTTTAATAACTACCATCATTTATGATGGTAGTTTTATTATTCTCTTGGATTTTATAATAGGTAACCATTATTTATGTAGATCATCCAGTTTAGATGAAAAAAAATAGATGGTAACTCTAGCTTTATATTAAGTTTCATCATCCAATAATAAAATCATCCAGATTTGGATGAAAAAAATTAGGGATGAAAAACTAAATAACCTCAAAAGTATAAGGCCAGATGAAATCCAAAGATTTATAGAGGGAGAGGGAGAGAGGGAGTGAGAGGGATAGATAGAGGGAGTGAGAGGGAGAGATCAGGAAACAAAAAGAAAAAGAGGAAAGTGGGGGGGCGAGGTGACTGAATAGCAACTGCTCAGTCACTCCCCCCCCCCCACACCTTTTTGTTTTTTCTTTGTTGCCCCCTCTCTCCCTCTGTCTCCCTCTCTCTGTCCCTCTCTCTCCCTGTCTCCCTCTCCCTCTCTCTTTTTAACTTTTTCTGCAGAGGGGTCAACTCTGAGGTTAAGAAAACCATGTTTTGTCGCATTATTAGACCTACCTTGGAATACGGATCTGCAATATGGGTTGATAAATCTGACTTAGAGGCTGTAGTGTCCAAAGCCATGTCTGTTGCCATGAGATTGTCTGATGAAAATGAAGTTAGGCAGAAAACTTCCCTGAAACTCAATTTTAACTAATTCCGGATTTTTTCGTTAATTCCGGACCAAACTTAGTATACGTGACAATTTAATTTAATTTAATTTAATTTAACAAATAACATGTGAAATAATTATATTTAATTATTTCACTTCGAAATTGAAGTTGAACTATTAAAAATTCTAATTCTTGAAAGTTTGTAATACAAATGAGAAATCTTTGGAACAAATTTGATGACAATGCTATTTAGTTTAGTCAATGAAGTCAATTTAATTCACGTGTTCAACTTTGATAAATGGGTCCCCTAGAAAGCCCTTCACACAAGGAGAGAGAAAAAGTCAAGACTCTTGACGAAAGACATACCGTCGGACTCTATAATATTTGCATGATATCATAGTCCAATATATCAAAGTGAATCACATTGAAAACTTTGATAATATAGAATATTCATTGATGTTAACTTCATGAAATCTTTTATGCAGAATTGACATCATTTGTCAACATAACCCTAACTATAATGTAATAAGAATAAAAACAGATTTGAGTAAATATTAGTAAGCTTTTCAATTTCTCATTCTATTTAGAGTGCACTAATAATAGTACACTTGAAAATAATATTCTAGAAACCCTAAACCGTATATATGATGTGAAGAGAAATTTAATAGATTTAAGGTAACATATTAGTAAGCTTCAAAAGGAACCAACATTTCATGAAATAAGTTACAGTGCCCTAATCATAGTACCAATACCCTAGAAACCCTAAACCCTGATGTAAAAACAAAAACATTGATTTAAATATACATTAGTAAACCTTCAAAAGATAATTGTCAACACACATTTAACACATAAATCCATACATATAATTGTCAACACACACTTATTAGCATATTAGTACATTATATCCACCATGTCAATGCCTAAATTTCTGATAATGACATCCCATCCATACAAACATGACATCCACCTCATATTGTCCATTATAATGCAATCATGTTTGTAACTCATACAATTGACTAGTGTATTATTGATAGATATTGTCAATACATATTTACCGATGCTCAGACCGTATGCACACACGAACCACCTAATGCCCAATACAATGTTTTCTTGTCGTTCCTACAATTAATTAGTTACACCAATGTGTGTTCTTGACAAAAATAATTCGCAACTTACACGTATATATATAACTTATCCACTAGGGCAGAAGTCTTACCTACATTTCTAATAATGACGTCTGTTAAATACAAACATGTCCATCTTATCATGCCCACTATAATGATATGTTGAGTTCACCTATCATAATTCCTACAATTAATATGCACATAATGCCTAAAACAATATTTTCTAGTTGTTTCAATAATTAATTAACACCTGAGGAAGATTTCCAAGGTACAAAATGATATGTCATACACTTCAAATCACTATCACATTGTAGCAAAAACAACATCAAGATAAAAATAAATAAACATACAACTACTGAATCTGATAAAAAAAAATTTGGTGACACGAATCCTATTATTAAAATCAAACTTTGATTGAATTGACGTCAATGTGTCATTGTTAACATATCATACATCATGGTTAATGTCTTCAGATTGTTCGAAATTACGCATTGGAGATTCGCTTTATCGATATTAGTTTTCGCTTTCTCTGCCTCTTTGACACTTATCCGCTTTGTGCTTGACCTCGTAGTATTCTTTCTGGCAGGCATGGTCCAAACAACGGTGTCAACATGGATCCACTGTGGAGATCTCTTCGGGGTTGAATTCCCAAGTTTTTGTCCAACAATCCATGTACCTTTCCAAATCAGATGGATTACCTCCCTTCTTTGGTCTCCACCACTCAACAAAGACCTTTTTGTAATTGATATTCTTTCTATCACAAACTACATCGGATGATGCCATTCCCAACCAAACTGGATATGTATTAGGATCATGAGGGCGAACAAGGATAAAAAATCCTTTTTCAATGTCTTTGTACGGATTTAGACCTTCTTTTGGACGATCACACCTTGGCCCACAATAAGGAACATTTCCTCAACTTCATGATCACTTGATTCATTAGAGTGAGCATTAAATCCCTCTCTCATGTGACTTTCTCGCCATTTTGTAGGGGGCCAAAATCCTTCTAGAAGACCAGTATTTTTTGGATCCTCAAGTGGAAGCTCTAGCTCCTCTAGAATATTAGTCCAGTATTGATCATACTTTTTCATGACAGTTCCATAGTGCTCATCAATATTCATTCATTTTCTCCAAAACTCCAGATACTTTTTTAGTCCGGATTTGATGATAGATTGCTTCTGCACCGCATCTTCGTTGTCTCCCCAAATTGGTCTCATGGGCACTGACTTGGGCTCACCCACGGGGAGTGAAGGAGATCCATCGTCAAGAGTTTTCCACATTTTAACTGCACTTTGTTTTGGAAGCCAATCAGAATCGGTCACGGATTTCTTGGATTGCATGACAGGCCAATTTTCTGAATCCATGTAAAACCGAAAAACATGCATATCAGAAACTCCAACAAGAGCCTCTTTTCCATCAATAATATGACCATGTACAAACTCCTTGAAGTCAGGAACTTCTTGAATGATTTGTGGAATAAACTGCAACTCCTGAGAAACCATGAAATGTCTCATTAAATCTGAGAGGACATAAGTGCTGTTCTCTTTCAAATTTTTTGAAAGATAGCTGAAAATCCATCTATATCTTCGTGCGTATGACCAACCATCAGAAATCCCAATTGAACTTCTTCGAATACACCCCTTGCTGTGAACAAAGAAAGAAATGCCAACATCCACCTATTCTTGTTGTCCTTCACACAATTATCCATCTGCAAATATAATCTCCGAGGCAATGGCCGTGGTCCTTTTTGGGCTTCTGGATGTAACGGCTTCAACGCATCTACGCATCTAGACTTTCCCCACATTAATTACTCAAAAAAATCATTTTGGAATGGATGGTCAAAAATATTCCTTGATTCTTTGCAAGTAGGTTTCTCAAGTTGGCGGAGATATCTTGCAACAGAACCAATAGTGAAATTCGGATCTCCAGGCCACAAATCGACCGAGTACTGGGCATATGCTCCATCTCCGTGTCCAAGTTACCATCCCAGTCAAGGAAATTGGAAGTTGACCCAATCTTGATATCATCTTGTTTGTGGTTTGTAGACGTGGAAGAGTCGTCTTTCGGTGATCCATTTTATCATGGATGATGCAAAGAAATTCATTTCCCATCATAGCGGATTCATTTCTCCAGCTGTGATAAAGCCTCCGACAAGACTCTTGATGCTTCAAATGTTTGTCTAAAGTTTTTTTATGGCTGAGTTGATCATCACTTCCCTTCACAGACTTTTTGATAAGATCCTTCAACATCTCATACTCTGTGCATTTTGCAAAAGTACTCCCACACTTACGTACTTCAACATTTGAAAAAACTCGTTTTCGAATCCGACTTATGGTCGAATTAGAAACAGGTGCAAGACCAAGGATACCATTGACCTGCATCCAAAATGGTAATGAATCAATACATAAAATATGATGAATGACTTTAAGTCCACGAGATAAAACACCCAATTAGGTACCGAAATAGTGCACAACAGATTGAGAAGAATCAAAGGACTCCAACGGGTAGAAAGTAAACAGAAATTCCGGCGTCTACGTCTCGTGGACTCACATAGAGCCGGCATGCTTCTAAGTATTATCCCGAAACATAACGTAGTGTGGGAAAGAAAATCGAGAAAGACAGTCACATCGAAACGAGGTTCGAAGTGGTAGTATATATAGAATGTCAATGATAGCAAATGAGAGCTCAATAAACTTACCTCATTGGACTAAACACGAATTTTCCTCCAATTCAAATCAGCCGGAAGCAGCCTCAAAGTGTCTCGTCTCCTATTGCCAATGCTCCTCAATTTATGGGGCATGCATTCACTATTCCCATTAACGATTGAAAGAATGTTTCCCTCAGCCTAGAGGGTATTTGATCGTGGCTTTTTCATCCCCGAGTTCCCATGAAATGATGTAATAACACCCTCTTTGCTCAACTTCTTGTACTCCATGTATGTTGAACGGCCAACCCCAAAAATGGTCCGCCATGCTTTTTCGCAAATATCGACACCTTCAATTGTTATGTAGCTCCTCCGTTTGCAACCCTGAACAATATGAAGACGCCTTGGAATATCAAATCCAAGTTCTCTCCTAGAATCAAACGTTGACGCCCAGAAAGTTGTCCTTGGGGCAAGAGTTCTTTTCCAATCAAAATGTTGGCAACACTTTAGCTTACAACATGGCTTACTACTCACTTGTCGAACAGATTCAAGGGACAACAATCGTTTGGACTCCTCGAATTCTGTAATCCCGGGTCTCTGGCAATTCTGGTGAAAAGTCGATATGGACCTTTTTGGATTCCTGGAGTAGAGTCATCATCATTCGCAGAATCAATGTTGGAGCTATAAAAGTGCTCAAGAGCCTCAGAGAGCATAATCCCTGTCTCTACCAACTTTGTCTGATTCAGAGGCCACTTTACAAGTGATATGAGCATTCCGGAATCCCCTCCTATAACTCGTGTGATGATAACACCAACATGGTCCTCTCCCAATTTGTCACAGAGAATGACTTCGTCAGGAAAAGACACTTGAATTCTCCCTTCATAGAAATGATCAGATTCTCTATCCAAAAGACAACACATCATATTCCTCCACTTGTCTCTTCCCAAAATATGATCATTTGGAAATGAATCATGAGTAGAACTATCTTGTTTCCCATGATGATCCATGGCCTCTTCAAGCTTCTCCATGTCTGTCTTATCCGTATGAGGTCTCTGAGGAACTCCATCACCAGACTCAGATTCAATTTGAATGTCGACTTGGGCTAGCTTAACATCTCGGACATCCCAGCAAACCGACGTTCCAATTGCCTCCTTAATCGTATCTGCTCCCATATGAGGATATGGGAGATTTGTCCTATCATTTGTGTTTGAGCAGCTGACAATAATGACACTAATTGTCGATGAAGTAAGCTGGAGGCCATGACATGATCCACTACCAGATTAAGGAATCACCGAGAGCGACAACTTGACCACCCCCTTGAAGATATAGAGACACCCTATCTCCGCTTTTAAATAGAGACATGTCGACTGAACCAAGAATCTTCTCACGGATGACAATGACTTCGAAACACAGTCCGAACTTCCACCTTGTAAACTTCCCGAACTAGCTATTTTTATTTGACGGTATATTTGGACACATTAATGTGAAAATTGGAATCCCAAATGCCCTACCTCGAGATTCGTCTAAACAATGACCAATGACCAACAAATCCATTCATACTGTACTTCGAAACACGTTACAAAGTACCATCGGATGGATCGTCAACTAACAAGGTCTTTCACACTGAACTTCGAAACATGTTACGAAGTACCACTGGATGGATCGTCTAACAAATGTATTCATATCAAATTTTGAAACATGTTACGAAATACCTCCGGATGGATCGACTAACAAATTTATTCAAACTAAACTTTGAAACATATTACGAAATGCTACCAGGGGAGTGAGAGACGATTCTGAAGAGAGGGGTAGGGTGGAAAGAGCACTCACTAGTAGTGAGCGAGACCATGAAGAGAACCAAAGAGAAGAGGGGTGGGGTAGAAAGAGGGAAAGAGAGAGCGCTCCGGGATGATCATAGAGGTATAAGATGAGCAAGAAAGGAAGCAAATGAGCTGAGACCTCTTATTTATACATGTGGGATGTTTGGTGTAGGTCACAACGTGTTCCTTCAAGAGAGGTGGGGGACGCTATGACAGGGATCAACCTATGTTAGCCGTCGATTGTTGGAGAATCATGATCGCACGGTTGCAAACATATGAGAGTTTGCAACCTCCCTTAGCTCGATCAATCTTGAGCACATTATGAAAGAGCCTACATATGCAAAAGCAAAGTGGATTTTGGCCATTATGAGGCTACGACATGTGCGCATGTGGATTTTGGCCACATGAGGCTACCACGTGTGCAGTCATGCCCTTGTCCACCATAATTACTGGTGGGGCCTTGCCATAATGGTAAATGACTCAATATATTGTGCACATCAGGCCACTGGTCTGAGGCTCAAATCCTGAAGTGTCGATGTGGCCTACACATGCAAAGTAGATATGAATCCATATTTGGGCCATTATGAGGCTACCACGTGTGCGCAGTCATTTAGAAAGACCCACATGCCCTTCAGCTCACCACGCAACCACCCCCTTGTCCGCCATAACTACTCGTGAGGGCCCGCCATAATGGTAAGTGACACAATTCAATATATTGTGCACATCATGCCACTAGTCGAGGCTCAAATCTTGAGGTGTCGATGTGGCCTACACATGCAAAGTAGATATGAATCCATATTTGGGCCATTATGAGGCTACCACGTGTGTGAAGTCATTTAGAAAGACCCCACATGCCCTTCAGCTCGCCACGCAGCCACCCCCTTGTCCGCCATAACTACTCGTGGGGGCCCGCGCATAATGGTAAGTGACACAATTCAGTATATGGTGCACATCACGCCAATGATCTGAGGTTCAAATCCTGATCGGTCACTAAGGGTCAATTTTATCCCCTCCCCTACTTCCCCCGCCCTTTGTAAAGAGCCTCAATTTTCAGCTGCCACTTCATCTTTTTGTTTTCAAAGAAGAAAATAAAATGAATTTGAGAATATGATCTTTATGCATATACCACATTTAATCAAATTTATCTACCCTAATGGGGATCGAATTTATCGAACTAATCAAACTATTCAAGGTCAAAATGGTGATTACTTCACCATAACCTGGATGAAATATTGGTCATGATGGATGAAGTCTGCCATGTATAGATGACGGCCCAATCAAAATCCGCGGATGTGTGGAGGTCCATTTTTTATCCTCTTAATCTGCACGATCCCGACTGTTGAATGTCCATTGAGTGCATGCCAAGAGGAATTGAGCCCCAAACCACTGGGGGGACAAGATCTGCACTTTATCCTCATATTAATGGACCCATAATGTGTTTTTGGAGGCGCCGCTTACCCGCCATAATGGATTTTGCAGGCCCCCCAAAGTAGCTAGTTATGGATTTGGATGGATGGACTATCCACCCTACATCCATTCTTTCCATCCAAGGAAAAATGCCACAACCGTCGGATCTGACTCAGATCCGACGGTGAGGAAGATGAGCGATTTGCCAAGTCTATATCGTGAAAGAGAGAGCTCTCTCTCTCTTTTGGTTTTTGTTTTCAGCCAGGCTGCTCGATCGGGCTGTGTGAGGGAGACAGTGAGAGCGTGGAGCGAGCGAAATGTGAGCGTAGAATCTTTGTGAGCAAGGAGAGTACCTTAGATTTGCAAGGCAAGTATGGAGTATTAGTGTTAGAGAGATTTGTAGGGTGGAGAATTAGTGTTAGAGAGAAATTTTGTTTCAGGTCATGATCCAGATGAAATTTATTTGTTAGAGATTGTTAGTGTTAGTTTGAGTGTTCATTATGTTATAAAGACGAGCTGCAACCAGCCTGCGAACAACGATGCAAGCCAGCGGTGGGTTAAAGATGACTCTAAGTTGGCTGGACCGTGTCGTTTGGCGTGCTTGGCGTGCTTGGTGTTTCACGAGCTTGGCGTTTACAAGGTATTTGGGAGCGGTGTCAAGCTTGGTGTTTCTAAGTTAGGGTCAAGTTGGTATTAGGAGATTAGACCAGCAGTTGTAGCCAGCAGCTTGCCGGAGGAAGCAAGTTGCGGCTTTTGGCTCTTCATATAGGTATCACGATGTGGTTTTTCCTTGCTGTTTACAAGGTATTGAGAGGTTCAACTTGGTCTTAGAAGAGCAGCAGCCCATGGCCAGCAGCCGTAGCCATCAACCTCAAAGCAGCTGCGGGCTATGACTTTTCTTGTAGATGTCACGATTTGGCTATGACGATTTGGTGTTTCTTGGACTAGGTATTTACAACGTATTTGGAAGGGCAAGTTTGGTTTCAGGAACCCCAACAGACATAGCTGCGAGTAGGGAGGAGCGGGGACCAGCCCGCAAGCATGACGGGCTCTAGTAGCTCCAGTAGGTGAGAAATTCTCTGTTTATAATTTTTTTTAACGATTTTCAGCTTAGGTTCGTGCTATCTCTCTCTCTCCCTCTCTCAATCCTCTTTCTCTTCAGAATCTTTTTTTCTTTGTCAAATACCTTGAGGCTCTTTCTCCATCATTTGGTGATGGCATATACAAATAATATTCACAGATGTCTATGTTTGTGAACACAGTGCGGATGGTCTAAGCAAATACAACATCTCCTGCAGAACAAATACATTATTCAAGTTTGTTAATTCTTTCTGTATCATAACACGGTCTGAAACGGTGTGGCATTTAGCACACGATCACTGTTTCATATACATGTTGTGGCATGAATTTGGTTTGAAACCTTGAAACCCTGAATTCATGAACAAATCTACATATCGAATTTATATTGAAACATAGATATCAATGGCTCTTGGAGCACATTCAACATTCGGATTGGGATCTCACATACTAGTTCTTAACACGGTCTGAAACGGTGTGGCATTTAGCACACGATCACTGTTTCATTTACATGTGGCATGAATTTGGTCTGAAACCGTGAAACCCTGAATTCATGAACAAATCTAGATATCGAATTTAGATTCAAATATAGATATCAAATCGGTATTGGCATTCAACATTCGGATTGGGATCTCACATACTAGTTCTAAATAGAATGTTAATTATATATTTATAAATGTATTAAAAACACAATATAAATATAAATATATATCAGTATATATATATACTTATATCATGTACATCAATATCAAAAATATATATACATATTCTTAAAATATTATCTGTTATATATAATGTATATTATATATTATATATGCATTATATATTATTTATGTGTACATATTATATAATATTTATTCATATTAAATTCATAAAATATTCTACTCTATTTAAAATAATATGTGATATATATATATATATGGAATGAAGTAAATTTTCAAGTCAGGTCTCTGACTCGGTGGACTTCGGACCCTGTCACGAAGTCCATTCTGAGAACCAGAACCACCACCTTGCCATCACTAATAGTTGCCATATCATAATGCAAACTCATATATAAGTTGGTGCAATTTGGTCACACTAAATATTTATATTTATTTATTTATAGAGGTCCTAAGATCCTATGTTTAACTGTCTTTTTTTTTGTGATGGACCTCAAACCCTATATCAAAGTCTATATATAGATATTATAGAGATTGCATTCAAATGTTCTTGTATATTTAAATGTAGTGGTCCTGCAATCGTTAATTGAGTTGTCTGGACTTCAGACCCTGTTACGAAGTCCCCACCAGATGATACATCTACTGAATCCTCATTCTTATTCATGTTAAGTATTTGTATTTTTTATATTTACAGGGACTTGGAGATCATCTATATCCGCAATAACTTTAAACATAACATTTTTACTGTTAGATCTCTGACGAGCTGGACTTCGGACCCTGTTACGAAGTCCCCACCAGATGATACATCTATAGAATCCTCGTTCTTATTCATTTTAAGTATTTGTATTTTTTATATTTACAGGGATTTGAAGATCATCCATATATATCGGCAATAACTTTAAACTTAACATTTATACTGTTAGATCTCTGACGAGCTGGACTTCAGACCCTATTACGAAGTCCATACTCATAGCCACCACCCACGTTGCCATCATCCAGTGTACATCATTAGTGATAAAGACCTTTTCACATTTGCAAAGGGTTTACTCAACATGTCAATGTAGTATGTGATGCTATTATCGAATTAAATGTTCCATATGTCACAAAATAACAATTTTGATCTCCCCTAACTCCTGTGTCTATTACAGTGTTTCATTCTTCTTTCATTAGTTGGACTTTCGTACCCACAATTTGTAATACATGGAAACAACTTCGGACCCTGTTTCGAAGTCCTTCAGTTCAATCTTGGTGGCTTAAAGAATTATTTGATACATCTCAATTACCACATTCGAACTGGAGAGGGTGCCAAAAGAATTATTTGTGTTGAAGGTCTCTATTTTCCTGGGGCGATGGAGACTGAATACAAGTTCTGCAAGTTTGGATTGTCGGAACCATATCTTTGTCTGGACTATGTGTTTCCAGTCTCATCTGCAGAGTTTGTGCGTCCAGAGGAGCACATTGATAGATGTCTGAGAGTCAAACCAATTCAAACTGTCTTGAGGGGTACAAATGACGAATTTACAGACCGCGAGCTGAATTTGAAGTCCTGCACTCATGAGCTTCGCAGCTCTGCATATGCGTACATCGCCTCTTCGTTTTCTACGGCAGGAATGGCGGTGGTCAATATTTTTGGAGGACCTGCACTTTCTTGTCATCTCCATGTAAGTGCTAGTATCATTATCAATATATTCCGAGTTATAGTTTTTTTTATATCTCTTCACTTTATTTTTATATATTTGCTCTCTTTCACTTATCTCATTTTTGTTAGTTGATGACTTTGAAACAAGGTCCGAAGTCATTTTATAATTCATGCGTAGGATGTTTAATATTTTTCCACTGTCTCTAGCTTGTATCTTTTGTCTGACACGATTAATCATCATATCACCAGGCTCTTCAAGTACACGTTCTTGACTTCAACTCCCACGACCAAAAGGTGGTATGCAAACAGAAGGTAGAGGCAGAGTTTCGTCACTTAACCCTTCAAGAGAAAGGGAAAGGTCCAACCGAAGGCCAACATAGCACCGCTGGGAGTCAACATGGGGGCGTGATCCACCACTGAACCCTATTATCCCTAGCATAATCAATCCCATAGTGGATGTTTCAGATTCCAGCGTGTCAGACGAAGACAGTCAACATGGGACTAATAGTAAGGAACCACAAGATGATGTGGTCAGAAGAGTCTCACCTCAAATCACAGAAGGCAGTGCCACCCGAGGTCCAAGTACTGGTGGTATTGGTGATGGTACTAGTAGTCCTCATAACGAGGAAAATAACGAGAAATTATCGTTGTTTGAGAGGAATTTGAAACTTGGGTCTATGAATCTGATGCTGGATTACGATGCCACAGGTCATCAGGCCAATATGGTGAATCTGGTAGATCCAATTGCATCTGATGTGCAGGTCCCGGAAAATACCATGATAGAGTTTGTTGATGTCTTGGATGTGGCTCTTCACAATGATGGTGGTGATCGCCCACCAACAGTGTAGTTTCTTGAGCCTGTCCCACATGCCATTCCGACTTATCGTGTCCAGTCAATAATGGGTGCGGTACTTGGGAAGGGTCTAATATCCCCACGTCCAGAGGAAACAAATGCCTTGGATGATGTAGAGGCTGAGCATAGGGGTTTTGTTCCTGCAGCTAGTGATAGGCCTCTGGATTTTCAATCTCCCATCCCCACGAAGAGGTGTAGAGAAGGATTGTCTAATGGGAAAGTGAATGAAGTACGTAACATCTCTGATCAGGAAACACTATGATTGGGTAGATTGATGAGACATTGTTGAAAACCGTTGATATGAATGTTTGCAATAAATTTGAGTAGTACATTCCTTGGTAAACTATTTGATTACATGTTTGATATCCATCTTTTGTAACTATTAATATTCATGAATATAATTGTGTGTTCTAGGTTCAACTCTCAGAAACGAGGGAGATCACTATGTCGCAATCACCCTCAGAGTTACATCGGACAACTCAGACCTAAGTGGAAGTAACAAATCATGCTGTGATTACCAACGTTAGCCAATCAAGCTCCGACGCAGTCCTTAGCCCGCTGTCACTACAGACACACAGCACTGGAGCAGCACATGCACTGTAGATGTTGTCACAGATCCAAGAGACAAAAGAGGCTCCAGGAGCAGGGAATTCCCCCAGTCATTCCAAATCAACCTCAACAGCAGCAGATCAAGGAGATGAGCAATGAGCAGGGTGAAACATCTCTAAATCTGGTAAAGTGCTACTACACTATATGAACTTCACTCTACAATTTTTTTAGATGTGTGGACTTCAAAACATGTTCCGAAGTATTGAATTCTCAAACACATAACAAAGCTAATTACATCTTATGACCCAATGTAATACGTACACTTATGGATAACTCTTTAGTGTCATCTTTTATCCACTCTTGATATAGCAGTGAGACCCAAAACTATAACCCCTTTGTCCATTGGCCCCAATGAGTCAAGAACATTATATTATGTTGTGGTTCTTTGATTTCGGAGCCAAACCATGTGTGTATATGTACGGTATAAATAATTGTGCTTAGTGGCCTTCGTATTATTGAATGATTATTACAATAATTGTGTATCTTCTTGCTAACTCGTTTGTTTTGGGGTTGCAACTCTCTGATTTCACCAGAATGAGCCTCAGCGACCTCTTGGCGAGATACATAGTGTCCAAAAACGAATGTTGATTATATTTGACCTGAACGGTGTGCTTTGCCGCACAGAGAGAATTGAGGAGGATATTGTTGTGAATGAACATTCCAGTGCAAGCAAACATTTCAAACAGCCCTTTAGTCATTGGCAAGAAATTGGTCTACCGACGTGAACGTTATGATCAAGTCTGGCGTTCATTAAGTGGTTCATTTGATCTAGCTATCTGGAGTTGCATGATGCTCCGAAACCTCATGCCTATTGTTAAGAGACTTTTTGAAGGTCTGCCACAACCTGTTTTTGTTATGACTCAGAACGACTGCATAGTCTGCCCCCCAAATACTGATCCTCTGATCCTCAGTACAAGGCAAGACAAAATCAAACAGATCATCCATCTATGTTTCTTAAGCCTCTTAGAAAAGTGTGGGAGAAGTACCCAGGTCGATATGATGATGTCAATACTCTCCTTGTTGATGATAGTCCAACAAAGTGTGTTGTCAATCCCACGTGGTCATGCATTTACCCTCCGACCTTTGAAACAATTGCAAAGGACAAATGCTTATTGAAGAAGCTTGAGAAATATCTCCTCAGATTATCGCGAGCAACGTCCGTGGCCACATATGTTGGTTCGGAGAGATTCGGGGCTCCACCAGAGAATATGGAGGATCCAAAGTTTCGAAAACTGATGAACTATCTTGATAAGAACGCGTACAAGAAAAGTATATGATGATAGTATTTATGAATATCAAATAAATTTCATTTTTGTTCTTCTCTATCGTGTACATTTATTTATTTATTTTTATCTTTGATTCTTTGGTTACTAATGATGTTGAAATATGATGTTTTCGAACACCAAACTATTGATGCATATATAGATTACAAATATTCATATAATTTACTCCATTGAAATGTCTCATCTCCGAAGTAATAGGGTTCCCTTACTTGTGTGTGGCATTAATCACTTGATGGATATTTTTGACATCATATTTCACAATTGCTATTGATTTGGTCCCTCGTTTATTTCTATTGGATCTTGTCAGCCTGCAATTGATAGCACTCCAACTGCAATCGAATCAACATTCATTCAATCTCCGGAGCATTTCGTCGCACAACACAACATCGCCGAACGGATTCCGACTCCTTCGAATATTAGTCTTCAGCTAAACACTGTCTCTCTTTGTTGCACCATTGAGGAATCTTACTGCATTCAAGTCGACTCCAATGTGTTTATGGAGAAAACATTGGCTCAATTTTCTTATCCATCAATTGGAGATGAAAAATTATATGATAGCGGGAGAATGGGTTCATCAAATGTGTTACCACAAACTCATGTCCACATCGACAATACACTGGTACCATCATCCATGTCTTGCATTTCACATTCATTTAAAGATTTAAACATTCCATGTCTCTTCATAATCTTTGACATATCTTCTAGATTTTATGGTGTTAGTTTTAGGTGCGTATCCTTGACTGTATGCAGGCCATCGAGGAGTTGAAGGATAATTCGGTCCCAACTATCACACAAGACAACTGTTATCATATTACAGATATGGACAACCAAAGCTTTCATGCTCATATACTTCCGCATGAAATGGCTACTGTAGTGGGCATGGAGGTATTAAGCCCAACCACTCTCCAAACATTTCTCTTTTTATTATACTTGAGGTCACTTCGGCCTCTGTTTCGAAGTCCTTACTTCTCAATCAATGTACCATTAGTAGGGACTTGTTCCACAAAGCATGACAAGACCTTAAGTACATATAGCAATGCCCATATTATCTTCTCTAAGAAAAGAACCAGCTGACTTGTAAATTTTGACCGCCGTCCTCATATTTCACCTAGTCAGTTACACCAAGTTTTCGATATTGTATGTTCATTCCTGACATTCATTCCCATTTTTTTGCAATCAACCTATCAAAATTACGAATGTGATTCAATGATTTGTATGCATACCTCATCTCGATCATTATCTTCACTTCACTTCATTTCACTTTGGCATGAGGTGCAAAGTATCCCATATATATTTGTGTTTTTTTTCCTTTGACATTAAGTGTTCATGCATTTTCACAGATTGCTCCGCTACTGGAATCAGCTAACTTGGAAGCTATACAGATGGACCTGAACTGTAGCACCGGTTTTCCGCAATTGTCAATGATTGGCTCAATTCAAGATACCGATGTTATATCTGCTTCTTACAATCAACCACGGATCTCGGAGAGAAAGGTATATTTGGAATTTTGTTTTATCCATGATCCCCATTCATATGAATTGGTTGGATGTCATGGTTAAGAATGTATATTTATTTTTGTTCTTTCAGATATCGGGACATACAAGAATGGATCCATGTGCACGAAGACGACTTATAATGGAGATTATTCCACCCCAATCTGAATTGCCTTGTGGAGATGCATAATCTGAATTTACCGATAGCTGCGAGTCCAAAACGTAGTATTTTGGAGTGGATCAATCCACACTTCTTGGCAAGGCAGGAACAACTCACGGATCTTTCGGAACCAATTGCTGCACGTCCAAAATGTAGTATTTTAGAATGGATAAATGCAAGGGAAGTTTATGGATCTCTCATAGCCGAGAGTACAAGAAGCGAAGGTAAGTTACTATTATAACATACATAATGTGATTTTATGTTTGTTCATTATGTTTTTGGTAAATATATTAAAACTTCATTTTGTGAGCATGACCTTGTATATGTTTCAGTTGAGCCGAGCATGTCCGAGCATTCGTCTGATTGTTTTGTGGTCTCAGAGGGATAACTTTAGATCTACATAAGGAAAGCTCTTTTGTTACAACATCATCTCAATCTGAGAAAATACCATGCAAAGTGAGGTCCGCAACAAAAAATACTGGTGGAATCTCCATTCAAAGATTCTCCAATTCGATTCGTAGATCGACAGGATCCGAGTCATCGAATGCAGTGAGAAAACGGATATTTCTCAAGATAAATGGCATTTTTCCCCAAGATCAAAATTGAAGTGTTTGATCGCTGATGGAGGTCGAGAAGCTGATTTGTCGTCCTCATTGCATCTCCCAATATGCAAAAAGACTCAAAAAGACTCACAAAGCCTAAAAAAGAAGTCTTTAAGCGATTGGCCTAAAATGGTATCAAATATTTTCGCATTATTCTCATTTCTTGTTATCTTTATATGTTTTGTTGAAGAATATGAGTTCTTTTCTTTTCGGCGTTGCACTGGTTATGTCCTTTGATGTTGTTGCCAGAAGATGAACTATGTTACTAGCCAATGGGGCCTCTCTCTTAAAGATACCCAATGCACTTCGATATATGGTCCGAAGTGATCTTTCTTTTGTGAATTTTTATTTTATGTTCTGTTCTTTGGCAGTACTAATGATATTTCATTTTTATTTCTAGGTGACCGCCTCTAAGAGCGTAAACACCCAAATCATCTCAGGTAAGAAAAAACGAATGTTTGTCATATTAAGCGTCAACGGTCTTTTGTGCTTCAGACCCCCTCCAAGTGGGTTGGAGTTGTTGAGAGCTAAATATCCCGGACGACGCATAAAACTTCTATAGGAGGGTGTGCTCTTGAAGGCCTAGGTTAGCTCACGTCTTGTAAATATATTTCCATCTTTCCATCTTCCATCTTATTCATGTGTCGCACCGTCCTCACCCTCGATTCATGCTTGCTCAATTGTG
This sequence comes from Takakia lepidozioides, assembly GCA_030704615.1. Taxonomy (NCBI): domain Eukaryota; kingdom Viridiplantae; phylum Streptophyta; class Takakiopsida; order Takakiales; family Takakiaceae; genus Takakia; species Takakia lepidozioides. The sequence continues at coordinate 80,597,000 of CM060732.1, read as the reverse complement.
TACCTGCTAACTTAGAGAAATGGAACTGTAAGTTCTCCCATCCCCAAATACAAAACCAGGAAAAAAACAAAAAACCACCCCCAATTCACCCCCAAAATGAACCCACAACCCCCCCCCCCACCAGGCTGCCCTCGCGACTGCAGCACGTCGCCAAAGGCGACATGTTTTTTGGGCGGGGGTTGCAAGAAGCGACGGTCAGGCGTCGCAAACCCCATTTGCAGGCAGCAACGCCCGACACCCCCTGCGACGTGTTTTTTAGTCCGGGGGTCGCAACCTGCGATGCCCTGGCGTCGCGGAGACCGCCACCCTGCCTGCGCCATTTTTTTTTTAAATTAAAAAAAAAAAAATGCGACGCCGGAGCGTCGCAACAACCCACACCCGGGCGTGGCGGAGACCGACTCCAGCTGTTTTGTGCCACGCCCAATAGTCATCGGTAGCGACGCACGGGCGTCGCATGGCGTACCACCCGGCTGACTCCCAGGCAGGTTAGAAAAAAAAAAGGGATGCGACGCCGCGCCGGCGCCTCCCACCAACGCCGTCGGCTGGAGGGCAGCAACGGCGAGACGTCGCTGGAAGAGGCTCATGCCATCGGCGCGGACGGCCTGAAAAACCGACGTCCGACAGTCGCGGGAGTTGGGGCGGGGGCTCGCGACCCCCATAGGTCGCACTTTTACGACGTCATTTTGGCGACGCCCTTGCGATTGCAGGGCAACGGCCGGGCGTCGCAAATTCTGCGCCTCCCGCGTGCTCGAAAAGGGCGTTTTCCCGATGATGCGGCATGGCGCGGGCGTCGCAAAGGCCCCCCTTTTCCTGTAGTGCAATGGATTGATATCGATACTGTAGTTTAAACAATGCCAACAAGGGAAAAAACGACAAAAGCAAGTACAAAAAAAATAAGTGTTCGAGAGGCGGACAAAGCTAGAGAAAATCTGGAAGCATCAAATCTACAACCGGATAACGAAAGCTAGGGTATTAATTTTGACTTCCCCAACTTTATATTTTCATGTAAATGATTCAAACCTCGATGACTTTGATTGATGAATTAAAATATCTCTTACACCTAATCTTAATTTGGAGAATAGAGTGCTTGTAATATTGACTTGTAAATTTTTATAGGTTCTAAAGACTCTTCCATAATTTTTTGTACCTGATAGAACTTTGGCTTATCCCAAACCCTATACCCTAGAACCTCATTCAAATATTTGAGGTTCATTGAAATGAATATTTTTTTCAACTTTGGAGTATAATAAAGTGGTTGAGATATTTGATTGAAATTTTATAGGTGCTAAACATCATCTTCTATTACAAATTTGTTTGGCATTGCTACTTTCGCTTCTTTTAAACCTATACCCTAAGACCTCATATCCATGTTTGAAAAAAAACAAATTATAGCTTTGGATTTTTAGCTTTTAGTTTTTAGCTTTGGGATACAATACTAGAGTGGTTGGGAGATTTGATTGAAAATTTGTATAGGTCTTAAGCACTCTCGCATTTTTTTTGTCATTGATGTTTGAGCTTATCCTAAACCCTATACCCTATTTTACCTCATATCCATGTACGAAGCTCATTATAAAAAATAAATTCCAGCTTTGGGGTACAATAAATTAGTTGGGATATTTGACTGAAAGTTTTTATAGATTCTATACATTCTTACATATTACTTTTTTGTCTTTGATTGTTTATCCTAAACCCTATACCCTAAAACCTCATATCTATGTTTGAAGCTCATTCAAAAAAAGAAATTCCAGCATTGGAGTACGATAAAATGGTTGGGATATGAAAGTTTTTATAGGACCTGGTCTTAAACATCATTGTTATTTGTTTGTCATTGATACTTTTGCTTTCCCTAAACCCAGCTTTATCCCAAAAACCTCATTATAATGTTTGAAGCTCATTTACAAAAAAATATTCCAGCTCTAGTTATGATAAAATTGTTCGGATGTTTATTATGTATTATTATGGAGCCCTAAGATGGAAAATTCTCTATTGTTACCCAGATATTTCATTCAAGGTTATATGTTATATCCGTCATTTTATTATCCAATCCTGGCAGTCTTGTGTGCACATCTCCCATGGCGGAAAACCCGAGCGCTACAGTGTACTGCCCTCCTCACGAGCATAGAGCTTCATTTCCGTGCAGAGGGGACATCTGCCGTGTGATGGAGAAATATCTGTGCGTTCGATACCACCTGAAACCGGGGTCGGTTTTTTTGGAGGAAAGGAAGGACTCGTCACTCGGCTTGGATGTCGACATTTAATTAATTGAGTCATGCAACTTTCCCAAGTAAATTGATTAATTACTTTGTAATATTATTAATATTTGATTTTATTAAAAATATAATAAAATTAAAATTTGTCCGGATTTAAGCCAAAAGTCCGGAATTAATTAAAATTGAGTTTGTGCCTAGTGCTGAGGGGCTATGGCTGGGAGGTCGGAGGATTGGTATTGTGTGTGCATTTTAGGCGTGAGTAGGAAAAAGAGGTGCATGTGAGTTCAACCCATGGTTATAAGGATAATAGGTTTGGAAACAGAAATACAACTCATAAGCGGACATAGGGTGTTGTTGCATCAATAGGGTTACTTACATGGTCTATATTATTAATGTGTATAATATATTCTTATTTTTCTAGTAAATGATAAAATAACCAATTTCAAATAACCAGAACTGGACTTTCTTTTCAGAAAAACACTGCCTCCCTCCCTTAAAAAAAAAAAAAAAAAACAGTGAGTTAACAGTGAAACATGACCATACTTAAAAAATGCAAACTTCATTGGTGTTAACCTCATATATTTATTACGTTTTCTTGCCCTCAAGTGTAACAATTGACCAGGCTAGGTCTAGTCTATCATTGATGCTAGGGCCACACAAGCCATACACGTCCGTGGAATGTAGCTCCCATAACGCGGGGCCTCGGCGCGCACTGTTGCAAAGCGTCCCTAGACTGCCGCCCCCGCGTCCGCGAATCCAATTCTCCAACGCAAAGAGGACTACGTTAAGCTGCTTAATGTACGCTCCGGGAAGCTCGTACCATGTCACCAAATAATTTTTGAGAAAAACCACCAACGGATTAGAGTACCCAAATGCCAGCAAACCATAACAACTGCTCTATCAATTTCGATTGGCTTTCTCCAATTTGTTGTTTGCCTCTGAATGAAATGTGTCAATAAAAATTGCATAGCCTTCCAAATGTTGCGTATTGCATCCTGTATGTTTCCAACCACATGGCATCTCTAATCTGAGGACTAAAATGCCAAACATCATTTAAAATTGTTCTCCAATTGTGATTAGAACGGGGAAATTTCCACCACTCTCGCCTATGTCTCTTCTGCACATAATCACTCACCACTACCGTACATAACAACAGCAAAATATGCAAAACAGAATCTGCATCTGTTTCAAAAAGGGGCGACAACATTAAAAATTCTATAGGGTTCATTGTTCAAAGACATAGAGAGGAACACTATACCAATCTACACCATCATAACGTTCAAAGAGATGATGTGTATGTGGGAACAAATATATGTGACCCCAACAAAATGGATATTCATAAAGCACGACAACAATTTGCCAAAAGCCCGGGGCACTTCAGAAGCTTTCCTACACAACCGTGTAACTATGCACGAGTGGGATAGCGAAATATTGTGGGCCGTTGGATTACACACCATCTCAATCACTCATGGCTTGCCACCTGTTCAATGCATTGTGGGACGGCAACATGTGTGGCCGCAACACAGACGCCGTTTAGCAACGTCGCGGCAGCCATTCTTTTAGTGGCGAATAATCACCCGATTTCGACCTCGCTCAGGTCCGGATCCTGGCGATAGGGGCTAAGCAAAATGAGGTTAAAAACTTCAAAAATTTCACCAAAAATTGATTTGATGGGACCATCCTTTTCCAGAGGGCCACGAAGAGGGAGGCACCTGTCGCCATATTGATGGGAGGCAGTTTTTAAGCGAGGAGCCAGATCCCACCCACCACGACATTGCCCCATTCCAAATGGGTGGGAGGATGTGGAGCCAACTATGCAGCCCAATTTCCTCTATACATATATATATATGTAAGAACTACTCTATATAGACGTGCAGCCCACAGATTGGCTCTTCTGAAAGTGTCGGGTTCCCTGACCTTCCCAAACTGGCCACAATGTATATGGTTGGCTTAGTAGTAGACCGCTCCACTGATTTTCATGGCACTTGGTGTTCAAATGGCAATACTCCAGTGCTTTTTGGAGAGTATGGTGGTTTGGATGATAAAGTTCATAAATATGAAAAAGGTCGCCGCGTAAGAGGGCAAAAAGGTAACTGTAGAGGAGGATGAAAATATAAAGGGTGGTAAAAGTTTATCAGGCCTAAACTACGTTCAACAACTGTGCGTCCACCCAAGGGCCCCCACCCTGTGTGGCCGGGCTATGAGTGATGTCATCACTTCAATAAAACAGTGATTAGGGCAGTACCCAAGATCAAGACAAGGTTTTAGTCAAACATCAAAGGTCAAGACATTGATTAGATTAATGCCGAAGTTATGGCGAGGCTTAAACTTAGGGCTCAAATGACCCAACCATGTGCTCATCTCCGCTTCAGGATAAACCAACATGGCTTCTTCAATGCTGCTCCTTCAGAGTTGGCTCGGTCATTGATGATCCAGTGGCCGCTCACACCCAACAAAGACACTCATTGAATCATATGAAGACGGTGGTTCCGCAAATCTGCGAGCTCGGAATTGATGAGGAAGAATTATCAAAAAGTCGATACGACATGAGAATACTTACCTATGCCGGCAACGGCAGCGATGGCTGATTCTATAAAGAGTCACCCATAAATGTGGAAAGCAGCCATAAACACCTTGTGACATCAGGGATGTGACAAAGTCCTGGGAGGCACAATTGTCAAGTGAGAGATGACACTAGGTACTGTGAGAGTATATAGTAATATAGAATACATCCTGGGCACCTGTGGCACAGTGGCTCATAATGCGAGTGTGAAGTGAGCCGAGTACTTTCAACTGGGGAAACATGGACCACAATTAGCATTGGCATTGAATGCCAGCATTACTTGAGGCCAGCACCACCACCGAGGCAAGCTCGAAACATTACACCGCACAAAGCATTGATGGAACGCACTCTTTTCAATGTGCCGGCCTGCAGGGGTTGGTGCAAGGTCAGCTACTGAGTCCGTGTGAATGTAAATGGTGGGTATCCATCACCTTAAAGCTCACCTGTCCCTGCACGTTGCCACCAGGCGATCTCAACGTTCGGCTCCATTAGAAAAAGTTTTCAGCACTGTTTAAAAAACATATTTCTATCCATTTTCTAATGAGCGGATTCTGTCACAGAGCTGGGTCGACACAATAGGTAGTTTTCAACTTTTCTGCAGCCTAGTCCCTCAATCATTATGCACATTCGTAATAAAATGGACCTCCGTAAAGCTCCTTTATACGTAGACGACAACATACACAGTCTGCTAATATGCTCTCTCAAAAAGTTTCGAAGTTATATGTATCGGACAACTTCTCTGCAATTCTTCTTACGCATGATTGCAATAGCCTGGCGATTGACATGATGTTCCCCCCACAGTCCACTGTTGATGTGTAGAGTTCAGACTGAAATGGGAGTTACGTCTTTGCAGGCGAGTAGGTAATGTCATGATATACCGATATGGGTTCAGGATTCTTTGGTCCAAAAGAGGGAGCTCGTTCACAGTTTTGCTTGAAGAAGTAGCAGAAGGTCATAGATGGGGTTAGTCGAGTGCCTGATAACTGATAACCTAGGCCAAGCACCAGACCACCAGATCCGAAACGCCAATTGCCATCCATCTCTTCATCTCTTCCTAACTAGGAATAGGGGATTCTCCTTACTGTATTTCCTCTCCCCCTAGTTTGAACATCCAGGATTATTTTAAACTTCTCACTGACAAGTACCCTATTAACACTACTTTACACATGTGGGCATATTTAAAGAGACCAAAGTCAAACAAGGTCCACATTCAGGTGCTCGGATTTATTTCAGCTATTGATAACATATGGTCTTGGAGAGTCAACTGGTCTCTGGCCCACAGTCTAAATTTGCCGAGCATGGTGGTGGAATTGACGAGGCATTTAGAGGAGGGTTAGTTAGCATTCAGGAGTGCTGCGATTAAGAAGCACTAGTTAAGAATTCATGATTGATTAACATGCTGAATCATAAAGATGATACGAACTACGAAGCACATTATGACGCCATACGAAGAACGGTTGTGAAATGCAATATTATCTATCGAGTCTGAAGAAATATGATGGCAAAAGAGTTAATTTGATCTTCTATTTCTTACACTCGATTCGATCTTACATCTACGAATGAGTGAGATAGCGGCTTGTCTGATCATACACTTGATCATCGGCTTGCAAATCATAGCTCTTGTTGGTTTGATGGGTTCAGCTTATAATGAGATCGATATTAGAAACGCAAGAATCTCCTCATTTCCGGTTGCTGACCAAGCGGTGCTAAATTTGCTCAGAGCTCAGATAGAATGATATAGCTACTGAAAGAGAAGACGGATTTAGGCGAGTTGGGCTTTTTGGGTGGGGCGGATGTGGCGCAGAGGAAGCAAGAAAGAATGACACTTCAAAACATGAAAAGTCGCCGAGCTATTAAAACAGAACGACACTTGAGAAAGAAAGGGAAAGAGGACGTCCAACGAGGAAGAAAAAAGGAAAGAAGAATTGCCCATCCATGGAGCAGTCGGTTGAGTTTGCAAGGAAATCACCATGGATATCATTTAACGGCTAGACCTTCGAAGAGTTGACGGCCGTACAGGAACCTGAGAAAGTTGGTTCAACCGTGTGGTGCAATTGTCGTAATCACACGAAAGCAAAGTTTGTGTTCATAGCTCGAGATTGAAAACTCACATACCAGTTTCTACGACCTGTTCACAATTTAGCGCGCAATGAGAAGTGCACTGGAAAATTTGCTAGACTGCTGTACTCACAACACAACGCATTCATGAAAATAGTGGTCTTCGAGCGATATGCCTCAAACTGCCTCCACGGCTCTGAATATTCGTATTATGGTACAAAGATGTTTCAAGTGATCTCTGTCGAAGTGGATTTCGGCCATATGATACAGTTCTAATCCAGTTGGTCAGGCCTAAGTATTGTTGTCTACCCGTATTCTTCCAAGATCTAATTTTCTATTTCTAGAGAGAATACAAGTAGACACAAACTGTTGGCAGCCTGTTCTTCAGCGGCAGTTTTCCATTGTTAACAGGTCTCTACAGGTTCCGTAGGGGGCTCAATGCACCCCAAAAGAATCTATACATGTGAAGAACCAATTGGCATATGCACTCTATAAGTGCACTAGCATTACATGTCTTCGGAAATCACGTTCGCACTAGCGACGACATCGTCTTTTGACAATCGTCGTCCAGAGTTTACAACAACCTCTTGGCCAACGAAGCAACGTGCACAGAGGAATGACGTCACGGTTGAAGCATGTAGTTCCGGTGGTTCCCCCAGTGTGGATCCCGGAGAACCAACCCACGGGAAATTTCATGCTGCTCATCAGCTGCAGGTGTAGACCTGTATGTCTCCGGGTAAACTCAGACAGGAGCAACCAGCCATGTGAGACTTTCAGTGCGATGTGGACGGCAAGAAGATTCTCTCCAAACCTCATTGAACAGCTTCAAAATCTCTCCAGCTTTTTGCTTGGAACGTTGACTGTAACCACTCTGTACCACCAAAATAACCTTAGCAAAAGCCCCTGCCTGTAGTGCCGCGTGCAAAACGCCTCTGTTTGAGGAGAATGAGAGAACAGCCCACAATGCCACCATTGCGTGCTCTATGGCAATGGCTGAAACTCCGACACGGATAAACTTTACAATCATAGGAATCGCTAGAGCATGTTTCGCTATTGCTTCTCGACCTTCCGCACAGCTTGCGAGAACTTCCAACAGTGCCAGGGTGCGCTCAGTGTTGCCTCTTTCAGCGTTCGGAAGCAGCTCTATCAATGCACCAATGGCACCTGCTTCAATAGCAAACAAACGGTTCCTCTTCGGAGAGCAAAGAGATAACAGACAGTTTAGACTAGCATGCACACCTTTGGGATACAAATCCTCGTTAAGAAGGCGCACGAGCCCTTGGATGACATCAGGTGTGGATCCCACAGTCACTTTCAAACTGCTGTCCACTCCAGCGATGCTATGTAACACTTCGGCAGCATTCACTTTGGCATCTAAACTTCCTGAAGAAAGGAGCCGGAAGAGACAGGCCAGTGGTTTCTGGCACGCAAGTGCCCTCTTCTCAACATCACTCAAGGTCAGAAGAACAATGGTGCCCAGAGCATCCTCACACGCCTCGATCACATGTTGATCGCCTCGATCAGTTTGCAGATCCATGCCGAGATTTCCAAGGGAATCCGCTAGTACAGGCACTCCTCCGGCCTCCGATACGCACATCCTGTTCTTCTCGCTTTCCTTAGCTAAGTCTCGCAGCTTCCTCAATGACTCAAATTGCAAAAACCCGTGTTCGATACTGTGTAGCAAACGTTTAACCTGCAGTGGCTCGGCTGGCTGCCTGGGTGTCGCAATCCTCTCTATGCCATGCGCACTATTCGCTACACACCACTCCTGGATGAGCCTCCGAAGAGTGTGATTGGGAATAAGCTCTTGGGTAGACAGCAACTGATTGGTTGCGGGGCATGTGTTGTGGCCCTCTTCCAGCCATTGCTCGATGCTAGCACGGTCATATGTCATGCCTGTGCACAACGTGACAGGATCTCTCATAAGATCCAACGAAACGGGGCATGCAAACAACGGAGGGACACACACGTCCAACTCCATGGGAGTCATCTTGTGGGGCGCCGGGCGCTCTGGGGCGCCTGTGAATCTAGCAGACCAGATAAGCTAGCTGTCGACACAAGGTGTTCCCAGCTACAGCACCAAGAAAGAGTGACGAACTATGATACACAAGCCTGTGCAGCTCTCTGTATCGTCTCTTCCGCTATAGACGAGTATACTTCCAGTTGTGGTCCGTGTTTGGAAACGAGAGATAGAGATCTATACACCCATTCTTGTTAGATCCGTCTATGTGTGAGAGCACTGTACTTGCTGCTCTACGAGGTCTTACTGGCTGTCAGGGCCTGGAATGCGGAGGCAAGTACACAATGTGTGAGAAGTGGGTGGAGAAGATGACAATGGCAAGGAAGGCAGAGCGGCGAGATAATATATAAGTGAACCCCAGAGTCAAAGCGCGCGTTTCTCGCATGTCGGCTGTTCCAACGTGGGTCGTGGGGGCCTCCCCAGGTAAGTAAGGTAACTGATGATCGATGAGCTCCTCCACAAATCCGCCCCCAAAAATCAGCCATAGCGATGTGGATGACAAGGATTTCCCTGCCATCTTCCTTACGGTCAAAAATCTGTGGAAGGTCAAAACCTTCTAGAGACGGCCGCACATCCCCCACCGTCAGATCCCAACCCAACGGCCCCCACACACGGCGGTGGGAGTGTGCGGCTTCAGTCTCACTGCCAACTGCCAGTCATGCGGCCTCTGCCCACCGACCACTGAGAGGACGGCCGATGGCGGCACCGGTTCTGACCGCCACGTATCGGTCATCTCGTGGACTTCTTCCCTTGTGGTCCCCACTACTCCTGATTTCTCTGAAGAAAAGTGTGTGTCTGTGTTTATCCGAGTGTGAGAAACGAAGACGAAGAAGATGAATGACGCACATGCCAGACTGAGACTGAGAGTACCGAGCTATCACTCGAACTCGGGTAACTGTTTTGCTGCTGTTTAGAGTTAGAATGTGGGTGGTCTTGTAGACCTTGGGTGGGAGGCGTGGGACCGGGGGTGTTTGTGAGCTCTCTTTCCACTTTTGATGTGCAACATGCCTCCATTTGCGGGGGTGTGGAACCCACACCGTGTCTGTAATTTGTAGTTGGAAGGTTGTGTGCATACTCTAGGCTACAGGCCAGTGTATAGCATGTTTTGTTTATATATTTGCTGGTTTTTGGGGGAGCTTGAACTTGTCAAAGTGATGGGTCAGGGGCCCTAGCTGTCAAGTTGCTTTAGTCCTTTTGGGGGTGTGGAGTTCTGCAGAGATTGACAATTGATGATACGTGGGTAGGTCTATATCACGTCATCCCAAAGTTCTTTAGAACTTCTTCCACCATGTCCCATAGCACAGCGCTGATGGTGGGCAGTGAAAAACTTTGTCAATCACAGCCCCCCAATAAGGTCGGTCCCCAAAACTGTTGGTTGTAAATTAATGTTGCACTACAAATGCAGACTTCAATGGAAGTAGGATTGTGGGCAACTACATGGGGGGTGCGTAACATGCCATTTAATCTGGCTACAAATGCCCAAACTTGGAGATAAGGATTGAGTGAAGCTGGCTGAAATTGGCTCTCTCATCAAGTTACCGTTAGGAGGGGACTGACAAAGCCCCCATTATTCATGAAAGCCGCATGGTGTCGTCGGAGCTGCTCTACCAGGGTTATCCCCTCCTTTCCTGTTGAAAGTGCTGGAGGTGATGATGATGCTTGTGGGTCCCCCGGTAGGTATGTGGCTAGGTACGTGGCCAACAGAACTTTTTGATCATTCAGCCGTGTGCAGAATTGTTAGTATAGAAGCCCGGGCCTAACGACCTTCTGAGAGAGACTGTTTGCTCGAAGAAAGCTGCTCTCTGCCAGTCTGTATGGAACCCACTTGGCACAACCAAATTCGACAAATGAATAATGTGCCAATGAATAATACATAATGGGTTAGAGCATGTGCAAAAGTCTCGGCAGATTCTCCACTCAAAAGTCTTATTAGCAATTTGTCGACTTGGTATCAATTTCAAACTTTCCGGCTTAAAGAAGCTTCCAATTAGATTACACCATATCCGGGCCTGTCTTTAGACGGTCTGAGACCTTACTCAGGCCCTTAAGAATTCCCATGCCTTTTTTGCAAATTACAAAGATTATGAGACCAGTCAATGCACTAGAAGACAGTAGTTGAAAAAGAGGAAAATGCCCGAATTTCCATCTCATCATTCATGATCATAAGATGAGCTTGCAACTCACTGCTTCTGAAAGGTTAGACTACTCCCTGGGTCGCCAATCCTTTTTTGGTTTTTCTGGGCTTTATGTCTTTCCTTCCAACAAACAATCACACTCGAAGTTTAGTACTACGGTTCCGTTGGGGACTGCTTGATGGGGCCAAGCATTCCGTTGCTTTTCCATAATGTGGACGCAACAGAAGTACAATAATAAACTGCTGGTATGTTGGTCCTTCCAAGTTCCACCCTCAACTATTGTCCATCCTAAATATGCATTACTGTAAAAATGTACTGCAATTACTGTCGTTAGGTACAAGTTTGGAAATATATGAATAAACATTGAAGTATCAGATGGGTCAGATGCAAGGGGGAAAGGTGCATCATTATCTTTTCATTAGAGAGCATCCTTCTTTTTTTGTGGAAGACCAGCAGTGCACAAGTGCCAAGTTACCACATGTATCCCATGGGACTCGGGAGCTCTCAGAGATGAAGTGCTTGCAGTGAAGTTGCAAAGTCGGGGAGCCTTGCTCTTGTAACCACACTTCCTTAACTGCTTTTGACCTAACGTATAGGCTATTCTCCTCTGTGTGGGGCCCCAAGTCTGTTGGCATCCAACCGAGTGGTGAGCTTGTTTGACTTTTCAGAAACTTATTCCCCATACTGTGGCAATGTCAAACGCATGTCAGTGATGAGTAATCAATGGCCTGGCTCTCTATGTAGCCAGATTCTTTGGCTACCACCCAAACGACCCACCACCATCACGATCTCCGTATGGGTGGGTGGGGGAACTAGTATTGCGGATCCGGGCCCAATTTTCGGACGCACCGAGTCCAGGTTTGATGATATTTCGGCATGTGTATCTTCCTCTGGCCCAGGAATTGATCTGAGCACTCAGCAAAAGCACTAGCGGCTGCATTGTCCCTTCAACTTCCACCCAAGCGATAGACAAGAAATACCATTTCCAGCCTGGCAGACTGAGGACCAGCTCAATGGCCCCATGCACACATGGGTGCCCTCCAAATCCATATCGGACCCTCTGAGGTGCTATGTGCTTAGCTATTTCAAGCCTGGCAGATGCTGGGTCGACTATATTAATAAATTCCCTACAATGAGAGTCTGGCAGGCCCCCAGAATTATTGGCCTCTCCCCCTCTGTTAGAGACCCTTAGAGACTCTCTCTCTCTCTCTCTCTTACATTTGTCTCATAGCATCTCTAGATGAATTGGTGGGGGTCGTGTCCATCTATTTCACTCGTGGCACACTCTGACTAAGGAATCAAGGAGTGCAAAAATAGATAGATATACTGTCCGAGAGTTGCAGTTTTAAATGACATACACTACGGTCAAAGTCAATGCAAGGTCCACCCCCGGTCCACCCTTTGATAAGTATACATGTACACATTCAACATACACAATACTCTTATTAGTATGCTTCACCGCATTGAACCTTTTCAGAAGAATAATGCTGGATGTTAAACCTTGCTTTGCGCTGGCCTAAGGCATGGGGTACCACATGCCCCTGCCTAACACTCTCGTTGATATCTTGAGTTCGTATGAAACCAGTGTGGTAGCGGTGATAGAGTGGAAGAAGAGGAAGAGCCCAGGAGAGAATTGCTGAATCGCGTGACAAACTGGACAGCAAATTTCAAACTTACTCTTTTCTCTGAAGTTAAGGTATTCCAGGTCACTGCCTTCAACCACGTTGGATCCCTATACAGACGTTCAGAAGTCCCCGAAAGCCGTTCTTTTTCTCGCTGCTGCTTAAAATCATGCCATGCTGGTCGCGGATTCCGCTTCAACCAGCGAGAGATCGAGGGTCTGGAAATCAATGTACTCTTACCCGGGTCTGGTCCCCCCTCACCCAATTTGTAGTTTGCATCAACCGCGCTATTTGACGAAGGGCAAGGCTGCCTCCATACCTCTTCAGGGCACATACAAGCAAATACACCTGCCCCAGATTCCCACCAAAAAGTGGCTGTTCGACTAGGTCGTCGCCTCTGCCACCACTTATGGCTGTGATACTAATGGTTCCATCTTTGAAGTCTGCCAGAGTCCCTCAGGTACAGCGGCCAGGGATCAGCCAGGGGGAGGATCGAGCTAAAACTTCAGTGGAGTGAATTCAGAAAGTTCGTCTGAGATCGATAGTATCTAGGTAACATGGTCCGACCGAATAGTTTATGAAGCTCCAACTGTCTGAATGTGCTTGTAATATTTCGAATTGGTACTAGCTATCGGTATCCATTTTCTGAAGGTCCCTGGAGGTGAAAGAAGTACTTGCGACCACAATTCAAGGGTAAATTCGTGTTTTCTATCGACTACGATAGCCGGGGAGAAATGAGGAGAAATGAAGCTTCTATGGAATCGCTACATCCACAATCAAACCTCAATAGGATTAAACGTCCAACGTTCCAAGGAAAGGAGCTGTTATAAGGACAGAGATGTACAGTCGTAAGGAACTCAAAGAGCTTACGGGAGTGAGTAACTTATAACAAACGCAGAAACGAGAAACGACCAGTCGCATGGGCAGTCACTCATGGAGTGAAATCCATTAGTCCTCGATCCATGTGTCACTGAAGGGCTTGCACCTCACCCCTGACCCCTGTGAAAATGGTTCTTTGCATGTACGACAATGTGGGCTTTAAAGCACGACATACCCAAACGGAAAATTGGGTGGACTCGTCCACTGTCGATCTGTACACACTATCTATACAATCACAATACATTTACAAGGGATCCTTTCGAAAGGGATCCATCTAGACTACGGGCTCCCTTTCAACAAGAGATCGTCTGGATCTCTCCCTCTACATCTGGTCTTGTTACAGTATCAGGAGTAGAATGTATATCCTCCTTCCTAGTTCGACAGCTGCCTAAGGCCTTGACGCGGATTTGCAACTGGTAGCTATAGTTGTAATTTCGGTACTCTTGTGATTTCCTGTCAACTAGACAGATCAGGATACAGGGAGCGCCCATCTTTCTGCCACATTGACTTTCTTCTTCCGTTCCCCACATGCTGCCTTCATGCTAAGCGATGGCAGGCGCGAAGGAGGTCGGAAAGAAGGCGTTGACACTTACTTGAGTGAGCTGGTGGCGGCCATAGCTGCCGAGGTGGGTCGCCCACCCTCTCTCTCTCTAGGTAGACGACGACCTTCCCCTCAAAACATCTTTCAATTTCATTTTAATTTCCAGTTCTCAAAATCTATCAATAACCCCAAAAAGGAAAACAGAAGCATAGTTTTTATTGGGATGCCAAATCTGCAGTTTGACTTCTCCTCAGAGCGGCGTTATGTGGGTGGATTTCCCGAGACCTGACCAAACCCTGGAACCCTGCCATCATTTGTTGTGGAATGGGCCGACTCTTACCCATTCCGCGCGTAAAGGCATTGCTTGGAAAACTGGACCACTTCAACAGGTGGCGGAATGTGGCAGCCGTTGCCCACACTTCTGGGCCCTGACATGTTCTGGCCGCATAATGGCCCCCTCCATGCCTGCAGCAAATCCTGCGTAAATCCTCTTTTTGTCTCGGGCCGACATTTGACCAAGGGGCTGGTAAAGTTCAGATCAGTTGGGACCTGGGTTAGTCTCTAAGCAGGCTTAGTTAGCAATAAGCATAATACGAAGGATGGGGTGCAAGGTCAGCGCCAGCTTTTCCTTTTTCTTTGCTTGCGCCGCTCTCCCACCCACCGTGCACCTGCACGGCAAGCGATGTTCGTGGCACCCCATCTCCACCTTCTATATACTTACCCTTACGCTTCCCTGCACTCAAGAAACCGCCATATCTTTGATTGCAGACCACCGTGTTTTGTGCGAATTTTTCGATCTTCAATCTGAAACTGGGGAGAACACAATCGACAATATAATTCTCTAGTCTCCTTTGTTGCTGAGCATCTCCACGCATATAGACTGCTAGAGTTACAGAACATCCATTCCGTAATGGGTTCAGCAAAACCATTGCTGTTTTTGTTTGTTAGTGCTCTGTTCCTGTTATCTGTAGACTCTAGAAAGACACTGTTCGGGGACACGGAAGACCTATCTCGGCCTGTAGCTGGGTTAAGTTTACCATCAGCTTCTCTCCGACCTGAGAGAAGTCGAGTTCAGCAAGCGCAGCCTATACATTCCGGAGCTGTGGGTGTTGGCTTCGTTACTGACACTGTCAAGAATGTACATATTTCTCTGGGGAAGAGAGTACGGAATTTATATTTCAGTCGAAATGATAAGGCTAATCCGCACCCGCCTCCAGGTCCAAGTCTAGGCCACAACACGGTCGGCACCACCGTAAAAGATTCAGTGGAACCATAAGGCGCAAGTTCCATATTCAATATTGAGGAGATTCAGTGTTCATGGGGTCAGACATGAGCACACTCGTTTGGATGGTCATCAGATGATCCTGAAGATAGTGGGACAGACCTGGAATGTGAGTTTGTTCACTGAACGATGGAGTTTTCAAAGCACTGCTGGTAAGGGACATCGGCCAATGTTCATTCAAGATGGCAGTCACCGGCACGTATCTAGACCTCGGTACTCGTATTGAATCATAACAGGTCAATGGCAACGGCATGTTTCCCCGAATATTTCATGTTAGGCTGAGAAAACTCCGTGGACGGAAATTGCACAGTACATTCTCAACCCTCTAGACCGGCCTGGCAGTTGGGTTTGATTTTCACACCAGATAAGAAGCCTACTACGTCATCCTCGTAATACGAAGGAGTCGACAGCTTGAGCTCAGCTACCTGGGTATATATAAACATCCCGAGTTATAGAAGTGAGCATTCTGATTTCCGATCAACACGTGATTATTAGAAGTTGTAAATCACTAAGATTTGCTGGAAAGGCTCCAGAAATCAAGTCACTCTTTCTTTCAGTCAAGAAAGAAAGAGGTTTCTTTGTGAAAGATGGTCAGCATGAGCTAGATGATGACTAGACAAGCAGGGTTGCAGAAACGGCTCAACTTGGAAATATTTACAGTAGAGGTGCATCACGAAATAGAACTGATTTGCTGCACTTTGTCGTCATTTAGGAAACGCCGCCTATGTACACACGGCAAATTTTGATCTGGCTGAAAAATCCTATGCAGCTTGAGATAGAATTTCCCTGCAGAAACTGTGATTCTCAGAGACTTCACATAGGAACCTGCGGGCATCGATCGCCATATATGTTCATCCAGTCACCACCACTAGTACCTACATATATATATTAATCAATTTGCAAGTTTGCACGTGTTTCGGTAGTCAAGTCACGACCTTTCTGGCTTCGCATTTCATCTCGCCCTAGACCCTGACTGATTGTCTTGCTCCAACTGCTTAATTTAGATCAACTAGTACCTACCTGGTAATCACATTCAGGATGACTGTGTAACAGACATCATGTACTGGTTGATACTGAACATTGTTGATAGTCCTAGATGTTTCATTCACTCATGGAGAGTACAATTACTTGCAACACCGTTGGCGTATGCTCGGGTTTTCTTCAATTACAAAAGAAGACTTCAGAAGACTCCGGAAAAAGCACTCAAATCTGGAGAAATGTGGACGCCGTCAACAAAGCAATCATGGGGGGAATCACATCTTCGCACCTGCATATCCACCATCCTCGGAATGAAAGAATCTTCAAGGAGATTTGTGAAGATGCATATGGAGGTTCGATTCATGGGTTTATCGATAATACATACCGATGGTGGTGAATCTTTGAAACCCAATGAATCCAGAATTGTTAGGTAGAATTGTTAGGTGCCAGGAACGAAGGTCGACAAGAGACTTGCTAGAATATCGCCGGACTGACAGTTGCAGGTTAAATGGATCAGACTCGCGTGCATGAAGATGATCCAGGAAGGGATTTTTGACTGGGCGTGGACAGGGCAAGATGGCTGGAGTAGTGATGATGGTGTACAGGTGCCTTTGAGCATATCTGCATAGGCAGGAAATCTGATTATGTAGCACGGCGTGGTGGCTGGGTGGACCGGATGTTGTAACCGGTGCTGTGCTTATAGAGTTGTAGGTTGATGTTGGAATAGACGTCACAGGCATTTGGTGGCTTGCAGCAGCAGGGAATGTGATTTCTCTTTTGTATAGAGTGATTGTGTAAATCTTGTGACTAAGGTTTCATCAAGAGTTGATTTGAAGAGGGACAGTTTAGATCTGATTCCAGTCACTGTTTGGAACAAGAAAGTTTCGCTTTAAGGCTTGTGAATACACTTCCATGAAGAACAGGGCTCAACGATCGTTGGACTGGAGTGATCTCTGTTACGATCTGAGTCAAAGAATTGTGACTGGAATAAGAGAGGCTGGTTAATGAGGTCCATACTGTTGTTGATTCAAGCAAGCAGTTTTCTTGGGATTCTGATGAATTCCCTTTGAATAGCAAGATAAACAAAGCGCCTGAAATTGGGCATAGTTGGACTGAGGAAAGAGAGTTAGATACTTTTCAAGTGGTATCAGAGCCATTTTGCGATGGGGGCGAACAGATCGTGAAATTTCGGAATTTCCAAAAGTAGGGAAATTGTGCGAATGAGCCGGATTTCGTTCGGCTCTATGAGCACACACCCCAGTGACGACGATCAGGATAGAGAAATGGCGGGAGACCACCGTGACCGCTCCAATGCGGCCAGCCTGCACCGAGCTTTAGATCGTGAACGTGGAAGTCAGTTTTTTTCCCAGCAGCAGATGGAGGCCCTAGGCACTTTAATTCGATCTGAGATACATAAATTGGCCCCTGCACAAACTCAAACTGAAAAGCGATCTGCCTGTGAGTGAGCCACGGAATGAGGACGAATCTAAGGCCGACTCCCATGAGGCCAAGATCAAAATAAACAAGGATGTCACTAGAGAAATCAAAAGGTTGGTGGAATTGCTAGAGTTTTACGGTAAGCCTTCAGTGAAGCCTGAGGAGATTTTGTCTTCTTTGGATACCCTAGAATTTTTTTTCAAAGAGGACTACTCCGAAGAGGCAAAAATCCAGACTGCGGCCTTGCAGCTTCGTGAAGCCGCAAAGCTGTGGTGGTCACGGCAGAAACAGGAAAGGCGAGAGCATAAGAAACCACCAGTTGATACATGGGCGACATTCAAGACACTATTTCTGGCTCACTATCTCCCTAGTGACTATGCTCATAGGATGAAGGTTGAATTGTTCAGATTGAAACAAGAGACTATGAGCATGGGAGAGTTTAAACGAAGTTTGAGCCAGTTATTTCCCCTCGTTGAGTGAAGAAGACAGAGTTGATTTTTTTTGTTGATGGCCTCAGTGATTCTCTCAAATTTAAGGTCAAGGCCCATAACCCTCGTACCGAGGCATAAGCATATGGTTTGGCCTGTAATTTTGAGAATGAAGCGTGTCGCACACCTCAGTTCGGTAAACTCCCCTTCAAGTCATAGTTACTCGCTTTGATGCGCGCGCCTGACTCCCAACCTGGCCGCCGGGCCAACTTGGAGTTTCGGCTGCTCACCGGGACATAACGGTCCCCTTCCGCTTCCCTCTAAACCCTCCACCTATTTGGGACTAGGAGAATTCCCTTTGGTAGATGGCAGTCCGGAACAGCTCCCCACTCTTTGGTCGCTTTCCGGCTCGCTCGCTTACTCACTAGTTTTTGGTCACCAACGGGCTTGCACCGTTCTCGGGGTTACTACTCCCTTATATATACTTCTGTAGCTGTCCGCGGGGGTTTCATAACCAGCCATGCCATTTTATGGCGAACCACCACGAAAACCCTCGACTCCCGGTGGTGAGTCGCGGTGAGTCTTGGCCCACTCACCGCGGCCCCAATGGACCGTGATGAGTCCCAAGACTCCCCACGACTCCCACCTCGAGGTCTCCACCCCATGGTGAGTCCTATGCCACCCCCACTAAGTCCCACTAAGCTACCACCACCCCTTGTGGAGCCACCTCCACCGCAACCCGGTGTGCGGGGCTCCACCTAGTGAGCGCCTCCGCCTCCTTGAGTGCCTTGGGCACTCAAGGGTGCTTCAGCCCCCCATACCTATCGCTGCCGCTGCCCCCACCACAGGGGCAGCCCCTCATGTGTCCCGACCCCCTGCCCTCAAGGCAAAGGGCCGCGACACACACCCCTACCAACAGGGAGTCGATGTCCTCATCGACTTGTCCATTTTGTAGAAACGAACATCCAAGTTGTGGCGTCCCACATCAAGGAGTTTGTTTCCGTACCATGGCGTCCCATGGCAAAGAACCAAACCCCACACTTGACTCCACTCTCCACTAGCTAGTTCGGCCGACTTCCTCCAAGTCCCGGCCAAGGGTGGAGCCTCTCCAGCTCCTCCCAGTGCACTCTTCTTGGCCTACTTCAAGGCCAAGGAACGATCCTCCCCGAGGATCGAATCGCCTTACTGCAACAACATTGCTTGCGATCGCTCATGATGCCGCTTTTGGCATCACCTTGAGCAAGGGTTCACCTGGAACCCTCTTTGACTAGGAAGATAACCTTGAACCAACCGTGCGCCCCAATCACTACAATTGGGTCCGCCTTGGAATGCTGGCCTGAGGTACGGGAACACGCCGAAGCCGCACTACGACTTCGTCCCGAGGCTACACGATTATAGTACGTGAACGGAAGCACGTAGCTTCCGCGTTAGCCCGCACTACAAGGCAACCCCCTCGGTAGCGCAGTTATAGTACGCGCACGCGCCAGGTGCGCACTAGCACTTGAACTCCCAAATAAGGCGCAAGTTTCCTTGCCCCTTGGATGGGAGTCACCCGATTTCGGCACTGCGCAAACACACGATTAACCCAATTTACCTCTCCCACTTTTGTAAGCTAGCATGCATTCTACACACCAGCCAACCACACCATGCATCACCATTCCAAACACAATAGGACGCACAATATTTGGAACCCATTTCCTTTATCACAAATTTTTGTACAATACAAGTTTTTGCAATCGGATTCCTGAGCTAGCTAAACCGGGCTAAGCATGCATTTCCTCCCCCACGCTCCAAGGTTGATGTCCCCATCAACGCTTCTTCCGCTTTTGAGGTCGCCCTTCGAACGCTGCAACTGCCTCGGATGCGTTTCCCATTTCTGAGGCACGCACCCAAGATGCCTCCACAAGATGATAGCCCTTCCATTTGACGAGATACTCCGTTTCTCGGTTCTTGAACCTCCTCGACTTAAGTATTGCCTCCACCTCGTACTCGGGTTCATTTTCATGATCCAACAGCATAGGTGGCGGACGCAACACTTGCTGCCGATTCGGACGTGCTTCATCTTTGAAGTAAGGCTTCAAAAGGGAGACATGGAATACTGGGTGCACCTTGCTGTTTGCTGGCAGCTCCAATTCATACACATCCTCATTCATAACCCTCCGAATGCGAAAGGGACCCGCATACGGAGGTACGAACTTCGGACTCATTTCCGGAGGTAGTCGAAAATTCTTGATGTTCAACCAGACCTCTGTGCCTGCCTCAAACTTCACTTCCCTCCGCTTCCGATTCGCCTGCCTTTCATACCGTTTCCTAGCTTTGGCAATGTTGTACTTTGCGAGCTTCAACAAACGCTCGCGTTCTTCCAGTACCGCCGCTACTGCCGGTTCCTCAACGTCCTGGGCGGCCCAACTTGTCGGCACCAGAGGTGCTTTTCCATAGACCAACACAAAAGGGGAAACTCCCGTCGCGGAGTGTTCTGTGTTATTATAACAGAACTCTGCCGCGTCTAAGTGTTCCATCCAGTCTGATTGGTCTGCCGACACGTAATTCCGCAAGAATTGCTTCACTACGGAATTCACTCTTTCCGTTTGGCCGTCCGTCGTAGGTCGGAAGGCGGTGCTCATCTTCAGCCTCGTCCCCATCTTCTTCCAAAGTGCTCTCCAGAATTTACTCGTAAACTTTGGATCGCGGTCCGAGACAATATCCTTCGGGACTCCATGATGCTTTAAGACGTGGGCGAAGTAAAGTCGCCCTGTCTCCTGCGCAGTTGCCGTCTCCTTGGTGGGGATGAAATGGGCCATTTTACTGAACCTATCTACCACCACCATGATTGCATCGAATCCTTTTGACAGCGGCATAGCAGTCATGAAATCCATCGAGACGCTTTCCCAAGTCCCCTCTGGAATCGGCAAGGGTTGTAACAGCCCCGCTTGCTTTTTATACTCGCTCCGGTTTTGTTGGCATGTGGTGCATGTCTTTACATACTCCTCTGCCTCCTCCCTCAGTTTGGGCCAGAAATACTCTTTCTTCAAGAGTGCCGCAGTGCGCTTGGCTCCACCGTGGCCCGCAAGCGGGCTATCATGGCATTCTCTCAAGAGACTATCCCTGATCCCTCCCTTTGGCACATAGAGACGTTTTTGCTTATACCGGAGCAGTCCGTTTTGCAAGTGGAACTGCGATTTAACCCCCATTCTCAAGTTCTGCATCACGCACTTTGCCAGCTCATCCTTCCGGCAAGCCTTCCGGATCTTCCTTTGGAGCGCCGTCTCGCCCTTGTACACCAACAAGAGCTGCTGCTTTCTACTTAAAGCATCGGCCACCACATTGTCCCGTCCCGGTTTGTACTGGATATCCACGTCGAACACTGCCAAAGTATCTTGCCACCTAAGTTGTTTTGGGGACAACTTGGGCTGCGTGGCAAAATACTTCACCGTGACATTGTCCGTGAACACCTTCACTGGGTTGGAACCAACATAGTGGCGCCAGAGTTCAAGGCAATGTACCACCGCCTTCATCTCTTTTTCGTGCGTCGGCCACCGTCGCTCCACTTCATTCAGTTTCTTACTTTCGTAAGCCACTGGACGTCCATCTTGCATAAGTACACCCCCAATTGCGAAGTCCGATGCATCTGTATGAATCTCAAACGGACGATCGAACTCCGGGATTTTTAAGACTGGAGCTTCCGTCATCCGCTGCTTCAATTCAGCAAAAGCTTGGCCACAAAATGTGTTCCATACCCAGACTTTGGATTTACACAGAAGGTCCGACAGCGGCCCCGCGATCTTGGCGAAATTTCTCACATACTTCCGGTAATAGGAGGCGAGTCCTAGGAAGGATCGCACTCCCGGGACCGAAGTCGGAGGCTCCCAGTCCAAGATCGCCCTCACCTTTCTGTCATCCATTTTGATCCCATCCTGTGTAATCACGTGCCCCAAGAACTCCACTTTTGTGACCCCGAATTCGCACTTTGAAGCTTTGGCATACAGCTTCCCTTCTCGCAATTTTTGGAACACCCTTTTGAGGTGCTCCAGGTGCTCCTCCTTTGTTTTCGAGTACACCAAGATGTCGTCGATGTACACGATCACAAAGTCATCCAACCACTCCTGGAAAAGGCTGTTCATCAGCGTGCTAAATGTCGCTGGTGCATTGGTGAGCCCAAAAGGCATCACCAAGAACTCATATGAACCATACCTTGTCCTGCACGCGGTCTTCTCCTCATCTCCTTCCGCCACCCGAATTTGGTGATAGCCGGAGCGCAAGTCGATCCGGCTGAAATACTTCGCTCCTGCCAACCGATCGAAGAGGTCGTCGATCCTTGGCAAAGGGTACCGGTTTTTGATAGTCACCTTATTCAGAGCCCTGTAATCGACACACATCCGCAGCGTCCCATCCTTCTTGTCTGCAAATAGCACCGGGGCTCCGTAAGGTGACTTACTCGGCCGGATGTACCCCTTTGACATTAGATCTTTGAGCTGAGTCTTCAGCTCGACCAACTCTTTGTGGCTCAACCGGTAGGGCGCCTTGGCAGGCGGTTCCGATCCCGGTATCACCTCAATTTTGTGGTCAACTCCTCTTCGCGGTGGCAAGCCGCTTGGTAAATCCTCCGGCATCACATCCTGGTATTTCTCCAAAATCCCCTTGATCCAATCTGGGCTCGGCTCCCCATCGCCTTCTCCTTTCACTTCTCTAATGTAAAGCAAAAACTGGGACTCGTGTGTCTCCTCCACGGCCCACTCCTTTGCTGATAGAAGGTTTATTCGCCCTCCCACGGATTTGGGCGTTTCCGACACTCGTAAAACCTCGCCACCATTCCCACATGGCAGCGTGACTACTCTCTTGCGGCCATCTATGACCGCTCCGGATTTGCTCAAAAAGGTCATTCCCAAAATGAGATCCACTCCATCGATCTCGCAGATAGTGAAGTTCTCACGTCCCTCCCAACTCCCCAGTTGAAGAGGAACATCAAACGCCAACCTTGTCGCCAACTGAGGTTCTCCTTTGGCAGAGCGCACCTCAATAGAGGCCCCCACGTCACTTGTCGGGAGTCCCAACTTTCGCGCCGCCGCCGGCGTCATGAAGGAGTGCGACGCTCCTGTGTCCACCAACAACGACACATTAGTTCCGGATATTATCCCATCCACGAACAATAACTGACTCCCTTTTCGTAAGGCGCCAGTTTCCTGATACAACTCACAAGAAAATTTGCCTACCTTGCAAGTCCTGGCGACCACCGCTTCCACCAAGCGACTGATGGTATCTTCCGACAGCTCCGTGGTCGCCCGAGTCATGTTCAATTGCCGGGGCTTCGTGCACTTCTTGGCCATGTGCCCGGGCTCCCCGCAATTGAAACACACTCCATCAAAGGTCGCCTTCTGTCCGCCATAAGTCGCTCCACCCGCTTTTCCTTTCGAAGCACCGGGTGCCGCCTTGACGTGTGAAGGACCTCCCTTCGATTTCCACGTGCCATTTTCGCCGCGTGGCCTATCCCACTTCTTTTCCGGTCGGGAGGAGTCACCTTCCCGCCGGGTCTTCTTGTGGTTCAGCTCCGTACGGCCTTGTCTCTCACCCCTAGGGACATCCGAGAAACATTCAGCTCTCTCAATTGCCTCGTTCAAAGTCTTGGGTGGCTTCTCCTCCAACTTCCGCCTAGCCCATGGGGCCAGTCCCGCCACAAAGTTGAAGACCATTTCTGGTTCTGCCATGTCCGCGACTTCGAGCAACAGCACATTGAAAGCCTGGACATACCCCCGAATGTCATCTGTTTGCTTCAAATTCCTCATCTTGTCCCGGGCAAGCCAGGATGCGTTGAGGGGCACAAACTGTCTCTTCATCAATTCCTTGAACTCACTCCAGTTCAAGGTTTCCGGGCTTGGGCCTCGGTCGTGAAGGCGTTTCTGCCACCATTGTTGAGCATAGCCCCTCAAATAGGTGGGAGCCACTTCCACCCGATCCTCGTCACTCAACTTGGCCGCCCGGAAGTACTGCTCTAGCTCCAGGAGCCAGGTGTTGAGTGCCTTCCGGTTTCGAACGCCCTCGAAGGTGCCGGGTTCCTTAGGCTTCACCTTAAACTTTGCCTTGGTGGAAGTGGCATTAGCCGCCTTCAACACGTCTTTCAACGTCCCGCCAAACTGCGCCAACAACCCTTCCCAAAAGGCTGCCGGCATGGGAGGCATCTCTTGGTTTGTCGGAGCTCTCAAAGATTCCTCGGGCTCCGACTCCTCGGATTCCTCCCGCTCCTGAGCGGCCTCGTTTTCGGAAACATTAATCGCTTCCTCAAACGGCCGCCTCGGTGACACGTCGCCCCCATCGGGCTCACCGGGATCATCATCTTTTGGGCCGTTCCGCTTTCGCTTCGGCTTGCCCGACCCCATGATGAGGCCAATCCCAAGGACGATCGCGTACTGAACTCTAAGCTCTGATACCAAGTGTCGCACACCTCACTTCGGTAAACTCCCCTTCAAGTCATAGTTACTCGCTTTGATGCGCGCGCCTGACTCCCAACCTGGCCGCCGGGCCAACTTGGAGTTTCGGCTGCTCACCGGGACATAACGGTCCCCTTCCGCTTCCCTCTAAACCCTCCACCTATTTGGGACTAGGAGAATTCCCTTTGGTAGATGGCAGTCCGGAACAGCTCCCCACTCTTTGGTCGCTTTCCGGCTCGCTCGCTTACTCACTAGTTTTTGGTCACCAACGGGCTTGCACCGTTCTCGGGGTTACTACTCCCTATATATACTTCTGTAGCTGTCCGCGGGGGTTTCATAACCAGCCATGCCATTTTATGGCGAACCACCACGAAAACCCTCGACTCCCGGTGGTGAGTCGCGGTGAGTCTTGGCCCACTCACCGCGGCCCCAATGGACCGTGATGAGTCCCAAGACTCCCCACGACTCCCACCTCGAGGTCTCCACCCCATGGTGAGTCCTATGCCACCCCCACTAAGTCCCACTAAGCTACCACCACCCCTTGTGGAGCCACCTCCACCGCAACCCGGTGTGCGGGGCTCCACCTAGTGAGCGCCTCCGCCTCCTTGAGTGCCTTGGGCACTCAAGGGTGCTTCAGCCCCCCCATACCTATCGCTGCCGCTGCCCCCACCACAGGGGCAGCCCCTCATGTGTCCCGACCCCCTGCCCTCAAGGCAAAGGGCCGCGACAAAGTGAGAGCACAACGTTCTTCGAATTTTGCTCGTGGCACAGCAGAGTTCAAGCCTAGATCATCTGGTCCTTGGCAGTCACCAGTGAAGAGAGGGAATTGGAAGAGATTTAAACCGTTTAAGAAGGTGGGGGATCAAGCTACACAGAGACCGCCCATGAGGGCTCCTCCAAGGCTCAGTTTCAAACCTGGGGGGTGCACTCCTCATTAAATGTACCAGCCACGTGCGTGCACAGGAGGGGGTATTTTAAACCCCCCCCATGTACAACATTATACATACAGAGGGGGGTTTAAAACACCTTAAATATAATATTACAGGAGGGGGTTGTTGAGTTTTCAGGGGTAGTGTAGTGGTAAGAACGACGATTAGGCTACGATGCACCGCGGGATCAATTCCTTTTATTTGGTTTTTTTTTTTTCTCTCTCCCCACGATCTTTCTCCCCTTCCCTCCCGCGGCTTTCTCTTTTCCCTCTCCTCCTCTCATCTCCTCTCCCGCGTTCGCCTTCCCTTCCGCGAAGATGGCTGAACAAGATGTGGCGTCGTACAAGCCTGGCAGCCCTAGAGAAGGGCAAAGAGGTGCATGGGGATATTGTCAAAGCTGGAATTGTACCAAATGTCATTCTAAACACTGCCTTGGCAGCTCTGGAAAAGGGGAAAGAGGTCCATGGCGACATCTTCAGAGCTGGAATTGTACCAGCTGTCATTCTAAACAATACCCTGGTGGACATGTTTGCAAAATGTGGGTGCATCTTGGCGAACAGCCGTGCAAGGATCTGTTCTTGATGTAAGTGACGAGGGTCGCTCTCAGATGGGAGTGTACACCGGAAATGTATCAGAAAATGTTTAGTCTTCAGGCTTCCCGCACGTCGGGCATTGACAGGTTACCTCTCATCTCTGCATCTGTTTGTTTGTTCAAAGGTACACTCCCTGACCTGCATTTCAATTTCAGTCTATTGCCAAGAGTAGAGAGAGCGAAATGTACTCATACGACGTTTGCCATTGCATTGTGGCCATTTACCCAGTCCGTGCCCAGTTGGGGCGGAACAGGGAGAGGTGTGTGTGAGGGAGAAAGTACTCATGATAGCCTTGTGGCCATAGACCCTGCACCCAGATTGGGCAGAACAAAGAGGAGGAGAGAGAGAGTCATGTCACTGGTTGCTAAAACCTTGCCAGCCCTAGACCCCGCCCCAAAGCAAAAGATGGACATGGCGAGGAGGAAACAACAAGTAGGACTGTGAAACCACTTCAATCCATGCCCCATCAAAGGACCTATCTTCATTTACAAAGTCAAAGGGAGTGTTCGACACTATGGTTGAACGAGATGTGGTGTCGTGCAGTGTGGTGCTTGCAGGGTATGCACAGCAGGGACGTGGGATGGAGGCTTTGGAGACCTATGAGCAAATGATGTGCGACGGGGTGAAGCCCGACCACATCACGTTTGTGTGCGTTTGCAGTGCATGTGCAAGCCTGGCAGCCCTGGAGATTCAAGATCATGGTGTCACTCCGACAATATAGCACTTTGGCTGCAAGGTGGACCTTCTTGGACGTGCGGGACAACTGGATGAGGCAGTGGACCTGAACGTGCGGCAACATCTATCCTTAAGTGGAATGAACAGGATGCCGCGACTTATTTTGCTATCAAACATCTATGCTGTAGCTGGCAGGTGGGTTGATACTGTAAAGGTGAGAAGAATGATGAAGGTCAGAGGGGTTGAAAAGGAGCCAGGTCGCTGCTGCATTGAGGTTTGCAACAGGGTGCACACCTTCGTTGTAGATGACAAGTTGCATCCCAGAATTAAGGAAATCCATGCTGTGCGGAGAAGATTGTCTGGGAAGATGAAGGTGATTTGCCAGGAGCCGTTTTCCAGATTAACTATGATTACCTACAAGAAACCTACATGGATAGATGGTCAAGTGGAAGCTGCAGCAGCAGCGGCACAATTGATAAAATCAAGCGTTGTTAATGAAGGCACCTTCTTCAACACATTTCACCCTGTTTTTCCCTCTTATCATAATCGGCCCTAAATATCCATATTGAATTCTGCAAGTTAGCTGGATGAGTGAATCTTTGATAATTTGGAGTGATTTTGACATGATACTCCCAACTGACAACATGAAAGTATCCTAAAAGAGGTAACAGAGATGAGGAGAAGCTGTGGAATGAATACTTTTCTGACCCTTGTCAATGGTGGGACAACCGAGGCAAAAATGTGAATGCCTGTCAGATTACCTGTCATTCTGAACACTATGGCTGAACAAGATGTGGTGTCGTGCATTGTGATGTTTGCAGGGTATGCACAGCAGGGATGCGAGATGGAGGCTTTGGAGACCTATGAGCAAATGATGGGGGAAGGGGTGAAACCGCCCACATAACGTTTGTGTGCGTTTGCAGTGCGTCTGGTAGCCCTGGAAAAGGGCAAAGAGATCCCTGGTGACATCATCAAATCTGTAATTGTACCAGATGTCATCCTGAACATTGCTCTGGTGGCCATGTATGCCAAATGTGGGAGCATTGAGGATGCCAAGGGAGTATTCAACACTATGGCTGAATGAGATGTGGTGTCGTGGAACACGATGCTTGCAGGGTGTGCAGAGCAGGAGCGCGAGATGGGGCTTTGGAGACCTGAAAGCAGATGATGGGGGAAGGGGTGAAGCTCGACCACATCATGTTTGTGTGCTTTGCAGTGCGTGTGCAAGCCTGCAGCCATAGAAAAGGGCAAAGAGGTGCATGGTTGCATCACCAAAGCTGGAATTGTACCGGATGTGATTATGAACAATACCCTTGTGGACATGTATGCCATTGTGGGAGCATTGAGGATGCGGAGGAAGTGTTCAACACTATGGCTGAACGAGGTGGTGTCGAGGAACACGATTCATCCAAGAGGTCGATTTTAAATACAAGATTACTTCTAATTCCCTGCGGATCAATAGCTACAAAAAAGCTGCGTGGGTAGATGGTCAACTAGAAACAGCAGCGGCAGCAGTGTATTTGATAGAACAAGGCGCTGCTAATGAAGGTACCTTCTTCAACACATTTCAGCCTGTTTTTCTCTGTTATCAAAGTTTTTCCCTGTTTTTCCCTGAATGAGCATGGATAGAGTGTGGGTCCAGATTCATCCAAGAGGGCTGGACTTCAAGCTCCAGATTACCTTGATTCCATGTGGGGGTCAGTAGCTACAAGAAACCTGCATGGGTAGATGGTCAACTAAAGGCAGCAGCTGCAGCGGCACAGTTGATAAAATCAGGCACCTCAACCATGACCACAGCTTCTGAAAGAAGATCAAGAGAGGGAGTCCACAATGTTTTTCTACTCAACACCCTTGTCAACATGTATGTTATGTGCGGGAGCATCATTGATGCTCACCAAGTGTTCAACAGAATGCCTCAACGATCTTTGATCACGTGGAATATAATGTTGGCAGGATGCAATGCGTGTCCAAGCCTGCGAGCTCTGGAAAAGGGGAAAGAGGTCCATGGTGACATTGTCAAAGCTGGAATTGTACCAGATGTCATTCTGAACACTCCCCTGGTGGACATGTATGCCAAATGTGGGTGCAATAAGGATGCGAAGGGAGTTTCCATGGCTGAACGAGGTGTGGTGTCATGGAGTGCGGTGCTTGCAGGGTATGCACAACAGGGACGTGGTATGGAGGCTTTGGAGACCTATGATCAAATGATGGGGGAAGGGGTGAAGCCTGACCAAATCACGTTTGTGTACATTTGCAATGTGTGTGCAAGCCTGTCAGCTTTGGAAAAGGGCAAAGAGGTCCATGGCGACATTGTCAGATTTGCAATTGTATCAAATGTCATTATGAACAATACCCTCGTGGACATGTATGAAGGGAGTGTTCAACGGTATGGCTGAACGAGATGTGCTGTCGTGGAGTGCGATGATTGCAGGATATGCACAACAAGGGCGCGGGATGGAGGCTTTGGAGACCTATGAGCAAATGATGTGCGAAGGGGTGAATCCCACTTTGCATTGCATGATGTTGAGGAAGAGCTTAAAGAATCGTCTCTTTGCCACCGCAATGAGAAGCTGGCCATTGTTTTTGGGCTTATCAACACACCCTCTGGGATGTCTTTGGGGATCATCAGGAATCTTCGGATGTGTGGTGATTGCCACACAGCCACCAAATTCATCTCAAAGATAGCTAAGCAAGAGATTGTTGTACGAGATGCAAACCGCTTTCACCACTTCCAAAATGGTGTTTGTTCTTGTGGGGAGTATTGGTGAAATGAAA
The DNA here is from genome assembly GCA_030704615.1 of Takakia lepidozioides. NCBI lineage: Eukaryota > Viridiplantae > Streptophyta > Takakiopsida > Takakiales > Takakiaceae > Takakia > Takakia lepidozioides. The sequence continues at coordinate 80,567,453 of CM060732.1, read as the reverse complement.
TGCTTGTCACCTAATTGAATGTATTGAACTCTATCAACTGCGAGTCAGGTTGGACTCCAACGGTGGCAGCAAAGGCGCACGAAATCTCTTTTTGGAGAGGAATTCTCAACAGTAGGTTTTGAACATAATTGGACCTTGTGAAGGTTGAAACTGTAGAACAAGTTCAGAAATTGTCCTAGTTGATGAACAGAGGTGCAGTGACTAGGTCTTGATGGTCTTCAAGAGGGTCACTCTCTGATGAAAATACCCAGGACTGTATATCAGAAAATGGAAACTTTCTTCAGGCCTCTTGCACATCGGGCATTGACAATGTCCATTTCCTCTCTGCATCTGATTATTGTTCAAAGTGAGATTCCACAGCAAGTTTTATCGAGGGCAAACAGATTTTTTTTAATTAATTTATTAGAATTTATTCTATTTTTAAATGAATAAACTTGATATAATATAAAAACATACATATACATATTTGAGGGTATTTTTAATTATTGAAAAAGAAAATATACATACAGAAGGCGGTACTTTTTAAAAATTACAAATTTCTATATATTTACAGGAGGGGGTTTTATAATCTTCAAAATGTATGCACAGAGGGGGTATAAATGATCCAAGGACCCGTATACAGGGGGTTTTTTTATTAGGCGGCGAACGCACGTGATACGGACATTTTATAAAGAGTGCACCCCCCAGGGTTTCAAAGAGCAGGAAGAACACAGGCATAAGGGTTTGTGTTTCTTGTGCCATGAACCCGGAAACAGAGTTGCTGAGTGTACGAAGTACCCGAATTATCGTCAGGCTCGACAAACAGCCGCCTTGACAGTTGAAGAGCCTGCAGAACCTTGTGCTGTTGTTGAAACTGGGGAGAAGTCAGGACAAGAAAAAGGGAAAGGTCCTAATGTGCGGATTTCTGCAACTTTCATGAGAGACCAAATAGAGCACGACCCGAGTGTGATACGGGTTCAGGGGAGAGTGGCTGGATTGATACATGCAGCACTCATAACCTGTTGTCAAAGGGTTTTGCTGACAAATTGGGACTAGTTCAGGAAGACATGCAACCCTGTCAAATCCTGTTATCAGATGGTGGTGTGGATTCTACGTACAAACACATCTCAAATGTACCGATGGTCATGCAAGGCGTACAAACTATGGCTGACTTCGAGGTCTAGGAAGGAGCTCGGTACGACTGCATCATTGGCATGCGGTGGCTAAATCCGGCTGATGCTGTGGTGGCTTGCAAGTCCGGACTGGTTAGTGGTACCTTGCCCAACGGGAAAGGATTCAATATCAGAGGTACTAGAGCTCTTCCCAATGTACCTGTCTTGTCAGTTATTCAGATGAAGAGATGTATGTGGAAGGGGAGTGCTCAGCTTTTTGCTGTTAGCTTGCATGAAGTCTTGGAAACAAATCAGGAAGAGGGGAAGTCACATCCCAGACTTGACCTAATCATGAATGAATATAAAGATATGTTTCATGATGAGATCCCTGGAATGCCCCCTGAACGGGAGGTTGATCATGTTATCGAGTTGATGACAGATGTTGTACCGGTTGCAAGGGCACCGTACAGGCATTCAATTGCAGAAAGTGAAGAGTTAGAAAGGCAGTTGAATGACCTGTTGGAAAAGGGGTATATTCGTCCAAGCAAATCCCCTTGGGTTGCCCCTGTAATGTTTAAGAAGAAGAAAGACTGGACTTTGAGACTATGTGTGGACTATAGATGGTTGAATAAGGTCACCATCAAGAATAAGTTTCATTTGCCTCGTGTGGACGATTTGTTTGACTATCTGTATGGGAGTCAGGTTTTTTCAAAACTTGATCTTCAGTCTGGATATCATCAGATATGGATCAAGAATTCTGATATAGCAAAGACAGGATTTCGGTCTCATTTTGGTCATTACAAATTCATGGTGATGCCATTTGGGCTCACGAATGCTCCAGCAACATTTACTCATCTGATGAATTCCCTGTTCCAGAAATATTTGGGGAAGATGGTCCTAGTCTACATAGATGATATATTGATATACTCAAAGTCTGAAGAGGATCATGAACAACATTTACGCTTGGTCTTAGACATATTGAGAGAGAACCACCTGTTTGCTAAGAGAAACAAGTGTGAGTTCTTTGTAGGTCTACCACATGGATTACTTGGGATTTTGCATCTCCAAAGATGGAATCTCAATTGATCCTAAGAAAGTTCAGACAGTGGTTGAATGGCCTAAGCCAAGTGACAAGACAGAAGTCAGGAGCTTTATTGGGTTTGCTAACTTCCTGCGGAAGTTTGTCAAATCATTTTCACAGATTGCAGCCCCATTGAATGACTTGCTTAAGAACTCGAGTCCTGTAAATTTGAGAGATGTCTGGATAAGATAATGTGATAACAGCTTCGAGAAATTGAAGTTTGCCTTGACACATGCTCCCGTACTGAGATTGCTCGACCCTACTAAGGGGGCAATCGTACTATGTACTGATGCAAGTGATCTTGTTATTGGGGTTGTGCTGATGCAAGATGGACAAGTGATTGCCTTTGAATCTTGAAAGATCAGTCTAGCAGAAAAGAATTATCCAACTCATGAAAAAAAACTGTTGACAATAGTTCATGCTCTGAAGATATGGAGGCATTACCTGCTTCCAGTTGATTTTGTGATAGAGACTGACCATCAAAGTTTGAAATACTTGACCACACAGCCAAGTGACAAGACAGAAGTCAGGAGCTTTATTGGGTTTGTTAGCTTCCTGCGGAAGTTTGTCAAATCATTTTCACAGATTGCAGCCCCATTGACTGACTTGCTTAAGGACTCGAGTCCTGTAAACTTGAGAGATGTCTGGATAAGAGAATGTGATAACAGCTTCGAGAAATTGAAGTTTGCCTTGACACATGCTCCCGTACTGAGATTGCTCAACCCTACTAAGGGGGCAATCGTACTATGTACTGATGCTAGTGATCTTGCTATTGGGGCTGTGCTGATGCAAGATGGACAAGTGATTGCCTATGAATCTTGAAAGATCAGTCCAGCAGAAAAGAATTACCCAACTCATGAAAAAAAAACTGTTGGCAATAGTTCATGCTTTGAAGATATGGAGGCATTACCTGCTTCCAGTTGATTTTGTGATAGAGACTGACCATCAAAGTTTGAAATACTTGACCACACAGCCAAGTGACAAGACAGAAGTCAGGAGCTTTATTGGGTTTGCTAGCTTCCTGTGGAAGTTTGTCAAATCATTTTCACATATTGCAGTCCCATTGACTGACTTGCTTAAGGACTCGAGTCCTGTAAACTTGAGAGATGTCTGGACAAGAGAATGTGATAACAGCTTCGAGAAATTGAAGTTTGCCTTGACACATGCTCTCGTACTGAGATTGCTCGACCCTACTAAGGGGGCAATCGTACTATGTACTGATGCAAGTGATCTTGCTATTGGGGCTGTGCTGATACAAGATGGACAAATGATTGCCTACGAATCTCAAAAGATCAATCCAGCAAAAAAGAATTACCTAACTCATGAAAAAAAACTGTTGGCAATAGTTCATGCTTTGAAGATATGGAGGCATTACCTGCTTCCAGTTGATTTTGTGATAAAGACTGACCATCAGAGTTTGAAATACTTGACCACACAACCTCATTTGAGTCAGAGGCAGATTAGGTGGTCAGAGCTGCTTCAGTAGTTCCATTATGACCTAAAGTATATCAAGGGAAGAGAGAATGTGATTGCTGATGCACTTTCTAGGAGACCATTACAAGCTACTGTTGTCTCATGCGTCAGTAGCACTATATTTCAGGACATTAAGGGTCAGTATGAGATTGATAAATTCTTCAAAGAGCCATTTAAGAGTTTGTCTCGTGACCAAAGGACTTCTATTGAGAAAGAGAAGTACCGGCCATACCTCTTGAGAGATAGGGTGTTATTTTAAGACGGTCGGCTGTGTGTTCCGCTGATCCCAGACTTGAGATTGCGGATTATTCATGACAGTCACAATATTCCAATCTATTCCACACCCGGACTTTCAGAGGACCTACTGATCAATACGGAAACGTTATTTATGGCCGGGCATGAAAAGAAAAATCAAAGAGTATGTACAAAAATGTTTCCCTTGTCAGGTTCAAAGTCAGAGAGAGTCAGACCTCCTGGATTACTACAACCATTATCTGTTCCTGGATGGAATTGGGAATCCATTAGCATGGATTTCATTGTGGCATTGCTCAGGACTAGAAACAGCCATGACTGTATCATGGTGGTTGTAGATAGGTTGTCTAAGATAGCCCACTTGATAGCTACAAGGATGAGTGCTACGGCATCTGATGTTGCATCCTTGTACATGAAAGAGATAGGATCCATGGTCTGCCTCGGGAGATTATTTGTGACAGGGACTCAAAGTTTACAAGTCATTTTTGGATTGACTTATTCAAGAAATTGGGGACCAAGGTGAGGCTGAATACGGCCTTTCACCCAGAAACAGATGCTCAGACAGAAAGAACCAATCGTACAATAGAGGATATGTTGAGGATGTTTGTTGGTGAAAGACAGTCCTCTTGGAAACAATATCTGTACATGGTGGAATTTGCTTATAACAAGCATTTCCACAATGCCATTGGCATGAGCCCATTTGAAGCTTTATATGGACGAGATTGCTTAGCTCCTGCTTCGCTTGTTGCACCACCATCAAATGTGCATAGTATGAATGATAGGATCAGAGAGATGCACTATGTACTGGATGTGGTGAAGTGTAGTATGTAGGCTGCGCAGGAACGGGCCAAGTTCTTTGCTGACAAGCACATAACTTTTCGTGAGTTTGCCGTTGGTGATATGGTATTTTTGAAGGTTACACCTAAAATGAATTACCCCCCGTTTACTGTCATTGAGGACAATGACCTGTCTTTGGGAAGGGGAGTTTGTTAGGTGTCAGGAACGAAGGTCGACCTGTCAACCAGTTCGGAACAAGAGACTGTTAGAATATCGCCGAACTGACAGTTGCAGGTTAAATGGAGCAGGCTCGCGTGCATGAAGATGATCCAGGACTAGAGAATTTTGATGGGGCGTGGACAGGGCAAGATGGCTGGAGTAGTGATGATGGTGTACAAGCGCCTTGAGCAGATCTGCATGGGCAGGAAATCTGATTATGTAGCACAACGTGGTGGCTGGGTGGACCAGATGCTATAACTGGTGCTGTGCTTATAGAGTTGTAGGTTGATGTTGGAATAGACATCACAAGCCTTTGGGGGCTTGCAGCAGCAGGGAATGTGATTTCTCTTTTGTATAGAGTGATTGTGTAAATCATGTGACTAAGGTTTCATCAAGAGTTCATTTGAAGAGGGACAGTTTAGATCTGATTCCACTCACTGTTTGGAACAAGAAAGGTTCGCTTTAAGGCTTGTGAATACACTTCCGTGAAGAACGGGGCTGAACAATCGTTGTACTGGAGTGATCTCTGTTACGATCTGAGTCAAAGAATTGTGACTAGAATAAGAGAGGCTGGTTACATGAGGTCCATACTGTTGTTGATTCAAGCAAGCAATTTTCTTGGGATTCTGATGAATTCCCTGTGAATAGCAAGATAAACAAAGCGCCTGAAATTGGGCATAGTTGGACTGAGGAAAGAGAGTTAGATACTTTTCAAGAATGATCGTGAAATGATGAGTGAGCTACAAGTTTCAAGTGTGATGTGTTAACTCAGTGGATGGTGTTGGACCCATTTGGATGGTGCACGATTAGGCACTAGTTCGACCGTGCATAATATATACCGGCCATCAATAGAATGTGGTTCACTGAATATTGGCACCAATTGTACATGGTGTGGTTTACAACTTTTGTGCCTGCTCTAGACCGGAACGCTAAATGGTTAAGCTGGATAGATAAAAGAACGGATCCAATTGCTATTGTAACAGTGCTTTGGCCAATGAAGACATTCTTGACGGTCATCACCTTCTTGTGGTGACCTGTACAACGGCATCTAAGAAGTTTGTAACGTGACAGTGATTTAACACAACCCTTTGAAATATATCCCACTTCTCGTCGTCGTCGTCTTCTTCTTCTTCTGCTAAGGCCTCGGTGTCCTTGTCGTCACTGTCTCTGTGTGGTCGGGGACCGCGTCCTGTCTTCGACGCTACTTACTTATTCCTGTCCAGGGGTCACTGTTGTGTTCAAAGGATTACCAAAGATATGCCCAACAACATCACAATTACATATTTGAGTTTAGTGAGAGTTAAGTGCGCTCATTAATAAAATTCGAGGGCTTCTATCCCCTCTTATTATTATTATTATTATTATTATTTTAAAGTGTGCAACGGAAAATGCCTTAATTTGGGGAGAAGCCCAAAGGAGTCAATTTGGTCTAGTGGTACAAAATCATTGGTTTGGAGTGGCCAAGTTGATTACCGTTCCTATTAAACCTCACAAATAAATACCTAGGTCATTAATGCTTTGCATTAGAGCTAGTACCAGTCTTGCATACCTAATCTCATAGGCTACTGTTTGTGGAGTGAAATCGTTTGAAGTTTGTCTCTTTCTCTAGTATCTGTTATTTGAGCTGCGACGTAGCTGAAACTGCAGGTATTTCCCTTTAAAAAGAAAAAGAAAAAGAAAAAGAAAACTGCATGTTTAGCCATTCTTATCTCGAAGTTTCTTTCTCCGACGACTGAGACATGTATTAAGACCTCTCACCTCTCAAGCTGAAGCTACAAAGAGTTTGAAATAATTATAAACTATCTAGATCTTGATGACGTGTAGAAAGAGAAATGACACAAATTAAATGTGCTCGGCAATTATATGTGATGAGACATGACCATTTGCACCTCTCTCAAACTAAATTTGAACTCCAACTGATCTTGAAATGATGCATCAAGGACAAAATGATTGATAAAAAGACACATGGTAAGGTGGAGTGTATGGAATTGGGGGGCCAAATGCCTCAAGACTGTTCATTCATGAAGCCTATAATCCTTTGCCCATCATAAGCCAACAACCATCATGGTAAGAAATGGTTCCTTCTTTATCCTCAAATCTCATTCACACATGTGCATATCCTCGGACCATGCAGGACACTATTGTTGCAACAAGTTTTGAACGTAGAACTGAATGCATGTGGACATATGATTTCTTGCACCAACGTTTGTCTATTGTATAACACATAAGACTAATAAGGTTATGTGGGTTATTGGTGGTTGCTTGCACTATAGACCTCATTAGCATTTGTTGTGGACAGATTGAAGTAACAATTTTGAATATTGTCCAATTATATAGATTTTTTACACTCGTATATAAACCCATCTCTCCACCTTTGCAATGAATTGAATGGATGGAATATGTTAGAAAATTATCCTATAGAAAGATAATGTTGTATAAGTGTATGGTCATAGGCCAACCTACTCTAGTTTCCTATATATCCTCGGAGCTTGGACCTTAAGGAATATGAGCTTGGGTGCTTATCTGAATCTCACTCAATTGTGCTCTAAATATTACATACCTGCATGTTTATTCTAATGTACTTTAAAGCAACTTCATGAGCTTGAACGGCCTTGGCGGTTAGAGAATGCAACTTGGAGCAAGAGCATGGAACCATTGGTTCCATTGCATTGCCTTGGGGAGAAGGTGAAATGCATTTTTGTTCCTTCGATGAGATATCATCAAGGATTCACAAGTTCGTACGCCGGAGAAAGTCTCCGCGCTATGAGATTGTGCCAAAGCACCTTGGGGCGCAAGAGGGACAAACCCATGAGGTGGAGATTTTCTTTTGTACTTTGAGATGTTGGTGGAAGGAAGTATGGATGATATAATGCTTAGGATGTTTTTTGTGTATTGCATTGAATCTAGTGACTCAATGCAGATCATCTTCAAGCAAAGGTCTACCTAATTTTCCCAAAATTCTAAATAACACATGAGTGGAATATATCTTTTATGCATGAATCTAATTTCATGGCAAAATAATATTATAATTAGCTAAACATTAACATACTTACAATAATAGTATGTTAATTGTTGGTACGCCTTTGGCCTTTTGGAGAACTTATTGAATATGTTAAATATTCATGGAGGTTGTTTGGCTTGCCCAGCTATCTCTCTTGTTTATTGTCTAGGTTTCGTCCCTCACCTCTTTGGTATGTAGTACACACGACTAGGGGTAGCATGTGTTGTTGGCCCATGTGTGAAGAATTGAAAAAACACTTGATTTTGTACCTCGCTTCATATATTGAGGCCAGAAATTATGAAACCAAGTTGGTGCACCCCTCCACATCGAGGGCTTTCCAACGTTACCAAGCACCAGGGCTAGGCCCACGCTTTGGAAGATCTCAACGCTCCAAAACAGACCAAAACAAACAAATTACCTTTCTTCATCATATATGGAAAAAACCAATTTATTTTTTTTCCATGAATTTATTGAGTAGCAATATATCCAATCATTGTTCTAGGAAAGCCAACTTTGCTTATTTTCATGAATTTCCAACGATCAAAAGTACTTGAAATTCCATATCTCCGGCCCACACCGCAGGTCCAAAAATTACGAAACCAATTCGGTGCATCCCTCCTCATCGAGGGCTTTCCAACAGCTGGGCCCCGCGGTTTGGGAGATCTCAACGCTGTAACAAAACAAAACAAAACAAACAAACAAACAAACAAATTACTACCTTGCTTCATATAATGACTAGGGTAGCATGTGCCGTTGGCCCAAGTGTCCAGTGTCATCTAAGTCCAAGTGCAATCCCCTATGTATCCAAGTGCGTCTCCTATGTTGAGGCCACCGCCACGACGTCTACTAGGAGGCATGCTTCTTTGTAGATGAAGGAGAACAATATTAGATGAATATGAAAGAAACGACGTTTTTGTCATGGCATCGAGCTTTTCTCCCATTGGTTACAATCCAGCCATACAATACAAAGACCTTCACTAATTTATGAGCAAAACAAATTAGTTTGCATGGGCATGTGTGATTGCAATTTTTTCTTACCTTTTGTATGTTGCCCTCAATCTGGTTTTAATTTCAGCTTTGAATACAATATGATGACTGTTAGGGTATACCATACCATTGCACATGCTCCCCCCATATGTCATTTGAGTTTTTGCCATACCCATGCCTGAGACCAGGGTATCTCAAAATTGGAAATACCCATACCCATCCTATAACCTACCCTGGCCAGTCCTAATCTACCCCGGGCCCTACCAGTTGGACCTACTAGTACCAGTATGGTATGTCAAAATGGACATACCAATACAACACTGCTATAAACCTCCAACACTACAATTAATTATTTTCTTGTCTTCTCTCCAAAAGCTCATTGATAATATTCCACATACCTGTCCAACCATAATAATAGGAGATTTTAGTGTAGATCTTTTACAAAATAATACCGTAACAACAAATCAATTACACAAATTCATGTCTTATTTTCACATGCATGCAACTCCAATTCTCAATTAGTACTACTATCTATGGATCTCAACTAGACCATGTTTGGACAAATGCACCTCACCAACACTGCATATTTGGCATTACAGAAGCATATTGGACGGACCATAAACCTGTATTTATTGCTTTTAAATTACCTAATTACATTCCTTGCTACCAATATATATCATCAAAAGTTTCTAATAGGTAGTCACCATAAGGAGGGGCCGTTACGCGACGAGCTGCTTGTTTGTTTTGTTTTGTTTGGTCTCATGATTTTTGGACCTACAATGTGGGAGATATGAAATTTGAAGTACTTTTGGTTGCCAGAAATTCGTGAAAATAACAAGTGGGCTTTTCTGCAACAATGATTGGCCCGAGACTTATGGAATTATAAACAATTTTGGTCGCTGAAAATTCAACTAAATTACAAAATCAAGTGTTGGAAGGACACTGGAGGTTGCACTTGGGCTTACATAGAGGCCACAATTTTGGTACCGTTGGAAAGCCCTCGATGAGAAGGGGTGCACCAACTTGGTCTCATAACTTTTGGACTTGCGGTGTGGGAGATATGGAATTTCAAGTACTTTTGGTCGCTGAAAATTCGTGAGGCTTTCTCTAGAACAATGATTGGATATATTACTACTCAATAAATTCATGGAAGAAAACCCCTCACATACAAGAAATCCTACATATTGTACCTTGTATGTTGATTGTACACCATACCTTCTACCCCTATTGTATCATTACACATACCCATGCTAGCTTGGGTTCATCAATCCTCAATACCCGTCTCAAGCGGAGCATCAAAGTAATTCATACCTAGACTGGTATGGTAGGTAGGGGGGTAGGTCCAGTGTTCACCAGGTCCATGGTATAACCGGGGTATATGTCCCAAGACATACCCAACTGGTATGTTCTACAATACCCTTACTCATATGTAGAATAATAGAAAATTCTTTGTGGAGTAGCATTTAGAATTGGAGTGCAAATGAACAAGAATTGGATGTGAAATTGCACTATGGGGTTCGATAATTTGATAGAATTGGGTATCTAGGATGCTAGAACGAAAGTAAATTCAAATTATAATGGGGATGATAATTGGTAGGAATGGGGTTATTAGGATAGATGTTAGCCCATTGAATCAGTGCTAGGTAGTTTCTGGTAGTTAGAGTAGGACACTATGAGTTCAGCTGAATCGATGTATTCATGGTCATTCGAGCGAGAGTACCGAGGCCCTAGCACATGAGATGCTAGTTTGTCGTTTTCAGTAGCTTAAGTAAGAGATAAGAAGAATATGAGTACTCTGATGAGACAAAGATCTGATGAAAGACTCTGTAAGCTTCATGTTAATGTGATGAGATGTTGGAGTTTAATGGGAAGAATTTTGTGTGAAAGAAAAGATGAGGATTATTTGATGAAGTGTGCAGCTCAATACGAGAGGAATTTAATTGAGATGAATATTAACACATTTATTGTTGGGAGACAATTAGAAGTAGATATAGTGTTCTAATTCGTGTGCAAAAAATAAATATTTATATAATCCAGAAAAAAAAAAAAATTGTTCGTTGTGCAGCAATTCCTTATTTTAATTATTAAATTGGATCCTATTAAAATAGTTGAATTTGACAAAACATATAAATGTTTAAAATTTCAATCGGCTCCGTTTACAAGTCCATCATGTGTAGCATAATTTCCTACGCACAATTTTATTAACATATCTTTCTTAACATGAATCGTTGTATGCAAACATTGGCATTTATCGAGCAACTTGAAATTAGAAGGGCATGTATCATGATGTTTATCAACAGCTTGAAATATATAGATTTGTCCGATTGTTTGTTTGAATATTCTTTCATTGTGCCGTAACATTTCTTTGTTCGTATAATACAAATGTGGAATTGTAGGATTGTTAGGTGGTGGACGACAACACCGATTGTTAATAACATGTATATCATCTTGCATTTGTGTGGCTGTTCTTAACCGATTCAATATATTGTATCTGATTGACGCATAACTTGGTCTAGCTCATAACATGTAATAAAATCATGCCAAATTTTTTGAGCTAATGAAGCTGGTCCTTCATTTATTTTCTTAAAAGCCCAAGAATCTCTCACGGGTGGTGCTTGATAAAAATCTCCAATCATTATGACCTAGGTTTCCGAAAAAATGGTAGTGTATGCATTTGATTGACCTTAATCTCATGTCTGCAAACGTAAGCATTATGTTGTCAATGAGAGATACTTCATCCAAAACCATGAGTTGAAGTTGGTCAAACGATTTTGCAATATATCTAATCGTTATGATCCAAGAGATGGTAATTCTTTACAATTTAGCGGAATACTAAGTCCTGAGTGTATTGCTGTATCTATATTGAATGTGGCTTTTCCTGTATATGCCATTAAAATTGATTTTCGTTTCAATGGATCAGTTTTCGGATGTCTATTATATATTCTAAGTAAACCTTGGATAAGTAGCAATAAAGTGAATGTCTTCCCAATGCCTACTCCTCTTGTCAAAAATAAATGTATTGGTACTTCATGGGGTATATGTTTTCTGTGCATACAATCATAAAAAATAGCACGTTGTTCTTGATTGAGTTTACGTAATTGTCCATAGAACTCACAATTTAGAATAATGTTGTCTGATGTATTATATGTATTAGCCTCGGGTATTGTCGAATCATTGTTTTGGAGTTTGCAATGGAATTCTATATTTATATCATATAGTTCAACTTGTGCAAAGTTTGTGAATGGATGAATTGGACCACTATCGTCAACATATGCAAATGTGTCCATCTATGTATCGTTGTTATTATGTTTTGCTAATACATGAGCTTTTGATTCTAAATCTGTCCAATCCGTTAGGTTATCTTCCACAAAAGTAAATATAAATTGCTTCCGAATATGTAATATAGATGATTTATGAGCAAGATATGCATCATGCCAAGTTGCATGGTTATGTTTTTGTGATTCTTCAGTGTTTTGAAATGGATGAAATAATAGTAATTGTTCTCGATAAAAAAATTCAAGATCACGGTGCTCATTATAGTGGACGTATCGAATGATATGTGATTTTTTTGCGACGAGTCATTTTGTTTTCTAAGTTGTAGTCGGCAATAAACCCTGCCAAAGCTACATTCTGCATTAGACTTGGACGATCAATATATTTATCAATAGGAGATACACATTTAGTATCAGTAGAATTAGGTGGAAGTTTTTGTAGTGTTTTATCGGGTTTTAATACAAATGCACGTTCTTGTGATGGGGACTTATTTATGAATCTAAAAGTTTGAGATGCATGATAAAGGGGTATTGACAACACAATGCATGCTGCTAATTGAGCTGACATCTGTTGAGCATTTAAAAATGCATTACCCATCTTATGAATTCTTACATTAGCATCAACTTGATCATTGACACATTTATTTATTATAAACCAAAATTCGTTTGTAACAGTTTTGTCTACTTTTGTTAGATAAGATCTACAATAACTGGCTGCAGCATATGGATCGAGTATAAATTGTGTGTCAGTATTGACTTGCCAAAGATTGCCGCCTGATTGCTAAAAGCATTTGTACAAATATTTTTACATGCTGTTTTTAAAAATATTGTTGGTTTTTTCAATCGACTCCGTAAAATTCTTATATATATGTCCATTTCTAAGTCAAATAACGCAATAAATTCGTCGAATGAAATATTTGTATTAGCATCCATTTATTTAGTGTATCAAATATATCGTTTGCCATTATTTGAGTATAAAATATTTACCTGAGTAATAAATGATTATAAGTTTTCTCTTATTATGATTTATTAATTTTAGTTAGATTTGATACACTATAAATGATATTGCATAAAAAATATGTGGTAAAAATATATATTATTATTAATAAGATATCAAAATACAGCTCATCATGAGTCAGAGTTATAAATTATAAATTATATTATATAAAGGTATATAATAAATAATAATGAAAATCTTAAGAATATATGAATTTAAGAAAATTGTGATTTTGTGACGTAAATATTAGTAGATGTGAAATGATATATAAAATTGATGGATCTAAAGGGATCTGAAGGGATCTAAGATCTGAAAAAAATTACATATAGTTTTTTTTTTTAAATAGTTCTTCATTTGCAACGTAGTTGTTTTAAAAAAGTTAGTTCTTGATTTGTATATAAAATGATGGATCTAAAGGGACCTAAATGGATCTGAGATCTGAAAAATACTAAAGCCTTTGAAATGTTGGAAAAATGTGGTCATTATCACATAGGGAAACTTATTTAATAATTAAATATCTAAAATAGAAAATCACCTATACTCATTTTAAAATATGTATATAATAAATTTAAGAAGAATTGACGATTGATAAATATGTGTACTTTACTTATGGCATTAACTTATTGATTAATTACAGTGTTTTTCCAATGATATTTAAGAAATCCAATAAGATAAGAACAGTATATAAATTGATGGATCTAAAGGGACCTAAAGGGATCTAAGATCTGAAACAAACTAAAGATAAATTTCAAAAGCTGACAAAATGTGGATATTACCAGACATTGTTTTTTCAATGATATTTAACAACTTCAAGAAAATAACAGCAATTCAACAACAAAATTAATATATAATATTCATTAATAGTTCTTCATTTGCAACCGGCATTGAAATCAAGAGTAAAACAGCTGAAATATTTTGAAATGGAATGGTGAACCACCAACATTGTCAAAGTTAGTTTTGTGGTCAACATTTTGCGTTCAATGGCGGCCACTAAAATAGACGCAAACTAACTTGAATCAAACTATCTAAGCTGCATCGTAAATCTACAATTTCAGAGACAGAACTAAGTGCAAATGTGCCTTTCAATCGAATTTTGGACAGCCGACCAACGAGACTCACATGATTCTCTCGACGTGTTGTCAAGAGATCAGCTTCATCGAGTCTTACAATCATGTGCAACCACTCTCCCTTAACTTGACAATCAATCCTAGAAGCTGCAGTGGATATGCGCCCAATAATACAACCTTCTAAAGCACATGGATGTATGGCCTAACATGTATTGCAGAAATATTGTCCCCCTTGTTGCAAAACAATGTCAATGTAATGGCAATTTAAACAACACGCTTGAAATGGGACTACGCTGGATATGAGACAACAAAACCCCCATCACCTGTATGCACAAAATTAAATCCAAATGTGATAATACACTTACAATGTTGAAATAGTTCGAACTAAAAAAAAATGATGTCACAAAAAGTAGTTTAAAGCTTACTTGTCGTGCTGCAGCGGCTTATGCTCCTTCTTGTGACGTAAGAGTGTTGAAAACTGCTTGAATGCGATGTTGTACAACTGAATCAAGAACATGTGTGATAATAGTTGATGAAGATGTCAGTAATCGTACATCACCACTGTGAGTAATTGTGATGTGCTTCAATACAGCACATGCTACTTCTCCAGACCGGAAAGTTGTTGCCAAGCTTTCATACTCAGAAGGAAAGGAAGAAAGAAAACTCACAGACATGACATCAAATACAATGTGTATCAATTTGAAAAAAAACTAGATTCATGATAGATATCCGATCGGTACCATTCAAGGAAACTACAACATTATGAAGACATAAGCATGCTCTATAATTGTCATGAGTGAAAATCAACAAATCTAGAACACATCTAACTGAAAAATCAAACTTTAAGTTCATAAAATCAACCTTGTGTCATTGTCAATCAGAAGAAATCTGATAATAACATAGTAGATTTTATGCTGTAAAATTACAGAAAATGGATTCACGTTTAGCGCAGTAAGCGAGAGCCTAGGCTCACACTTGGTAAGCATGAGCCCACGGTCTAGGGTGTATTGGAAACAACACCTATTCCTGAGGACCTGAGAACGGGGGCCTATTCCCGTTGGAATGGCCAACACTACCTTCAACTGCACAGCGCACTAAGAGAATCCAAGAGCACTTTTGGGAAACAAACGACAGCACAATCCATGCCTATGCAATGATAGAATATCACTATATATTACATGAGTTGCATAGGACCGACACATGAGTGAATGATTGAATGAAGACATATACTGAAGCACCACTATGTTATTGCTTCATTGTTACTCAATTTCCACGCATAGTATGAAATGCAGACTAACAGTATGCCCACTACTTAATCGGTTTTGGACCTGTCACGTTGCAGAAGAGTATGTGATAGCGTGGCCTGGTGAATGTACTGGTCTTTTTTGGGGTCACAACACATCCTGCGCACAAAAATGTAGTACAGGTGCTTGCAAAGAACCCACTTCATCTTCTTTCCCAGGTTGCCCTCATGCATGCAAATGAAATCCAGGCAAGTGCAGTCCAGACAGGTGCTAATTGTAACCTAATACGCCTTTATCTTGAAGAAGCGAACCAGAAGTGACCATTGTGTACACACGACCAAATCCAAAGGGAGGGAGGGAGGGAGGGGGGAGGACCTTCCATGATAGATGTCACCCTTGCCTGCAACATCGCCTGTCCATCTTTATTTACAACACTCCGGCATCTGCGCCCATCTCGTGAGCCCAGTGAATGCACTTTAGGCAGGTTCCCACGCAGATGCCTTGAAAGTAGTGTGCGGCACCGCACAATAGTTTCAGGGCATCTGCGGTGCACGTTTTCTTTGCAGCTGTCCATCCCACACACGGTTTTTTTTTTTTTTTTTCGTTCCCACGCAAATGCCCTGACACGTATGCGGCACCGCACACTATTTTCAGGGCATCTGTGGTGCACGTTTTATCTGCAGTTGCACATCCCACACATGTTTTTTTTTTTTTTTTTTTTTTTCTGTTTTTTCGTTCCCTAGCAGATGCCCGGAAAACAGTGTGCGGCACCACACACTGTTTCAGGGCATCTGTGGAGCATGTTTTCTCTGCAGATGCCTATCTCACACAAGTTTTTTTTTTTTTTTTTTTTTTTTTTTCGTTTTTTCATTTCCTAGCAGATGCCCGGAAAGTAATGTGCGGCACCACACACTGTTTCAGGGCATCTACGGAGCATGTTTTCTTTGCAGATGCCCATCCTACACAAGTTTTTTTTTTTTTTTATCGTTCCCTCGCAGATGCCCGGAAAACAGTGTGCGATGCCGCACACTGTTTCAAGGCATCTGCGGAGCATGTTTTCTCTGCAGATGCCCAACCACGCAAGGTTTTTTTTTTTTTTCGTTTTTTCGTTCCCTCGCAGATGCCTGGAAAATAGTGAGCGGTGCCGCACACTGTTTTCAGGGCATTTGCGGAGCACGTTTTCTCTACATATCCCACACATGTTTTGTTTTTCCACCCTTGTTTGCTGGGGATGGGCAGCTGCACACAAGCTCCACAACACCACACCCTTCCTGCTTACTCCATCCGTTCTTCTAAAAAAATCAATCTATACAGACACTCCTCACTCCACATATGCATTATTGGGTGCGTACATGTGGAGGGATTACATACGTGCGTACATACAAGACGTGACCACATTCATCTATGCAGAGAACTATGCATCCACATCCACTATTTCGTCCCCAATATGTCGGATGATGTTCCATTCAAACACAACTACATTCATCCATTTCGTGGCATGCAAGGACTTGGTATGTAAACCACATCTAAATGGATGAAACAATAGATGGAATGGATGTAACAGATGTGATCTAGAATAACTGAAAATGGTTAATTTATCCGCAGAAATTGGCTCCTCCCGCGGGAATAGGGCCAGCAATTTCCGGATTCCATGCTGACGTGGCGTGAGCCTATCTTAAGCTCACGGGCTCCTGGGCTCACAGGCTCACGCCTCCAAACTTATGATCTAGCATTCCCCGTAAAAAAACATAGGTTTTGAACTTACGATCTGGATATCTTCAGGACTGATGTGACAAACTTTTATCCCGTGCGTGATACAAACTCGGAGATTGATTTTGTTGGAAAGAAATAGAGTTCCACAACGGGAACGAATGGAAAAAGCATCTCAACTGTTGTGGCAGAGCTTATCCTTATTGCCACGTCGTTATCCCCTTTCTCCCACTTCTGTTTAGGATGCAAGGCAAGTTCTCAATCCTCAATGCTACCTCTTTGACAAAACAGCTCTCATGGTTCTTCACGAGGTTGCTATTGATGGTGATTGTGACAGTTTGGATGCCAAATTTGTCTATCACATCAGCATGAAGGTAAGAAAATGAAGAAGATTCTGTGTTAGTCTTCTCAAAATTTTGATACCTGCTCAAAACAATACACTCAAAAAGTACATCTCTCACACTGTAATCAAGATCATCTACAGTCAAAAGAGGTCGGTTGCGCCTCACAGCCATCACATTACCTGAAAAGACAAGATTACCTGAAAACAATGAAGACAAGGGAAAGAAGTAATAGCTAGACAATATGTGCTTCAGATCTTCTATACTCAAACAATTAGCAATGCGTCCTAAACACAATCAGCTTTTATGGAGGGTGGAAGCAATAGAAAGTGGAAGCTGAAGAGACAAAGCTGATTATTGAAAAAACTGAAAGAGGAAGAGAAAGATGGAAAAACACAATGATCATGACTAAAGCCAAGAACACAGCAAAGAAGAAGATGAAAAGACACAATAACCATGACCAAAACGTACACAAACAGCAAGAAGCCACACAACTGGGAGCTAGAAACAAAAAGGTGGAAGCTCAAAAGTCATTAAGAGGTATGCAAATTATTGACTACAAACTATTAATTTTGGCTAAAGATTAAGTATTAACATATATTAATTATTGAAATTTCAATAACATGTTCAGGAAATATAGAAACTTAGCTGTTAATTGCTGACATTCTTCAAAGTCCTTCATTACCTGTGCAAAAATCGAAAAAACAGAACCACATGTCATCACCATGGCTATAAACTTGTCCCAAACTATGTAGAATCATGCAGATTCTATCTCCATTTCTCTTTTTCTAGTGCCCCATATGACACAGAAAACAGACCCTTGGAAGGGGACCCAAGAGGGCTGAAGGGCTTCTGGTCACAAGCCCTTGGATGAGAGCAAGGCGAGGCAGGGAGTGGGTGCTAAGTAGGACAGTACGATATTGGTGTTTTCATTAAGGATTCCCAAACACTCTCAAGGAAAAAATTGATGAAAGTACCGTGGTGCAATAGCTGCAGGTATCACTTATACCACAATAGTCTTCCTCCTCAAGGTACCAGGGAGGCTGCATACATGCCCATCACACAACACAATTCATAGCAAACAAGGTGGTCACTCAATTGTTATTTGTAGGTAAGATCAAACATTAGTGTACAGAGGGACATCTTACCTAAACACACATGCTATGATTTTCCTTGTCCAAATACATGTACAATTCTATACATGTGTAATTTGCATCCATCAACATCCCTGCATTCTTATCCAACATGCACATGATCCCAGAGAGTGCTATCTTTACCTGATCTCACCCGTCACAATACAAAAACACACACCTAGAGATAAAGAGTCGCGGGGCAAAACAATCTGCTACTCCAAGCCAGGTGACAATTTTGGTAACAATGTCTGCAAGCCAGATGCCAACCCTCAAATCGCTGAGGTCCTCACCAATGCAAGAGGTGCTTCAAAGATTTACAAAGAGTTTGTTTTGAACAAACTCTCACTGCGTGATAGAGCTGGTAATCCACATACCAATTAAGAACAAATCCTTCTACTGTCTTTCATACATGTATCACGTGAAGGCATTGATGTCAATGCCTCTAGTACATTAAACATGAGACACAAATACCTACAAACTTAGCTGCACACATATGCCACGTTGTACATACTTTAACTTGCATGCATCCACCAATGCATACATCTTAAAAGACCTACTTGCTACACACATCCTTCCATCCCTAGAAAAACATGCCCCTATCTCACACCCTTGACAACTTCCATCAATGTGTACCTGCTCATGAATTCTGTAGAAGGGTGCCAAATGGATGTCAAAAAACTCTTTCTCTTCGGCTGCCTTACTTCCAGGGCTTAGCCAAAGCTGCGAAAAGGAATAATTGATCAGAAAAAATGAAGGAGGAAGACAAGAGGGGAGCATGCTCATTTTCCTCTGGCTACTAATTAGAAATGTAGACTCTGCTGTGGAGCCTGGGAGAATTAACATGCAATCAACTGTGTATCTGCTGAGTCAGTAGCTAAATACCCTAGGCCTCTGATAGGTATCAGATATAGCCCCTTTCAGTGATTTCTAACAGAAATTTTGTGGCTACAAATGCATCACTGGTCAGGACTGATCCAACCTTATCAAGTCTAGTCTCCACAGTGAGAGAGAATCGAACTTGTTCTTTTGTGTTTCCACTTTCCCTCATTTTTAAGAACACAGAAAAGAAAAAGGACCCCTGGTTGAGACAAGAGAGGAGGAGTGTGATGGCTCAAGCTTCTAGTACATATGCATCAATTTCGATCACATCAGACCTTTACTAATACGCAACATATCCAAATTCATTTGTAGAAAGACCACCAGAACATTATCTACTCATACACGAAGTAAACTGGTCTAGCCACTTAAGTGAGGTACAATCAAGCCTCAATAGGTGGGGAAGGGGGGCAGACCTTCGACATCAAATTTATCCCAGTCCTCATTCAAATCAGTACCATTCTCCTGAACAATGCCTTGCCAACTTGTAGCACCAAATTCAACCCATTCGAGCACCGTGGAAAAACTGATATCAAAGAGAAAACTTTCAGATAAGAATGTTACTTCAATACATAACTTGTTTCAGCATTGAACAGGTTCCCGACCCTTTGCTTTTTGAAGTTTCAGGCTAAATGGTCTGTCACAACATGTGACAATGCACTCGAAGCCAATCTGACTCCCTTGTGAAGGTTTGTGCGACAGGAAACAAAGTAGATCATCAGGTATCTCAATTGCTAGAATAACTCTTTAATTAAGGACTAGAAATATAGCAAGATGATTAGTGGAAGAGAGACCTGTCTTGTACATTAGTGAGAAGAAAAACAGAAATAAAAATAAAAATATGAAGATTCTTCTCCGTGCTATACAGGGAAGGAACCTCACCAAAAGGATCCTTATGTTGAATGTGGTTGGAGTGCACCTGACAAAGAATGAACCCCAATAACCTCCCAATAAACTTCTAACCCACAGTCATCCTATGACAAGAATACCTTCCCATAGACACATAGATGGATCTTCTACAAGTCCAACCTTTTTACTGTAGAGGTACCATCTCAAACACATAGTAGTCACC
The DNA here is from genome assembly GCA_030704615.1 of Takakia lepidozioides. NCBI lineage: Eukaryota > Viridiplantae > Streptophyta > Takakiopsida > Takakiales > Takakiaceae > Takakia > Takakia lepidozioides. The sequence continues at coordinate 80,546,860 of CM060732.1, read as the reverse complement.
AAGTCATTCATAGGCCGTGTCTTGGCTTCTTCGTCACGCTCTTGCTCTTGCTCCCGCTCACGCGCTTCACGAGCCTCACGCTCCTGATTTCTCACAGTCCTTCTATTTATCATGATGGCAACCTTGTCTGCATTTTAAGCCAAATTATACATATTAAGTGTCTATCTTACCTCACCTAGACACTGAAAGGAGGAGGTCTGCCAGTCATGAATTAGCATCTGTGACATGTCCATGGAAAGAATGGAGTACGGCTTGGCATCCTAATGAACATTACCACAAAACCCAATTGCATGGAATGTAGGTCTAATGCAATAGAACTGTCAGCATTTCTTGCATAATCACCACCAATATAAATCTACAACTACCTGACACATTTGTATGTCTGCTATTTATATTTGTCCTCAAAGAAGTGTGGGGAGGTTCACCTAGCCAGTGATGAAGAGAAGATACAAACCAAATTCAAAAACTGACCTTCTTGCACATTGCTTTTACTCTCTCTACTCATCAACAGCTTGTGTTGCTCCTCATTCCTGCCAAGTACTACCTCCATCTCAAAAAGGGACAGAAAGAGGACAGCTACGGTCAAGTTTGCTCTAGAACTAAAACTCCCATTCTTGCAAGTGCAGCAGTGCAGGGATATAATACTAGTAGGGCTCCCCACACCACATAAGAACTGACTCTGAAAATAATAAAGTTGAGTTTGCCAATGAGTTGACCACAATGTCACGTTAGTGATTGGCAAAATTTGGGTAAACATGGTTGCTACATAAGAACACATGACAACATACATCACACACCAACAGCATTTGAATTCTTAATCATCAACAGTCTGATATTAATCTACTAGATATTCTTACAACTTGCTAAAACACTTCCAAGAAATTTCACATTTTCATCTGCTCGGCCCTTTCTTCTTGGCGACGCTTCAGTGCAAGTTCTTGTCTCTGAGACTTGGTAAAAAATACTGGTTGTACATGTGAAACAAAATGCCAGCTGAAATGATTGAGTGCCACACTTGACTAGGGCTAGAGACCAACAGAAGGAGTTCCAGCTTTGTGTTTTTCCGAAGTAAAACTATCAAAAGCCCCAGGGCGTCTCAGGCCTTGAAGACATACATCTCCCATACTCTCCCAACAGTAAAAGAATATCACATTCCAAACACACTTGCAGAACTCAACCATTCCGAGCATTCCGCTCCCAGGGATTTGTGGGACAGTCACGAAAATGGGTTGTCCCATTTTGGCGGGAACCTATATGTAAGCAGCCGACCAATTATGCTTTCTTGTTATGCCCATACCTTTTACAAACAAATCGTCTGACCCTAAATCGCGCAAGCAGCATTGCCAGCCTTCCAGACATACATTTGCCCATTACTTGACTAACTACAGTGCGTCTTGAGGAGACTTGCGACCACAACATTGGCCAGATGCAAAGAGCACCCAGCTGTTTTCTGGAAGTTTCCAGTTCCATCTAATGCAGAAACTTGGAAACCTCAACTTTCACTTTCAGAAAGGCTATAGCTGTAGCCTTCTGCTAGTTCACATTGCGTTCCCGACCAATGTAGCCCTCGCAAATAGACCTTTACAAGCACTACATGGGTGTTGGGCAACCAACGGGGAGAACCAGAAGCCAGTTGTAACTAGCCGAGTGCTTTTGAGGAATTTCCAAGTGATAATTGAAACCTTAGGAAATTTACTGAGGAAGTTTACATAGAAAATTGAGGATTGTAGTTACCACTAAGGGGAAGCAACTGACTCCCCAACCCACTTTAGTTTAGCCGGTTGGTTTTGAGAATGAGGGGGCCCATTGGCTCATTCAACTCAAATTAAAGTTTGGGGGACGTTGGTGCTGGGTGACAGTGACCAAATCAAGGTAAGATCAGGAAGTCAATGTGACAATGATGGAAACAAGACATGTTGAAAATTGGCAACATATTCAGAATTACAATCACATGTAGAGCAAAAAATAGTAATATTATGTAATAAGCAGTTTGAGTTTGAAGTTGACTTAGTGTCACGGGTATGACTGGTGTCCGTTTCGAGATCACAATGTCTACAAAGCCCCTGGACCCGACCTCCCAGATCTGAAAAATCTGAGAACCTAGTTGAAATCAACCCACCCCCTTGGACATTGGGTGTAACTTATCGAAATCCTGATCGGAGGCAAACCCGGGCCAAGCCGCTTCAACATATTCAGGATGTATTTATGCCCTAGTTTCAATTCAACTTACACACCTATGAAGAAAACAATACACATAGCCTGGATATGGTATTAGCTGTAAAAGTCAAAATGGCTAAAGGAAATCACATCAGTAAGACAATGACATGTTTTGGAAATATAAATTGAAGGGACTCATTTCAATAATTGAAATCGGTCATTTTGTTGAAATGCGCCTTTTTGTTTTTTGGAAAAAGGAAACACCTGGGAGCGTCAGCTCACAGCTCAGGCCCCTTGATAGTGAGAGGAGAAAATAACATCTTTCACAGTTAAAATAGCCATTTCAATAGTTGAAATCATACATTATGTTCATGGATTTTACATTTATTTATTTATTTATAATCAAGTTGCTTCGTGGTGGCTGAGTTCTAGAGTGTTATTTTTATTTTTATTTCAAGAAGAGGGACGGAGGCCTCATGAACTTTATAGATAAAGAACTTAAAATGTCCATGAGATACAAAGAGTTAAAAGAACCTCTATGAAAAGTGCCATGCAGGCTGATTCACGAAGACACAACTTTGAGACAGGGAAGAAAGAGAAGGAAAGGCTATAGAAGCTAGCCCAAGAGGGGCAGACTTAGCCATAAGCGAAAAAGGTAACGAGAAGCTACATCTAAACAAAGCAAAAATCCAACAGCCAGCCTAGAAAGCCCAAAAGAGCTAAAGACACATGTTTTCCGAGGCCCTGGGATCTACAGTCAGCTGATACTACCATAAGAGAGTTGGGCCCGAGTCTTGTCCATCTTAGAAGACCTTTTATCCACCAATTGACCTCCGAGTCTTCACCACCCACAGGTGATCGCATAGTGCTGAGGGAGCTACCAGCTTTGTGGGAGAGCGTCGCACCAGGTAATTCTAGAATTAGATTCCCTTGAACAGAGCCGTCCACCTCTGCCCCATGTTCCATCAAAATCTTCAAGCAATTGGGCCCTTCTCCTGTCACCGCATCTGCGAAGAGCTACCCCCAAAACCAGCCAAGCCTTGCGAGCTTCAGACATCAAGTCTGAGTGACTTACAAAGGGTTGACACAAACAGGCTTACAGAGAAAATGAAAGTGCATCTGGCTTTCCAAATATTCCACAAGAGGTGGGCTCTAAGCGTGGCCCAAACAGGGCAAGTGGTCCAAATTGAACCATCGGCGAAATTAAGAAGGATAATTAAAGACAAATAAGAAGCAGGGAAACCTTCCCAAAAGGAGTTGAAATCCACGGATTTGAACTTTTATAAAGAACAAAGTTGATTTCGGTAGACCTGAAATATCCTAACTAGATGGTGAGATCCGGACCCGACGCATTTGGTTGCAACAAAATCTTCAAAGCCCAACCGGCTCCGGTCATGCCTAAAGCGTCAATTTGTAGATCAGCTAATAAGGGGGCTGCTATTTCATGAGCGGCATGAGCATGAGCGGAAAAAAAATGAGCGGACCATTGTGTGTCCACGGAAATAGGGTTAGGAGGCACGGAAATAGGGTCATGTGAAGTTGGAATGTGGCACCAGTGGACTCGTCATAGCAATGAAATGCAACATTTTATTGCAAGGCGAAGGCGAAGACATGCCTGTCGGACAACGTCCCTGCCCACATTGAAGCACCTGGGGGACAAAGCGGGTGGTTAGTAGCATGCGGCGTGCGGCATGCAATCGGGCCAGGGGACAAAATGTGCACATGAAGGCTTACCCGTGCCGCATGTGAGGTCAAGAATCCACCCTTGGACATCCGAGCACGTCTCCATGAGGGTTTGGATGAAAGCAGGGCTCCGGGTCCGGCTGTACCGCCACGGTTTGCCTGTCTTTGTGTCCTTCGGCATACTGGATTGGCGCACATAGTTGTAGAGGACATCGTAGGTAACAGGGTCCACAACGGCATCAACAAGACGACCGTCATTGCGGAATTTGAACGTAGACCCTCTCTTCACAAAACAATATGCCTCAAACACCAATGTCTGCACATCCAACAAAAGAGGGATCCACTCCAGGGTCTAGTTTAGATACACCACAATATGAAGTGAATGCAATAGATTGATAACTTACACTCTGGCCCTCTGTTCGCAACCCCTGCGTATTGATGCAGAACCATTTTTTCAGGAGGACCGGGGTGACACTTTTTGGTGTCCACCTTGCCACAACACTCTTGTGGTCTTCCCTCTTGTGGCAAGGACCACCATACATCCACTGTCATCCAGGAGCATCCCCGCCAACCCAAACCCGGCTATCCAGTAGTCCTCCGTAAACCTGTTCTAGGTGGGCACACCATCCACGCCCACAACAGCTCCCCATCTGGAATATCGAGGAGAATCATATCGCAGGCTCTCTCCACCTCAAACCCCCCCCCCCCCCCCCCCCCCCCCCGAGTGCTCTTGCAATCCGTGCTCACAGCCGTGAAGAATTCCATCATGGCTTCCAAACCAAGGGTGTCTTTAGGCTTTGTAGCAGCAGCCCTTTTCTTGGCTTTCCCCTTCAGCTCCTCCAGAGACTTGTTGTGTGCCACCTTCTTCGCCCTGGCAGCCAGAGCATCAAGAAAGCTCTCATTGACGCATTGGATGATAGTTGGGGATTCTAACTTTGGCCTTTGCGGAAACGTCACCGCCGAATACCGCCGTGTAGGCTCGCCCTCAAATGCCAACTTCTTGGCAGAGCCAGTCCCAGTCCGAACTGACTTGGGAACCCGGACGACCGGTGACTTGGTAGCAGCAGCAGCAGCAGTCGCAGGACCTTGCACAAAGTCGTCGTCGTCGTCGGAGTCACTCCCTTGGGGCCCCTCCTGCGCCTCCTCTGGTGCCCCAATGAATTTCTATTTTTTGGGGGTTATTTTACTCCCATGTTTCCGTGTCCTTTTCATTTGTCCTTTATTCTTGTCATTCAAATTCTCCTGAATACCTGCCTAAGCAAGCTCTGCCGCTTTCCTGGACTTGACAAGTGCTTTCACCTCCTTTGGACCCAGCGGAGGCAGCGGAGCTCGGTTTGGTCGGGCCTCCGCATCCAGCTTCAATTGGAACTCGGATGAGTCGAGCGAGCCGGGCAGAAGGTCTACATACCAAGGGCAGTCGCGCAAATGCTCCAGATGCCACTCCTTCACGATAACGTCAGTGTACATGGAGTCAGCTCCAGGGTTCCTCCATGCGAGGAAGAATGGCGGCTGAAAGGACAGATGACCTTTCTCCAACAGGGAGAACTTACAGTACCTGCATTCAAAAAACACAGACAAAATCACATCCATTTTTCCAGACTGGGTCCGAAAAAGTCCCAGATCTGACTGGGCCCGAAACTGGAAAAATGGCGCCGAATTTCCAGAATATGTGCCATCCGCCCCAGGGACTTAGCCATTTTCGGACCCTGTACTGGAAAAATGGCACCATTTTTCCAGTACAGGGTCCAAAAATGGCTAAGTCCCAGAAATGACTGGGCCCGGAACTGGAAAAATGGCGCCGAATTTCCAGAATATGTGCCATCCGCCCCAGGGACTTAGCCATTTTCGGACCCTGTACTGGAAAAATGGTGTCATTTTTCCAGTACAGGGTCCGAAAATGGCTAAGTCCCAGAAATGACTGGGCCCGAAACTGGAAAAATGGCGCCGAATTTCCAGAATATGTGCCATCCGCCCCAGGGACTTAGCCATTTTCGGACCCTGTACTGGAAAAATGGCGCCATTTTTCCAGTACAGGGTCCGAAAATGGCTAAGTCCCAGAAATGACTGGGTCCGGAACTGGAAAAATGGCGCCGAATTTCCAGAATATGTGCCATCCGCCCCAGGGACTTAGCCATTTTCGGACCCTGTACTGAAAAAATGGCGCCATTTTTCCAGTATAGGGTCCAAAAATGGCTAAGTCCCAGAAATGACTGGGACTAGAAAAATGGCGCCGAATTTCCAGAATATGTGCCATCCGCCCCAAGGACTTAGCCATTTTTGGACCCTGTACTCGAAAAATGGCGCCATTTTTCCAGTACAGGGTCCAAAAATGGCTAAGTCCCAGAACTGACTGGGCCGGGAACTGGAAAAATGGCGCCGAATTTCCAAACTGTGCCAGCCACCCCCGGGGCTTAGCCATCCGCCCCATGGCCGGAAACAGGAAATTCGGCGCCATTTTTCTAGGGGCTTCACAACTAATTTTCATGCGCCACATAAGGCAACTTACATCCTGGAAATGCAAGGCCGGGTATTATCCCCCTTTGCCTTATCCCCACCTAAACATAAAATTGCGGCTACATTAATTTCATCCTCATCTCCGTCCGGTTCAAAACAGACGGCAGAGGACATTTAATGCGCAACTGCGCCCTTAAATGTAGGTATGGAGGTCGCCCACAGGCGCCACCTGGCCCACCCTCCCCCCGAGACTTCATCAACAGCCCGCTGGATGGAAAAAAAACAACGCCGAATTTCCATCAGCGGATGAAGTGGGACGCACCGTGGCCCTCCCTCCGCCCGAGACGTTCTCATCCAGAAGCAGCCGGATGGAGAACCGGCGCCGAATTTCCATCCTGCAGGGAAACCGGAGCGCTGCAGTATGGAAAACGAGCGCCGAATTTCCATCCTACACGTAAACCGGAGCGCTACAGGATGGAAAACCGGCGCCGAATTTCCATCCTGCAAGTAAATCGGTCCACCTCATGGATGGAAATCCGGCACCAAATTTGTCTCTACCGGACGACATTGGTGGGCATAACGTGCCAAAAAGTGGACCGCAGGCGAAAAACTCTAAGTTGAGTGACTGATTAGACATAAAATGCGAAAAACGAATCAAAATTGTTGATGAAGGGTCGATACGGGCGTCTGTTGATGGATATTCGGCGTCGTTTTTCCATCCTGCACATGATCTCTTTTGGCCACTCCCCCCGAGACGACTCCATCCGTGCGGCCTTGGATGGAAATACGGCGCCATTTTTCCATTCGAGGGATGTTCTCTGTCGGCTAGATGTCAGCCTCTCCCCCCGAGACGACTTCATCCGACGGGCCTCGTCCTGAAATTCGGCGCCGTTTTTCCATCCGAGGGATGTTCTCTGTCGGCCAGGTGTCTGCCTCTCCCCCTGAGACGACTTCATCCGACGGGCCTCGTATGGAAATTCGGCGCCGTTTTGCCATCCGGGGGATATTCTCTGTAGTCCAGGTGTCGGCCTCTACCCCCGAGACAACTTCATCCGAATGGCCTCATTGGAGATTCAGCGCCGTTTTCCCATCCGAAGGATGTTCTCTGTCGGCCAGGTGTCGGCCTCTCCTCCGAGACGACTTCATCTGATGGGCCTCGTATTGAAATTCGGCGCCATTTTTCCATCCGTGGGATGTTCTCTGTCGGCCAGGTGTCGGCCTCTCCCCCCGAGACAACTTCATCGGAACGGCCTCTAATGGAAATTCGGCGCCGTTTTTCCATCCGAGGGATATTCTCTGTCGGCCAGGTGTCGGTCTGTCCCCCTGAGACGACTTCATCCGACACGTTGGTTCCCATTGTCACAAATTGACGAGGGGTAACTCGCGGGAGGCTGCCCACGAGGCAGAGCAGCTCATTCAAGAGGAGGTTAAGTTGAGACCTGGTGCCAAACCCAAACAGATACAGCTGCAGGCCGCCCATAAGATGGCATTGGCCAGAATTATGTCGGAAGACGGCTCCGACAGAGTTCCTCTCAATGAGAAGGAAATGGAGGCATTGCTGGAGTCGGTATTCCACGTCTGTTCACCGAATGTCCGAAACCACATTGTCTCATGTAAACAGAGAATTGGGCGTGGCCCGGATATGCACTCCATTCTGGAGGTGAAGCGATGATGTGGATATGACTATATTCATGGAAGTAGATTTCCAGGACAAGGGACTGAGGCAGATCGTTGTTTCGTATTCAAAATGTTAACATATGGGCCTGGCAGCGGCGTCGAACTGGTCCACCGGATGACGAGTAGGGACTTGTCAAACAGTTGGGTCATGTTCGACCATATCAAGCGAATTACAAATCACCAGTGGGTTACAATGGGTGCACATGTCTACGACACCCACTACAGGATACTAATGACAATTGTTATTTGTGAGATGAAAGGAGAGGACACACAATCGGAGATGCTTCTTTGGCAGGGAATAAACGAACAGATGGCCAGGGCAAGATTTCCTCCTCCCAATTTTTGTGGTTTCATGGCGGACAACGCACAAGCAAATTGGGCTACCATCCGAAGGGTGTACGGGGAAGACCCCAATGTTCCAATGAAAAGCAAGGAGAGATCTTGTGGGTTCCATTTTCTGCAGAGCTTGTCGCAGTACACAACCAGGCTCGTGGCGCCAGATTTCAGAGAGGAGCACCGTTCCATGTGTCTTGCGTGGAAGTGTGCTCCCACCTTGGATGATGCAGAAACACAGTTTGCATGTATACGGGCTTGGTGGACAACGTCAGGTGCTGTAAGGAAATCAGACGAGGGAGCAATGGTCAGTTGGCTAGCATGGTGGCATTATCGTTTCCTCCAGTTCGGCGACTATATGCGGGAGGTGAGTTGGACAAATTTGCGTCCCGTTGAATATTATGCTAGCTACTCATTATTTGTAATTTGCTTGTAACCTCAACATGTGCATGTGCAGGAAATGTGTCTCGACTCCGACACCGACATGCCGACAACAAACATGGCTGAATCAGTACATTCTTCTTGGCATGCCTCCTCTGCGGCACATCTGGTGGACATCCTCACTGCCACAACGGAGGACATTGTCAGGTCAATTATGCAGCAATGCAAGTACAACGAGTTCTTGAAAGAGAAACAGTGGGGCTTGGGGCCGGACAGGCAGGAAATGCTGATGCAGACTACCTCCAGATCGAAGAATCCTCGCAAGTGGGCGGTAGCCTTGCGAGAGGGCCTTCGGGGCACGCCATTGCTTCGAAGTGGCCAACACTTGAAATGAGATGTTCACACCCGTCCAGTGAAACGAAGACTTGACGAGGCACCTGGCGGAGAAGAGGATTCATGGCGAGCTGACAAGAATATTCGCACGCTCCCTCATGGTCCCGTGATGTTGCCCGAGGAGGTCTCGTCGAGCACCGCAAGTCCGATGTCTGAGAAAATGGCGCCGAATCTCCACTTACATGGCCCAAGAACTGCCCAACATCTATGCAATCCCCGGCACCATGTACCGAAATTCGGCGCCACATTTCCAAATTTTGGGCTTACACACCTGCCATGTTGGGACCTATAGCCGCGAAATTCGGCACCATTTTTCGCCGGAGACACCTATTACCGCGAAATATGTCGCAGCTTTCTCCAGTTGCGGAACCTATTACCGCGAAATTCGGTGCCATTTTTGCAGATGTCGCTCGGAATTCGCATGAGCGGAAGACGAAATATCATGAGCACGGCTCTCAAAACTACAATTTTTACTTCAAACAATGAATATTATATTGGTTTTCTGACACATTTCCATTAAAATAATATTTTTTAATGTTTTTTATTTCTAAAATTTGTACTTTTGCTCATGAAAACCGATTGTCTTGCTACTCCGCTCATGCCGCTCATGCTCATGAAATAGCTAACCTCGCTAATAATAAGGGCCCTGCCCCATCTGCAGTTAGGCACCCAATAGTTAGTGTCATTTAAGCTAACTATTGGGTTTAGGTGCCCCACTTAAAGTTATACTAACTAGCACTCCCAATAGTTAGTGCATCTCATTAATTGAGATAGAGTAGTTTGGTGTAAAAGCTAATGGGCCTGAAACAGGTTCTTTAAGCTAACAGGTGCACACGTTTTTGTCACATTGGCTTGCCATCTCCTTGACCGTGACGTTCAAGGAGCGTAGAATATGGGGAGAGTGGACTGTCGTGGAGTGGAGGCTTTGCCTGGATCAAGCTTTATCGACGTGAAGCGCTTCATCGTCGCGGAGTGCACATCCTATTTTTCTTTTCTTTGCATACTCTAGTTTTAGGGCACCTACTCTGCAGCCAAAAGCTTGCGTCCCCCCAAAAATGCTAAATATGCCATATACAGAGATTAGTTTTGGTTGAAATCAAGCTCAAAGTGTTCTAGGTCTCATAAGAACAAAGTCTCACCTGTCACTTGGCAGGGGCTATTTTCATAGGATTTCCAATTTCCAACCAACAAGACCCTCAATCTCCCCAGGATAAGTTTGAGCAAAGGCACAAAGGGCTAGGACAGTATACTGCTTCACTATTGAGTGCCTCTACTCAAGATGCCTTCCCTGATATCCTTATCAGGACCTTTGGTGTATGTAGTCCCTTGGAGGCCATAGTTGGAACTAACACAAGACACTGAACCAGCTGGAACCAGCTATGTGGGAGCGTGCAATCTTTGCAGATGAATGCTTCTGCCCACTGAGCGCTGGACTCCGGAGCTCACAGAGACCATGGCCATGGCCATTGTGGAAGAACTCGCGGACATGGGGGGGGGGGGGTCACGCTTGTAGCGCTAGTTGCCTTAACTTGGGCATCCAAAGTGCAAATTTAGAAGATTTTCGACAGATGTTTTGAGATTATGTGTACGGTAATATTTTTTAATTTATTTTAGAAAAGGGAAACACCTGGGAGCTACAGCGCACAAATTAGGCCCCTTGGTAATCGAATTACTTAATAACATGGAATATGCAATTTCATAAAAGTCGTACGGGGGGAGAGCAGGACCGGGTGTAATCTGAGGAGAGGTTCATTTAGGGCAAGCGTTATATGGGGAGGGTGTAACATGGAGTTGACATACTTTTTACAGTGATGGGTAGTCTCCTCTTTAGGGAAGATCCAAGAAACAAACAAACAACCTTGCTTCATATATTGATGTGGATTTTATTATTTCACTTTTTTAATTAATTTTAAAATAGGTGAATAATATGCCAACACAGTTTTTGTATGTCATCTTACAAACGCATGAGCATATTTCAATTTATCACCATATTGAAAACGAGTTTGTCAATGAGATGTTTGATTTTGAGAGCATAGAGCAAATTGATGCGGAGAAAATGATCATTTTCGAAACTATGAAAAATTCTCTGGTTCTGCATCGACTTGGTATTCAGGATTTTTGATGACTCAATATGACAACAAGCGCCGGATGGAGCACTTTAGAGTAACAAGGGACGTTGTTATTCAAATTACAGACAGGGTGAAACTATTAATTGAGAAGCAAAATATGAAGTGTAGCGAAATGTTTGCTATGGGGAAGTCTAGTGTGCATATGGTATTGCGGGAATTTGTTTATGTAGTCAATATAGTGTTCTGAAACCAAATACGATGGCCAAGAGGCCAGGAGCTAACCAGGGTGATGTGTGGATTCAAAGAGTTTTGCGGACTTCCCACCATTCATGGAGCTATCGACGTGACACAAATTCATATTTAGAAGCCAAGAGGCCCATTTGTTTGCGACTATTACTCATATAAATCTAAGGGTTACAGTCTTCAATTACAAGCAGTTGTGGATCATGAAAAACGATTCACAGACGCCTATGTCGGCATGTCAGGGAGCATGAATGATTCCAGAATCCTCCGTTTATCTGCTCTTTACCAAAAAACGACATATGAAGGCATATTCAATCTGGAATTTGGGCAGGACAACATAAAGCCTTACATGTTGGGGGATAAGAATTACCTCTTACTTTCCTGGCTGATCATCCCACACAAGCAGTCAGCTAATGCTAGACATACCCAATACCAAAATGTTGCTTCTCTGGATGTCCCCATGTAGTATGCCGGAGGTATGTATGACCCGAAGGGCTTCCTGTTACACTCGCAACTTTTGGGGTCACCTTTTATGCATCCAACAGATCAGCACCAAACTAGAAGCTAGGTAATTTTGAAACAAAGAAATGACAATGTAACATGACAATTATCGAGCGTTGTATGTACAACCTTACCAAATCCAAGTTCGTGACCTTTGATAAGGTCTGTCGCAATGTACACTATGGTGCTATTTACAGTTGTCCCGTACGAGATAAGAGCTTGGACGATAGTCCCCCAATACTTCCTAAGCTTTTGATAAACACAAATCCCATTTATGAGAGAGCCTGCACAAGCAAACACCTAGTATGAGCCAGCAGAATAGATTTCTGAAAGAAGGAGATGTCAGCAAAAGTGAAAAGGCTTACCATTGCACGTTCTGAGCCTTTCGGTGTGAGTTTGACTACCACCCAGTGGCCCTCAACCCTGCCCTATACAACAGCCCCGCTCCATCCCATAGCAAAGGGGTGCCTCCCCAAATGCAGCTCTTGCCTGCAGGATGTCCTTTAAATCAGTCGTTGTCCTACAATTCGATAACATAAATTATATTAGATATTACTAAATAATGTGCAAATTTCCACTCACTTCTTCCTGATGTAGTCTCGGTACACAAACGCAAGTTGCAATCTTTGTCAGTTATGTACTTACTCCGGACTCTAAACAAGTTCAGTGTCATTTCCTAACAGCATGCAATTGATACATGTCTCTCCAGATTGAGATGGGTAAAACCAGAGGCCGTCACAATGTTTATTTTGGATGCATTTCCTCCTCCTTGTTAACTCGTCAATGGCTCAATTTTACCTTTCCTTGGTGGTGCTTGATCGCTCATATCCTTTTCCGGGGAGTTGATACTCTTCATTGCTATCTTGGTCACCTTGGTCCTGACTAGATCCTCCTTCGTCATCACATACAAAATTAATAATTCCAACATATGCGAATACAAGATTGCAACAAATGGATTGTTAGAATTTTACAAAATTGTGCTCACTTTGCAGCCTAATGTCCACTAAATGTCCATTTTGGATTGGTTATTGGTGATGTTATAACCCTCAATTCAATTACCAAGCCATCTTGTAGATTACTTAATTTTTGATGAAATTTGGAAGGTTGATGGAACATCTACCAAAAAATTATTGAACTTTGACATTTAGCAAAAATCAAAATGGCTGCTCCATTGTATAATCAAACAAAAAAACTATATACTAGCTAGGTTAGCTATAATGGGTGAAATCGAACATAGTTTTGTGTGAATTCGAATCCATGACCATGTATACAACGATTTTGTGCCGTAACCATTAGATGTTTAGATGCTTAACCCCTAAGCGTCGGCTGCCATTTTGGTGGGCCATCCCCAAAATAGGACCTAGCCTCATTGATGAGGCTATATCTGGCACTGACTGTCCATCCACCGGAATGAACCTTACCAGTATTTACCTACCTACTACATCTAACTACTCACATTATTTGGAAGCATTGACCGTCAAAAATGGCAGATTATAGCAAAACTCCTGGATGGTGAAATCTGTAACTCCACATAAAAATTGATGAAAAATTCCCTTTGACCAAGGTGACTTGTTGGTTTGATAATTTTTCTGGGGCACGGGCCTCCACATTCATAAAGCAAGGAGGGTGACAGATGTGCTCTCCCAATTTGATGATCAAATGTTGAGAATATCAAGTGGCTTCTTTGTACATCCAATTAGGGGGGTAGAATGGATATTCCCATGAACAGAGAGATAAAAAGCTTCATAGAATCCAGAATTTTGAACGCAATGAAAATTTCTCTGGTGCACTTCTTCCTTGCAAGGATAAATATGAATGTCAAAAAATTTCAAGAAAATTTCAAAACCACATTTGTGGATGTCATTTGTTCTATGTGTCATAAGTATTTTCAGGTGAGGCTAATCTAAACGACCGGCTGGACATTTCTGGCAGGTTGTTTGGTAGGCCACCGGGGTGGTCAGGCCATGAGCCCATTTCCGGCTGCCACGTAGTGTGGTAAACTGTCGGGGCCACCCCACAGTCATGCAAATGACTGACCCACATGCAGATCCTATCCATTTTTGGCAGCTTCGCTTTACTGTATGGGGCACACATTAGTGCGTTGGAATCCTTGCTTGTAGGCGCATTTTTTTTCATTCAAGGCCCAACTTCATCGGACTTCATCTGCAACTGGTAGGACCAGCGCAATAAAGAGACCGAGCCAAACCGACCCAATTTGGGTTGGTCCGGCGTTTAGGGGTTAAAAAGAGTTATTATAAAGAGTGATGTGGATGTCTGTTGTTGCGAGCAATGGGAAAGAGATTAATTCTATCTCCTATCCACTACAACAAAATGTGTTTTTTATGACTGTGGCTTTCCCGTAGTTGTGGCACATCTGACTAAATGCAGTGACTACACAATAAATATTTGCCGCAGTCATCCACCTGGCGGAGTTGATGTTGGCTTATTCATCTCTAACTTGAACCTTTACAAAATAGTCCCAATATACTGTTGTTGATGCATGAATGTTGTATGGTTTATTCGATCTCCGAAACATAATCACATCTCATCCATATCAGCAATGGTCAACTCAACACTAAATAATGTGTTTTAGTTTGTGGCAATAATCTTTGACAATCATTGGTGACAATGATTGTATCATTCTCATATAAAGCTATGACCACAAATCGTTCTCCCATCCTCTTCATATAGATATTTGTGTCAGCAATGCTTTGCTCAAACACCAAGAGTCAACCAAGGACTTTGACTGGAGAGTCATCAAAAGTGGTAAACCAGGATCGTCGACGGACCACCCTCTTCGTCGTGTCTTTCTTGCATGTGAGGCTCAATCTCAGCCTGGGATAAAGATTTGCCCATCTGCACCCTAAGAGCTGTGTAATGGGGTCCCTCTCCCTCTCTCACGCTACAAGGTGGGAGGCAAATGACTCCTGACCTTGTCCTGAGCAGATACGCCCCCATAAAACTCCAAGACCAAACAATGGTTCAGGTACATGCGCTTAAGCTCTAGAATTTTGTTGATCATGAGCATGACATTGCCGATCCGCTGGTTCTTTTCACCAACCTGGAAGTGAGTGACACAATGTCGTTCATTGACCATAGCATCCGCCATAAGAGCAAATTCTGTGACGATCATCTTGGCCTTGATAGTCATATCGATGTCTCTTAGGTCTTCAACGTGATAACAAGAAGTGGAAGGGGGAAACTCATCTCTAAAAATTCCTTCCAACATTTTCTTCCTAAAGAGATAAACATCAATTTTGGTATACCAAGCTCGAGAACTTTGTTTGGGTCCACACAAGTCATTTCTTCCTTATACAAGTTGTTTCATGTAAATCTCCTTTAGGCTTTTGTAGTTCTCCATTTAGAAATATTGTAGACTTTAATTGCTGTATTTGACAGTTTTAGTTGTCTCATTGAACAACTTATATCCCTTCACACCTTCTGTGTAACTTATGAAGATGCGGTCTTCTTTGTTTTAGTCAATTTCCTTCGTTTTTTAGTTGGAATATTACGACATATGCACAACATCCAAAAATCTTATGATGAGCCACACTAAATTTCTGACCACTCCAAACCTCTTCTGGTATTTTTCCAACACTAATTTTGTAATAATTATGTTGTGAAGATATGTTGCAATCCCACCCGTTTCTGTCCAAAAAAATTATTTGAATGATTCATTCTTTAAACATACTTCTTGCATATTCTTGCAATGATCTATTCATCTGCTCATATAAGACCCACCCTTACAATACACCAAACAAATTCAAGTTAACGTTAATCAACTGAATCTGACTCGGTCATCATCAGACCATAAAACTTTTACATCGTATACACCTGCGATGCGACATCTTTTGTCTCATATATAGTTGGTAGGAGGGCAACTAGGTCATGAGCCCAGCCCCATGAGCCTGGGAGCTGGGCTCACGTTTAGCGCAGTAAGCGTGAGCCTAGGCTCACGCTTGGTAAGCATGAGCCCACGGTCTAGGGCGTATTGGAAATAACACCTAATCTCGAGGACCTGAGAACGTGGGCCTATTCCCGTTGGAATGACCAACATTACCGTCAACTGCACATCACAATAAGAGAATCCAAGAGCACTTTTGGGAAACGAACGACAGCACAATCCATGCCTATGCAATGATAGAATATCACCATGTATTACATGAGTTGCATAGGATTGAATGAAGACATGTACTGAAGCACCACTATGTTATTGCTTCATTGATACTCAATTTCCACGCATAGTATGAAATGCAAACAAGCAATACGCCTACTACTTAACCGGTCTTGGACGTGTCACGTTGCAGAAGAGTATGGACTTCACCAGGTGAGAGCGTGGCCTGGTGAATGTACTGGTCTCTTTTGGGGTCACAACACATCCTGCGCACAAAAATGTAGTACAAGTGTTTGCAAAGAACCAACTTCATCTTCTTTCCCAGGCTGCCCTCACGCATGCAAATGAAATCCGGGCAAGTGCAGTCCGGACAGGTGCCAATTGTACCCTGATACGCCTTATCTTGAAGAAACGAACCAGAAGTGACCATTGTGTACTCACGACCAAATCCAGAAGGAGGGGACTTCCATGATAGATGTCACCCTTGCCTGCAATCGCCTGTCCATCTTTAGTTACAACATTCCGGCATCTGCGCCCATCCCGTGAGCCTGTGAGCCCAGCGAATGTACTTTAGGCAGGTTCCCACGCAGATGCCTTGAAAGTAGTGTGCGGCACCGCACACTAGTTTCAGGGCATCTACGGTGCACGTTTTCTTTGCAGCTGTCCATCCCATACACAATTTATTTATTTATTTTCGTTCCCACGCAGATGCCCTGAAAACAATGTGCGGCACCGCACACTGTTTCAGGGCATCTGCGGAGCATGTTTTCTCTACAAATGCCCATTCCACACAATGTTGTTTTTTTTTAATTTTTTTGTTTTTCGTTCTCTGGCAGATGTCCGGAAAATAGTGTTCAGCACCGCACACTGTTTCAGAACATCTGCGGAGCATGTTTTCTCTGTAGATGCCCATCCCACACAAGGATTTTTTTTTTTAAATTTAAATTATTATTATTTTTTCGTTCCCTCGCAGATGCCCGGAAAATAGTGTGCGGTGCCGTTGTGCCGCTGTTTGGGGCATCTGTGGAGCATGTTTTCTCTGCAGATTCCCATCCCACACAAGTTTTTTTTTTTTTTTTTTTTTTTTTTTTTTTTTTTTTTCGTTTTTTCGTTTTCTCGTTCGGCTTCGCAGATGCCCATAAAATAGTGTGCGGTGCCGCACACTATTTTCAGGGCATTTGCGGAGCACGTTTTCTCTGTATATCCCACACACGTTCTTTTTTTTCACCCTTGCCTGCTGGGGATGGGCAGCTGCACACAAGCTCCACAGCACAACACCTTTCTTGCTTACTCCATCCGTTCCTTTAAAAAAAATCAACCTATACAGACACTCCCCACTCCACCCCGCCATCGTCCATCCCTCCCTATCTGACCACCTCCCTTTGTGTTTCGGATTCTTGAACCTTCTATGATTGGATATGCATTATTGGATGCGTACATGTGGAGGGATTGTATACGTGCGTACATACACGACGTGGCCACATTCATCTATGCGGAGGACTATGCATCCTCATCCACTATTTCGTCCCTAATATGTCGGATGATGTTCCATTCAAACACAACTACATTCATCCATTTCGTGGCATGCAAGGACTTGGTATGTAAACCACATCTAAATGGATGATGGAGTGGATGTAACAGATGTGATCTGGAATAACTGAAAACGGTTAATTTCTCCGCGGAAATAGGCGCCTCCCGCGGGAATAGGGCCTGCAAGTTCCGGATTCCATGCTGACGTGGCGTGAGCCTATCTTAGGCTCACGGGCTCATGGGCTCATAAGCTCATGTCTCCAGGCTCATGATCTAGCATTCCCCTAGTTGGTAGCTTGACAAAACCTCATTAGCATTTTTAGCACTATAATGAGATGCAAGTGTTTGTTTCTCAAATTTGTAATGATGTTTTTTTATCTGTTCTATCTAATATAGTTCGGCCCACAATAGTGTCTCGTCTTTGGACTGATCCATGAATTACTCGCCATAGATCTTTGTCTAGACGAACTATCATAAACTTATAAGTTTGATAGTTAGTTCCATTGAACCGATCTTCCATTCTCACATCCAAATAGATAATAGATATATTAGGATTACTAGAAGACAATACTCTAGCCATGATCAAGTTCTCTCAACTCATCTATAAACTCTCACCTAGAAAAAATGGCTTGATACCATGTTAGATTGATAGCAACAAAGACTACGGCTTAAGCTTTACCCAAGCATAGAAACCACTATCATACTCTTGATGATCGACTAATGACTTCACCCTCGAGCTTACAGAGTGTTAGATCTATGTAATCTGCTAATTTAACATAAATGAAAAATAAAGTTTCTCTTCTTCGCATCTATGCTTAAAATGTTTCTTCGGTTGTTATGAGATACATGGTGTAATGTTGATGTATTCCTAGATTTCTTGGTATTTGGCAAGGTTCGTAGCTAACTGTTTTCAAAAGAACCCTTTCTCGCGTTAATTTCTCATGCTGAACGGTTATGGGATAACCCAAATCGCCTCGGGATATTTGTAATCTAGGATTTGTCCCTACAAGATAGGGCACATTAATGGGCTTTGTCATTAATGCCAAGAGCCAGCCCCCTCCAGGCCCACCTGCCATTTCTTCGCCATACCCACTCCTCGCCATGCATGTGTGCCCTGCTATGCTCCATGCGAGGCCCCATGCCGCATGCTCTATGGTCATGTTTGTTATCCATAGATGATTTTAGTGGGATGAATCTAAAATGGATGAGGTTAGGGGTGAAGTTAGGGGTGGGTTTAGGCTTGTTAGGGTAACAATTGCTTCTCTTGGCTCCCAAAGCAAACAACGGGGTTCTATGGATTAGTGAGTGGATTGGTGGACGCAATTATGAGTAGATTAGATTAGTGAGGTGAGTTTGTGGATCACTAAACACTTGATGTGGTGCAGGGCGTTCAGGAGCTTCGAGGAAATCTCGGTCAAGGTTTCTCTGGCTTATCACTTAAGTGATACAAGATATGTTTGGAAGAAACCATGGTCAAGTTTCCCTGGCTTATCACTTAAGTGATATAAGATATGTTTGGAAGAAACCGAGGTCGAGGTTTCCCTGGCATATCACTTATATCTAGGTCTAACATACCACTTGCATACCATTCACAATGCAAACATAATAAAAGGAACTCACATAGTTTGCAAAGAACTCACTAAGCCAAAAAACTCACTAAGTCCCAAACAAACAAAACCCTAAACCAGCCGCCGCCCTAAAAGACCCTAACCTCATCCATCCTAAATTCATCCCTAAATTCATCCATGGATAACAAACATGATGTGGAGCATGTAGCATGGGGCCTCGCATAGAGCATGGTAGGGCCCACATGCATGGTGAGGAGTATGCCGAGCAAAGGGCATGGTGAGGGAAAGGGCATGTGGGCCCAACAGTGGGGGCTGGTTCACTGCATTAGAATGGCTTTATTATAGCCATTAACGAGGGCCTATCTTGTAGGGACAAACCTCTCTCGAGGGTAATCCTAGATTACAAATATCCGGAGGCAAGTGGATCCAACAACTGGACTAAATCATAATTTTGCAAACGTCACCCCATAGATACTTTCGTTCCACTTGCATTGGGGGTCTTTGAATGTCTTCATCGATAGCTTGATAAGTTTTTACATATTTGTGGATGAGCATTCGTGGCCCCCAACTTTTGTTGATTACGCCCTAGAGAAGAAACCATGCATCACAGTCAATAAATAAATAAATTCATGTTATAGTTTACCCAAATAAAATCTACACTGAATTGGTGAAGCCTTTATCAAATTCTCAATTATTTTATACCGTATTATTATATGTTATTATTTTAATAACATCTTACATATATTTTCATTGTAATAATATTTAATTTTCAGCTTAAAGTTGATTTGATTTTTTCTTTCTCTCTTGTGTTTGTTATCTTTGATATTTTTTTTATTGAAAGAATCATGTTTTGTTGTCGTTTGGGGAAGTCGAACCCCAAGGCCGGTGTCCAACTTGTATCAAAGCACTAATATGGGTTGGTGCTTTAGTATCCATATTTTTCTTACTTTCCACAACCTTCAATTTGTTTGAGATCTCAAGTCTCTTAATATCCCTTCAGATCAATCTAGTTACATATTATTTTCTATTGTTCTATAATCACTAAGATTAAAATTGTAGATATGGAAGTCTCGGTGTGTATATAAATTTTGGGATCCCTTTACAACTTCAAATAATGTGCATTTTAGAAAATTTGTAGATGTTTTGATTAAGAGGCGCAAGATTTTTGGGCTATTATGGGGAACTTGTTTGTAGATGCTTGGAAAAATGACACAACATATTCTTGTGGAATTTGACTTCACATAGGTCAATGATGACGTTATTTGCATCAGATTTTCTAGCACAAGAATTTTCTGACAGTGTTCCCAAAGAATGAGAGTCCATGAAAATCACAATCATGAGGTTAATTGATGACATAGGAAAAGTTGCAAAAATCAAGGCACACCTAGATTTTGGTCCTCCTAAACACTTTGTTCTTTCCGTCTCTTCTGTTTTTTTTGTTTTTTTTTTCCTTTATATACAATGCTTCAACGTGCTATTACATTCTTAGAACTTTGGTATATCCTCGGCTATTGATGATTCAGGGTGATTCCCCTTTGATTTTTTTGACTTCGTCACGGGGCGATATCCCCTCTATTAAGCCTTAAACGCTCAACAGACCCCGAAATGGGTTGCAGGGCCCACTTAAATATAAATTGCATTTTCAAATCTGCTTCAAATTGTATGAAATTAGAGACATCGAATGACCCATGTCGTGCACTACCAGGATTGGGCAATTGATTGCCTTAATTTTGAGTTAAAGCAAAGTTGTCTCTCATCACGCAATCAAGGGGGTCAGGAATTGATGAAGGTAATTCTGTCTTTTTCATGTGAAAATTTCTTCACACTTGTGTGTGATAAAAATTATAATTAAGGGATCTGACCAGGTTTGACCAAGTGACAACACTAGATGTGTTGGCCAAATTGGATGGTTTTTGGTTTGTTGGATGAAGGATCCCGAGAGGATGAAGCCTGCTTAATCTCGCCTCAATTGGAGTTGATCGCGTCACTCAAATCTTTAAAAAAGTACTAAAAAATGTTATGTTTCTCCAATGAGCCCCAATAATGGGTCCCACATTCAACGGTGCCGTTTCTAGATCTGGGGCTGATTGTCCTAGAAAATTAGCAAGTGAGTGCAGAAGGAAGATATGCACACAATGTGCGGTCAATTTTTTTTTAAAGTCAATTTTGTATAAGTTATACCATTTTTTCAATGCAGGGTTTTTAAACAAAAAAGTCAAACTAGGGTCCATATCGTTTAATAGTTCCGTTTTATGACTTCCTCAAGGTGTTCTTTTCTATTTTTTAATTTGATTAATTAAACGTTGCTCGCATTTCGTTAAAAAATTAAAATGGATTATAAAAATATATTTTATACTTTGTTCGATAGTATTACTTTTTTTTAATTTATATTTAATTTATATCTTATGTGATATCATTTATATATTTAAATATCAAAATAAAAATAATTTGAATATAAAAAAATATTAAATATTATTTCAATCAACAAACTATAGACATCCTCTATAATTAATTATCAAAATAGTCACTCCCCCACATTTTTATTTTTATTTTTTTTCTCTCTATCTTTCGTGAATCTTTCTGCAAGACAACCTTCCATCCCCGACGGTGATTGTCATCATAAAAGAAAACTTGATCGACTTGCGAGGGGTAGATAAATGGTTGATCATACTCTGTCAAAGTTCGTGTAAAATCCACCAGGAAGAACCCATCATCGTCCACGACCATGGTAGCATTGCAACCTGTCATTATGGTCTTCATCCATGTGTACTTAAAGAGAACATGTCATAGGCCTCCGTAATCCAATTCCAAGAGCTCATCAATGACCCCCACATATTTCAAAGAGTCCATCAGTGGATCGGAATCAGTTGAAGTATTCATTTCTTGCTCAAAAACTGAACTCATCCTAGAATCAAAGGTTAGATACAAACGTCTATCCGTGTATGATTTACTGTAATGGTTTTTATATGGTCTTATTGAGGGGTATGATTTCACACGCAACAACAGACGCAAACTCAGACGCCAAACGTCCATGTCGAAATCCACGTCATTCCTCACCCCATTGTCCACTGCCTCTTGTAACCACTCTGCAAAAGGGGGAATTGCCTCTCTTTCAACAAGGGCTAGTTCTTTCACAATTTCATACTTTCGCAAGTAAGATACAATGGTTTCAATGTTCTGTAGCAACACTTCTACACCTGTCAACAACCCAAATGGGTCGATGTGGGTTGTAGTGTTGAGCTTATACACAATCTGCTGAAGTGGCTTTGGTGAAGCCACAACGGCAAAATGTGCACATCCTCTTCTTGGGCTACACTCTTGTTCAATGGAAGAGAACATCCAAAGCAACCTCAAGTGTTTGCGCCAAAAGAAGTGAGGAGCTTGGTGACCCTCCTCCTTTATATATGATCTAAGAGGGATGAAAGTGAAATGAAAGTGAAATGAATAAATGACGAACCAATAGCGCCCATCCGAAAAAAGCTGTACAACCATATTTGTTGTAATTTTGAAATTAAGCGACCGCTAATACTACGGTCGCTATTTTTTTTTTAAATGAAAAACAACCGACCGCCACTACTGCGGTCGCTTTTATTTCCTTTCATTTTGTGCAATATTGCGGTCATTTCTATTTTGTATATTTTTAAATTTAAGCGACCGCCGGTATGGCGGTCACTATTGTTTTTTATTTCAAAATATAATGCGACTGCCGGTATGGCGGTCGCTTCATTTGATAATATATTTAAAATAAAGCGACCGCCAATATGGTGGTCGCTGTTATTTTTAATATTAAAAAAAAAAACGGCCGCCAGTAAGGCGGCCGCTTTTAATCTTTATATTTTATGGCGGTCGTTTGTTTTTCTATATATTTTTAAAATTAAGCGACTGCCCAATGGCGGTCGCTGTTTTTTTAATATATTTTTGAAATTATCCGACCGCCATATAGCGGTCGCTTGTTCTATATATATTTACAAAATTGTGCGACCGCCAATACGGTAGTCGCTTGTTTTCTTTTTCAAATTAGGCGACCGCCAATGCGACCGCCAACCTTGATTTTCTTTTTAAATAAATTGAAGCGACCGCCAAGATAGCGGTCGCTATTTCTTTTTTTAATTCGAAAAATAAAGCGACCGCCAGTGCAACCGCCAATCTTGCTTTTAAAAAATAATAATTTGAAGCGACCGCCAATATGGCGGTCGCTATTTCTTTTTCTATTTCAAAAAATAAAGCGACCGCCAATCTTGCTTTTAAAAAAAAAAATTGAAGCGATCGCCATAATTGGCGGTCGCGTTCATTTTGTTAATTTTTAAAAATGTATTTGCCACCGTGCGACCGCCAATATGGCAGTCGCTTGTTTTTCTTTTTTAAATTAGACGACCGCCAATACGCCCGCCAATCTTGTTTTTATTTAAAAATAAATTGAAGTGACCGCCAACATAGCGGTCGCTATTTGTTTTTTTAATTCGAAAAATAAGGCGACCGCTAGTGCGACCGCCAATCTTGCTTTTAAAAAATAAACATTTGAAGCGACCGCAAATATGGCGGTCGCTATTTCTATTTCTATTTCGAAAAAAAAAGCGGCCGCCAGTGCGACCACCAATCTTGCTTTTAAAAAAAATAAGAATTGAAGCGACCGCCAATACGGCGGTCGCTATTTCTTTTTTAATTTCGAAAAACAAAGCGAATTTGCGGTCGTGTTCGTTTTGTTAATTTTCAAAATATATTTGCCACCGCCACCGTGTCGGCGACGTGGTTGCTTAAGTGGCAGTATTTTACCTGATACTATTTTTTACCAGAATATTCACCGAACCTGACGTGGCGGAGGTCCCGTCAGCGTCAGGTTTGACGTGACCTGACGTTGACGGACGGACGTAACGCTGGTAACTGGGCCGCTTCTCATGAAAACACAAGTGCTACAAAACAACTCGAACTTGGCACTCACAAACTCGAGCTCATCTTTCTTGAGTGATAAAGAAGAATGATACAAGCAAACAAGCTCTCTCAAACTTCACACACTTGCACATGAAAACATCACTCATACATTAAGTCGAACCAAGTGCACCCCACGCCATGGGGAATCCACACTACGGTGTCATAGCTAGACGGGGTGAGGCTCAACTCGAGAAAGATGAGCCCATCACGATTTGCCGTGAAGATAACCACGTCAAGTGCCCAAACATGTATTGGGCCCTGGATTGACACTTGGGTCAATCCCAGATGTCAATATATAAAAGCTAGCTATTTCCTAGCTAACTTCACACTAGTGATAAAATAACTTGACAAATGTCACAAACCCTAGGTAATGGTCTGCTTGATGCTCCTGCTGCTGGCCGTCTGGTGATCGTTGCTCGTATGGTCAAAACACAAACATGTGAATCTGTCGCAAGTGTGTTCTCAGTTTTTTCTTGCACATTCTTTCCATCGATGACGTTCGAAGTGGCATAACCAACGATCATTCTCCTCCACAAGAGCATGCAAAGACAATGTCATTACACTAATGAAAGAGATCATGGAGAGTGGTGGTGATCATTGTGGGCACGGCAGAAGTGAAGGACGCCAAGCCACTGGACAAAGACCGCTTCAGACATTTCGCACGTGAGTGGCATCCTTGTAAAAAATAAATCTAGGCATATCTCATACTTATGTCATGTGACCTGTCATGTGTATATATGCATGTTGGGGCATGGATGGGCGCGAGGCATGTGGCGTCATGCATGTGGACGGCATGAGGGTGTGACGATCATGTAATTCGGGTATTCATGTATTTAACCACGATCGGCGAAGCGACCGCGGAGGGTGGGTCGCCCAGGGGAGGGGCGGGTGGGCCGTCTCTGGGGCCCGCTAACAGGGGTGTCAGGGCATTCAACTCCCCGGACACTTCTATTACTTGGCGATGGAAAGTAATATTTACATATTAATTTAAATTAAAAGAAGAAAAATGTCCGTTTGTCTAGAATTGGATGTCCTAGCAGCATGCAATTCTTTTTTAATTGATAAACATTTTGAATGCAAAAGAGTAGTGTCTTGAAGTTGTTATTTAATATAAAGCTGAATAGTATGTAATGCGGCATTAACTTGCCAAGATTTTTTTTGGATTTTCCACGTCTCTTATTAAACCTACAAATAATACGTCTTTCTTACATATAGCTGTAGTACCTATAACAAATGATGGTATGTTTCGATATGGTGTCCTCATTCGATCTCCCCATATTTTCCAAATCTGGGTTTTGACTATCTTTCGACGCCAATCAACATCGGGTTGTCAGATTCCATCTAATGCATGCCTAATATTACGTCATATCGAACCAGTCTGACTACTCGCTTTTAAGGTTTCTCTATATTTACCGATCGATAACTCTATGCTTTTAGGTAGTGTCTCAATGACATCTGTATGTTCATTTGGCATTTCTACTTCCTCTCTTTCATCCTTTTCTAAGGAGAATCATAGTTTCAAGGCAACCTTTCTAGATAAGAAGTTTTCTGTTGCCACAGGGTCTATCAACACTCTCACATGAATACCTTCCAAGGTTCCGTCTGCCACAATTAACCGCGTCTCTTTCTTGCCCGCATAATTGATTTGTCTCTTCTCCTTGTAGGGCCCCTCGTCTTTCCTCTTCTTTGTAGAACCAGTAAGACCGCGAGGTCTACTTACTGGTTGTCCTCGTTTTCCTCCTCATTGTGATGTTTGTTATCTTCTCATCTCCTTAAACTGTTAAGATGTCTTCGATAAGTTTGTCGATTGTACCTTCCACTTCGGCAGTTGGCCGCAAGATGTCCGTATTTTCCACAGTTGTAACATTGTCTAGTTTCCCTTTGTCCTTTTGTTCGTGAGAATGTTGAGGAGGTCAAATCCTTGTCATTCAATTTCATTCGCTGTTGTGTGTTATCTTCCCCATATCTGATTCCCGGTCTGAATCTTTGAGAGTATTGGAAGATATCCCGTCTTCGAAGATTTCCAAGCTCCATAGGCGTTGGTTCGTACTGGTTCAATGGAACGTGTATACCTTCGTCGTATCTTGGTAACATCCCTTCAATCTTTTGGGCCAATGAAATTGTTTCGTGGACATCAACCAGGTTGCGTAAATTTACCTCTCCTTGAATTTTCTTCTTCAATCATCTTTTGAAGTTGTCTAATGCTTCTGCAGGACTCATGTCTTCGATTTGGACCTGAAGATTAAAAAATCTTCAATGTAATTTTGCACACTCCCGCGTTATTTCAAATTCCATAATTTCATTTGAGCAGTTGTAACAGCATCTACTGCCTTGAATTGTTAGAGCAGTCTCGCTTTCAAGGTGCTCCATAGTAAAGGTTCTCATTTTGCAATCTGTTTTCTCTCCCATGTCTGTAATCATGTTGAAGCATTGTCGAGTAGAAAAGATCGTATGAACATTCTGTGGTCTCAATCGCTTGATGCAGGGAAATATGACAGATGTACCTCCATTCGATAAATCCATCTTTCTAGCACTCTCATGACGCGACTTCCTTTATACGGCTCAACCTTGCACGTCTTGGTCATCTTTTGCAGTAACGTATCCGACCCACCAGCAACCAATCTCGGGGCGGTTGATTGTCTCATTTGTTTGAGCTCATCCATCAACACGTTGTTTTGTTGTTGGGTCGTGACATGAGCATTCTGCAATTCGTGTAAACGCTCCATTATTTACACCGTCTGATCATTGGCTTGATGAGTAGTGTGTGCGTTGTCCACCATTTTTTCATTGTCCGCCATTTTGCTCCACTACTCCTTCCTTCGTGGTGTTTGTCTTCTAAGATTAATTTATACTATCTCTATTCTCTTATCCTAATACAGTATGTAAATAGTGCAATCCCAAACCATCTCGTACGTGACTATTAGTAATACAAAAGGGACGTTTGAACTCACGACAAGGTTCATGAATTCTACTCCAAATTCTGCAACTAAAAATCTTACAAGATGATGCTTGTCGATGGCGCGCACATTGATACTAAATACATTTGGCGGTGGAAAATTAGGCGGAAAATATCTACCTCGATCCATGAACTATGTATATACACATATGTATACTTTTCAATTTCCAATTATAGGAAAGACAACAGGTCGTGGGTTTTGTAACACTTCTTGATATTGTTCCTCTCCAAATCTCTGTACTATTATATCTCTAATTTCTGTCTTACGACGACATATAATTTTAAACTCACACTCCAAAGGAAAATCATGGAAAATTGTTGATTTAAGTCCATAAAAATTTTATACTATCGTTATGACGCACCATCACTAACTATCTATTCAACACTTAAGAATATTAACAACAAAAATATCTTAAAAAAAAAACATCTTAATCGAATCCTCCTAAAGAGGGTATTCACTCCCAACTTTAAGAAAGACTAGGCTCTGATACCACTGTAACACCCATGATCTACACAAACTAGAATAGAAGTATTTCTCAACTTTTTCCCAAAATAACTCGATGTCTTCCAGGCTTTCATTGCATGTTTATATACCCTTCACAACCTCAATCTTATTATCTACTCTTCTTTTTGGCGGAAGCCGTGCTGGTAGGTCATCTGGAAAAACATCTTTGAACTCTTTCAATACACTCATGTTTTTTTTTGGATTTTCCACGTCTCTTATTAAACCTACAAATAATACGTCTTTCTTACATATAGTTGTAGTACCTATAACAAATGATGGTAGGTTTCGATATGGTGTCCTCACTCGATCTCCTTATATTTTTTAATTCTGGGTTTTGATTATCTTTCGACGCCAATCAACATCGGGGTTGTGAGATTCCATCCGAGACATGCATAATATTACGTCATATCGAGACAGTCTAACCACTCGTCATTCTAAGGTTTCTCTTTATATACCGATCGACAACTCTATGCTTTTAGGTAATGTCTCAATGGCCTCAACCACGTTCATGGGCCTCATGAATGATATCTTCCGCCCATTCTTAGATAGATTTGTGATAGTTTTTTTAGATGATATTTTGATCTATAGTAACAGCCTTGTCGAGCATAGAAACCACCTTAAACAAATACTACAAGTTCTCCGTGAGAATCAGTTATATGCCAAAGCATCTAAATGTGAGTTTGGAAAACAAGAAGTAGATTATCTTGGGCATCGCGTGAGTAGGAAGTGAATTGAGGTGATGAGTGAGAAAATAGAAACTATTCAGCAGTGGATAGCCCCTGAAGGCATTACCCAATTAAGAAGTTTTCTTGGCCTTACCGGATTCTACAGACGATTTGTACGGGCATTCTCGAAGATTGCCCAACCATTGACAAATTTTTTGGTCAAAGGAATTAAATGGAAGTGGGCTACAGAAGAGGAGTTAGCATTTTAGGCCTAGAAGGATGCGTTGCTTCATGCCCCGATCTTGAAATGGTATGATCCGACATCTCGCAAGTTGTTACCTGCGGAACAAAATCACCATACAACCGAACGAAAAGAATTGGCTATTGTTTTGGCTACAAAACATTGGAAGCACTATCTTGGAGACAAAGAGTTCATAGTAGAGACAGACCATAAACCGTTGGTGTACTTGGAGACACAGAAAGATTTATTAAAGAGACAGATTCGTTGGGCGGAGTGGCAACAACAATTTAGCATGAAGCTCGTCTATGTGAAGGGAAAACAACAATTGACGGATGCAATGACAAGGAGGCCGCGCATGAACACATTGACAGAGATCAACATTTAACTCGATTGGTGGAACAAAATATCGACGGCTTCTAAAGATGATGGGGAGATCGTGAACGTTAAGAAGAATGGCAAAATGACAGAAGTTCGAGGGTCGCTATTCAAGGAAGGTAAACTTTGGATCCCTGATGAACCTGCATTGAAGATAGAAGTTTTGTTTGAAGCTCATGATACGGCGATAGTAGGACATGTTGGAGTTGAAAAAACATTCGAACAACTGAAACGAACATTTTATTGGCCCCGGATGTGAGATGAGGTGGAGGCGTACGTTCGAAGTTGCATGAAATGTCAACAAAACAAGTCAATAAACCGCAAGCCAGCAGGTCTTTTACAATCACTACCAGTACCAAACAGACGTTGGGAACATTTTAGCATGGATTTAGTTTGTGAGTTATCTCAAACCTCATTGGGATACGACACTACAGTGGTCTTTGTAGACAAATTGAGTAAGATGAAACACATCCGTCCCACTAGAAAATCCGTCACTGCACCTGAACTAGCTCGGCTATATCTGGAAGCGGTCTATTCCCATCATGGGCTATCTAAAGTTCTCATTACTGACATGGGGTACCCAATTTACTAGCTTGTTTTGGAAAAGCTTATTTGGTATTCTTAAAACCAAATTAGCTATGTCAACAGCCTATCATTCGGAGTCAGATGGACAGACAAAGCGATCGAATCGTACAATTGAAGACATGTTGCGGGCATTTACGTTAGAAGAACAAGAAGAGTGGGATTGGTTATTACCATTGGTAGAATTTTCATACAATAACTAGGTCAACGCGTCAACGCGTCAACGAAAGAAACTTTTTTCTTTTTAATATATGGCGAACACCCAAATGTGCCAACAACTCTTACAAAGTTCAAGTTACCAAAGAGGAGGTATCCAAGGTAGCCGCGACTAACGCATTTGTGCAACAAATTCGACGGGGAGTACGTCAAGCTAAAGAGAAGCTGATGGTTGCCCAAAATCGCCAAAAACAATATGCAAATACACATCGACGGAATGAGGAGTTTGCAGTTGGGGATCAAATGTGGTTATCTACAACCAACTTACACATCATTGGATCGCGAAAATTAGGGTTATGGTTAATTGGTCTTTTTTCGATCACTAAACGTATTGGAGCAGTAGCATACAAGCTGAAGTTACCACCACATATGAAGATCCACCCGGTGTTTCACACGTCGTTACGAACCTCGACCATCAATATTCAAAGATAATCAAGAACCATAATCTTTACCAGAATTGATAGACAAAAATGAAGAGTGGGAGATCGACCGTGTTCTGAAAAAACGCACGTACAAACGGGGGCAACATGAGGTGTTGGAGTATTTGGTTTTATGGAAAGGAACCGGTGCAAAATCTCGCAAATGCTCAATTGACAATTCAAACTTTTGAAAATTCGAACAACGATGACGTTGCTTCTTGAAAGAGGGGAAGATTGTAATAGGGTAGAATCTAGAAGGTTCTAGATGGAGGAGGAAAGTTTCCTAGAAGTTTCCAAAATAACTAAAAATGTTCCTAGGAAGTTTGACTTAAGGAAGTTTGACTTGAGCACTACAACAGATCGTCGCTCAGAGGACTACGTTGGTAGACGTCGTCATGACTGCATGGCTCCGCATGAGACGGAAGGGTGGTCAAGGATGATTCACCAGCGCCAGCTTGCCACCAACAGTCGCCGGAATGACTTCTAGTGCAAGCTTAGTAGCCAAAAGGTTAAAAAATTCAAAAAGTTATTTGTAGGGTTGCCCATTAGAGGGCTGGGACTTAGCCTCATTTTGGCTTTGTTTTTTTGGGTCTCCTGCGCGTTTTCTTAGTAAAGAGCCGAGAGCATGGAACGTGATGATCGCAGGATATGTAAGGGCGCGGGATGGAGGCTTTGCAGAGCTATTCTTGAGCAAATGATGCAGGAAGGGCGAGGATATGCACAGCGTGGGCATGGTATAGAGGCTTCGGAGACGTATGAGCAAATAATGCGGGAAGGGGTGAAGCCGAACTGGGGTCACGGTCGTTTGTGTTTGCAATGCGTGTGCGAGCCTGGCAGCCCTGGAAAAGGGTAAAAGGTCCATGGTGACATTGTCAAATTTAGGGTATCTAGAAACATGTAACAGAGACAGATGTGGCAGTATTGAGGATACAAAGGGAGTGTTTGAGAATATGGCTGAACGAAATGTCGTGTCCTAGAGTGTGATGATCGTCGGATACGCCCCAACGCGGGATGGAGGCATTGGAGACCTATGAGCAAATGATGCGGGAAGGGGTAAAGGTAGACAGACTTGGTCACGTTCGTTTGTAGATGCAATGCGTGTGCGAGCTGCCTGATTCTTCTTCGACTTGTTTCAGCCTGTTTTGCCCTCTCATCAGTCTCGGCCTTGAATTACTCGGCGGAGCAGAGCTGACATGAGTTTTTTACAGATCCTTCACGATGGTGGAACAACCGCGATCACAAGTGCTTTGATATGTTACTGCCAATGTGGCAACTGGAAAGTATCCAAAAACAGATAACAGAGATGAGGAGAAGCTATGGAATGAATACTTCTCCGACCCCAGTCAATGGTGGGACAAGCGGGGCAAGAAAGTGAATGCTGTTAGATTACCAAGAAAAGCAGATGCAATTAGCATAGGAGCTAGTGTGATAAGTAGGGTTGGGTTATTTGTTAGAACAAATCATTGTCAGTTGCTGGCAGCAAGGCGAGGATCTATGCATGATTTGTGCAGAGGGGCAGATAGCTGAAGGAGCAAGGATAGAGTATGCGTCCAGATTCATCCAAGAGGGCCGGATTTCAAGCACAAGATTACCTATGATTCCCTGTGGATCAATAGCTACACAAAACCTGCATGGGTAGATGGTCAACTGGAAGCAGCAGCGGCACCGACACAGTTGATAAAGTGAGGCAGACCACAGCTTCTAAAAGAGGACCAAGAGAGGGAGTCCACAATGACTCTTCTGGGACTTCTGGGCATGTGAAGATGCTTTGTGAAGTAGACTGACTGACATGGCTCTACAGACTTTATGCCAAGGAAGAGGCATTTCAGCAGATTCAGATACGTATGTCTATCTCTTGCATAAGTGCATCAAGATGAAAGGCCTGGAAGCTGGAAAGCAGGTGCACGCTCACAACATCCAAAGTGGATTCAAGCCGAACGTTTTTTTACGCAACACCCTTGTCAACATGTATGTTAAGTGCGGGAGCATCATGGATGCTCACCAAGTGTTCAACAGAATGCCTCAACGATATTTGATCACGTGGAATATTATAATGTTGGCAGGATTTACCAAGCATGGGTGTGGTACAAATGCTTTGGAGATCTATGAACAAATGAGGCTGGAAGGGGTGAAGCCCGACCACATCACATTTGTTTGCGTTTGCAATGCGTGTGCGAGCCTGGCAGCCCTGGAAAAGGGCAAAGAGGTCCATGCTGACATCGTCAAGCTGGAATTGTACCAGATGTCATTCTGAACATTGCCCTGGTGGACATGTATGCCAAATTTGGGTGCATTGAAGATGCAAAGGCAATGTTCGACAAAATGGCTGAACGTGATGCGGTGTCATGGAGCGCGATGATCGCAGGATATGCACAGCAGGGTCGTGGGATGGAGGCTTTGGAGACCTATGAGCAAATGATGCTGGAAGGGGTGAAGCCCAACTAGATCACCTTTGTTGGCGTTCGCAATGCATGTGCAAGCTTGGCAGCCTTGGAAAATGTCTTGGTCCATGGTGACATTGTCAAAGCTGGAATTGTACCAAATGTCGTTCTGAACACTGCCTTGCTGGATATGTATGCCAAATGTGGGAATGTTGAAGATGCAAAGGGGGTGTTTGACATTATGGCTGAATGTGATGTGGTGTTGTGGAACGCGATTCAGATCATAGGACATGCACAACAGGGTTGCGGGATGGACCTTGTCATTCTGAACAATACCAAGGTGGACTTGTATGCAAAATGTGAGTGCATCGAGCCCTGGACAAGGGCAAAGAGGTGCATGGGGATATAATCAAAGCTGAAATGGTACCAAATGTAATTCTGAACATTGCCCTAGCAGCTCTGGAAAAGGGGAAAGAGGTCCATGGCAACATCTTCAGAGCTGGAATTGTACCAAATGTCATTATGAACAATACCCTGGTGGACTTGTATGCAAAATGTGGGTGCATCGAGCCCTGGACAAGGGCAAAGAGGTGCATGGGGATATCATCAAAGCTGGAATTGTACCAAATGTCATTATGAACAATACCCTGGTGGACTTGCAAAATGTGGGTGCATCGAACCCTGGACAAGGGCAAAGAGGTGCATGGGGATATAATCAAAGCTGGAATTGTACCAAATGTCATTATGAACACTACCCTGGAAGCTCTCGAAAAGGGCAAAGAGGTCCATGGCGACATCTTCAGAGCTGGAATTGTACCAAATGTCATTATGAACAATACCCTGGTGGACATGTATGCAAAATGTGGGTGCATCGAGGTTACAAAGGGAGTCCCCCATTACTCATCCTTGAATTTGCATCATGTTGAATTCTGTAATTTAGCTTGTTGGGTGGATCTGCATGGGATAGCTGAAGGAGCAGGGATAGAGTGTGGGTCCAGATTCATTCAAGAGGGCCAGATTTCAAGCTCTAGATTACGTATGACTCCCTGTGGATCAATGGCTACAAGAAACCTGCATGGGCAGGTCGTGTTGTGACATCTCCCATGGATGCTGAAGACGAGTTTTGCTCAAAAACAGAGTGTGCCCTCGTACGATCGACCACCTTAGCAACCAGTCCTAACAAAGATGGTATTTCTGAAGGGTTGTATGGTGAAGAGAAGCATGAATTGAAGAGAGAGGATGTTGCAGAGGAAGGCGATAATCAAGGAGGTTCTCCAAAGAATTCAATGCTTTTGGCGTTCCCTGACAGCGATGAGGTTGTAATAGATGGAGTACTCAGTTAGAGCAAGGGAGTGAGGGTGTAGGGATATGTCAAGAGACCAGCGCGCATTTGGACACTAGGAGATGCAGAAGTGAGGTTGATGATGTCAGAGAGATGGACATGGAACAGGAAGGAAACAAGGTAGAGGATGAGGTTGGGCGCTCCCTATCCTATGATACACGGGCAGCAAGTCAAAAAAATATTTACTTTGATGCAATGACAAGTGAGGAGGATGAAGGGGAAGGGCAAGCTAATTCTTCAAGCGATGACAACGATGATTTGAATCCGAACTGGGGTAAGAGTAGTCCGATTGGTATTCCAGGGGCACACTCAAGTTCAGACACTCTGTTCACAGTGGTTAGGGATGAGGGCACCCTCTGGCCTCTCTCAGAATCATTGCCAGATGTAAGGTACCCATTTGGGAGTGGGCAAATGTCTAATGTTCAGACTAGTTTGAGTCGCTCAGTGGGTTCAGAGCCAACTGGAAGCCGCCGCAGCAACAACAACACAATTGATATAACAAGGCACTGCTAGACACATTCTTCAACACATTTCACCCTGTTTTTCCCTCTTATCAGTAGCGGCTCTAAATTTTCATGTTGAATTCTGAAAGTTAGCTGGTTGAGTAAACCTTTGTAGTTTGGAGTGACTTTGATATGATAAGTACTGCCAATGTGACAACAGGAAAGAATCCATAAAGAGGTAACGAAGACCACAAGAAGCTGTGGAATGAATACTTTTCTGACCCTAGTCAACGGTGGGACAATCAAGGCAAAAAGGTGAATGCCTGTTGGATTACAGAGAGTAGAAGATGCAATTGAGCATAGGAACTAGTGTGATAGGTTGAGTTGCCTAGGTGTTTCCTAGAACAATTTGAGGCTTTCATTGTCAGTTGCTAGCAGCAAGGCAAGGGTGAATGCATGATTTGGGCAGAGGCATGGATAGCTGAAGGAGCAGGGATAGAGTGTGGGTCCAGATTCATCGAAGAGGGCCGGACTTCAAGCTCCAGATTACCTACGATTCCTTGTGGATCAATAGCTACTAGCAACCTGCATGGGTACATGGTCAACTGGAAGCTGCAGCAGCAGCGGCGGAATTGATAAAATCAGGCACTGCTAATGAAGTCACCTTCTTCAACACATTTCACCTTGTTTTTCTTATCAGAATCGACCCTAAGTTTCCATGTTGAATTCTGCAAGTTAGCTGGTTGAGTGAACCTTTGATAGTTTGGAGTAACGTTGACATGATACTGCCAATGTGACAACACGAAAGTATCAAAAAACAGAGAACAGAGATGAGGAGAAGCTGTGGAATGCATACTTTTCTTACCCAGTCAATGGTGGGACAATCGAGGCAAGAAGGTGAATGTCTGTTTGATTATAGAGAGTATCAGATGCAATTGAGCATAGGAACAAGTGTGATAAGTTGAGTTGGGTGTTTCCTAGAACAAATCGTGGCTGTCATCGTCAGCTGCTAGTAGTAAGACAATGATGTATGCATGATTTGTGCATAGGCATGAATAGCTGAAGGAGCAGGGATAGAGTGTGGGTCCAGATTCATCCAAGAGGGCCAGAAAGAGGTCCATGGTGACATCGTCAAAGCTGGAATTGTACCAGATGTCATTCTGAACACTGCCCTGGTGGATGTATGCCAAATGTGGGTGCATTAAGGATGCGAAGGGAGTTTCAACACTATGGCTGAACGAGATGTGGTGTCATGGAACGCGATGCTTGCAGGATATGCACAGCAGGGACGTGGTATGGAGGCTTTGGAGACCTATGATCAAATGATGGGGGAAGGGGTGAAGCCCGACCACATCACGTTTTTGTGCATTTGCAATGCATGTGGAAGCCTGACAGCTCTGGAAAAGGGCACAGAAGTCCATGGCAACATTGTCAGAGCTGGAATTTTACCAAATGTCATTCTGAACAATATCCTTGTGGACATGTACATGCAAAATGTGGGTGCACCCTATCCTGCTGATTTGTTGTTGTGCTGGAACAGTAGCAAACGTAGAAAGACATATGCATTTTACATCTGTTGCTATCTTCAGTGCATATGTAGTGTCATTTGCACTTTGTCAGACTATTGTTTGTAGAGGAGTCAGATTTTGGGACTCCGGTGCTATATTGTAAATTTGACTGGTAGCAGTTTAAGAGAAGCTCTTACATCTACTGTTGTCTTTAAGTGTCTATGTTTTGTCCTTTGCACTTGCTGACTTTGTTCTTTCCTGTGATTCTTGCCTGTAAATAAAGCATTCATTTGCAGAGTCATTTTTTGTCTTTTTGTTCTTCCCTTTGTTCTTCTCTTTGTTTAGTATTGAATAATACTAACCCTAATCTCTACTAATCCTAACGAGATAAGCATAGTCGTGATTCTGACTGTCCAATACATTTAAAAGTTCAAAACAACCCCTCATATGACACCATGTGTCCACATATCAGCATGTCATAGTCAGGATCATGA
Organism: Takakia lepidozioides; assembly: GCA_030704615.1. Taxonomy (NCBI): domain Eukaryota; kingdom Viridiplantae; phylum Streptophyta; class Takakiopsida; order Takakiales; family Takakiaceae; genus Takakia; species Takakia lepidozioides. Next base: position 80,510,701 of record CM060732.1, on the reverse strand, counting down.
CTGCAAGACCTCCTCAATACATGCCACGTGTCTACATATCAGGATGTTTGTAGTCAGGACAATGACCATAAGACCTCTAATTATATGCCACGTGTCCAGATATTAGCATGGTTGTAGTCAGGATGATGATTGCAGATCCTCCTCATGGTTATGCCACGTGGCAGTTTCGGGAGACGCCATATGGCGCACATCCACAAAACCTCTTGGACTTATTACAAAGAGACACGTGTACAGTTTGCAGCAGCACACTAAGTCATGTATGGTAGAAGTACATATGACTACCACATGACAGTGAGATGTATCACTTGGTTCATCTGACTGCAATCATCCATGACCGACCATACTGTACTCATTGTATTCACTTGGTTTGCACGACTTAAAGTCATTGCAGTCATATGTACTGTTTATGATTACTGGATAGTCATATATACAGTCATATATACCGCGATCTGTTGTAGTGGAGGCTCTCAAGTCAAACCTATAAGATATTTATATTATGGAGAGTAGATCAAATGTTTGATAAAGTCACATTGTGGAGAATATGTCAAACGTAGGAAGGTTGACTTTAGGAAGTTTTTGACTTGAGGCTCTCAAGTCAAACTTTTAAAATAATCATATTGTGAAGGGTATATAAACATGCAATGAAAGCCTGGAAGGATCGAGTTGTTTTGGGAAAAAGTTGAGAAGTACTTCTATCCTAGTTTGTGTAGATCTTGGGTGTTACAGCTAAGCAGATTTTGGGGATTCTTAAAAGTCAAATTGAAACTGAACGGGTTTTTTCGCTTGCGGGTGTGCTCATATTCCGTCGTCGATGTCGGCTTGGAAAAAAGAACCTTGATAAGGTTGTTCTTCTAGTGAAGCATTGGCCCGATGATCCTCGCTCGGATGTGGATGCTTCAAACTTGGAAGAGTTTGGAAATAACGAGGTTGATTCATTAGATGTGATTGGACTTGAGTTTAAAGAGGACTTGGAAGGCTTGGTAGAAAGTTATTTGCCTGAAGATGAAGTTGATGAAAATGACGAGTAAACAATGTCTTTTGTTTGAGATGGTTTCCACTGATCTACTGAAATGGCTATCGTTGGCTACTGGCTAATGCACAGCTGTAGGTTCGAAAACCTTGGTCATTTTTCAAGTGAATTTCCGATTGATTGTGGATCTCATAGGTTTTATTAAACCCCTCATATACAGGGTATACATAGATGAAAGATATTTCCAGTAAGATAGATATATATGTAATATAGGTATTAGATTCACAAGATGAGTAGGTAATATAGTGGTCGGGGTTCCGTTTGACATACGACAAGTCGGTCCAATTTCCGATCAACAACTCCATTTTTGCCATCCCCCCCCCCCCCCCCCCGAGCTTTTCTACGGTGCAGGGTATATCTCTGAATTACATTTTCACGGGTATGTTTTATACCGGTTCTTTAATGCAATTATCTGCCAAATCCGGTGCTCGGGTATATGGGTAGAGAACCGAGAGATGACCCGGTTCCCTCCCGGTTCTAAATTCAAAAGTTGTTATGGACAGAATAAATATAAAATGTGCATGTATGAGAAAAATCCAACCTGGCCACAATTGTCAATAATTAAGGTCATTTTGTAGCACTGCTAACACTGATCTTCCTCTATAATAGCACTGTTGGTCTGTTGGCGGTTCTAACATTTTCAGTACTCTTCTATCTTCCTCGAGGCTGCCACGCTAGCCTTAGATAATCGCCCTTATACCTAGGATATGTGTCGGGTGTAGTTACCTTACCCTCCCCTCTCATTCCAACGCGGAGGTCAGATCACTAAAACAGATGAGCGTTTTTATGACTGCACATATGACTATTTTTTCAGTCCTATATGCGTTCATGACTACATCACTCTGAAGTGAAAAAAACGGTGTGATAGCGACTAGTCTTTAGGACTACGTTTTGCAAGTCATAGCCGTGACTACGTGCGTGGCACCTGGAGTCATACATAAGAGAGGGATGTAGTCACAACTCTATGACTTACATATGACTAACTATATGACTACATTGTCTGCTGAGCGTTGCCTATATGGAGAGGCTTTAGAGGAACACGTGCACCACTGCGCAGGCGACACGCCACGACACCTGTTGCACTTCATATGTGACATGTGGCATTTAGACAGAATATATGACTAGCATATATGACTACTTATCTTTATACGTGGTGAAAATATGGATAAAAGAATGTCGTGTCATATAATGCCACGTGTTCTAGTTCGAGCAGGGTTTATGCCACGTGTCATCAAGAATGTTCTTTGAAAATAATTTAATAGTTTATATTTGTAATTTTAAATTCTTAAATTTATATTTTATTTTTAAAAACAGGGAAATAGCAGCTTGGAAAATTTTATTAATAGGTAGTATTGTTTAATTTAATAATATTATATAAAATAAAAATAGATTAAATGATTTAAATTCTTCATTACATGGTGAAATTCCGATATAAAAATAGAATGCCCCTCCTGCATACTAGCAACCACAAGACAATCAAAATAGACCAGTCTAGGGGAATACACGCCTTGTAAATTATATTACAAAAATCCAAATGAGATCAATGTCCCAATGGACACCTCAAAGGCCACAAGGTCCAAAAATTCATGCCTGAAAATGCCCAGTAAGCAAAAAATAAGCAAGCCCACATCTGGGCTGAATTGTTGTAGTATCAGTTTGTTCTGGTGCTACTAGTTGAATCAAGGACCTTGTTAATAGAGCAATACTGCCAATTCTGATAAGAGGGAAAAACAGGGTGAAATGTGTTGAAAAATGTGCCTTGATTAACAGTGCCTGATTTGATCAATTGTGCCGTTGCTGCGGCGGCTTCCAGTTGACCATATACCAATGCAGGTTTCTTGTACCTATCCTTCCACACAGAATCATAGGTAATCTGGAGCTTGAAATCCAGCCCTCCTGGTTGAATCTGGACCCACAATCTATCCCTGCTCCTTCAGCTATCCATGCCCTTGCACAAATCATGCATACATCCTCGCCTTGCTGCTAGCAGCTGACAATGACAACCTAGGATTGCTTGAGCAAACAACCCAACCCTGATTATCACACTAGTTCCTATGTGTCTGCTTCCAACAAGCATTCACATTTTGCCTCGATTGTTCCACCATTGACTGAGGTCAGAAACGTATTTACTCCAGAGCTTCTCCTCGAGTCTCTGTTATCTATTTTTCGATACTTTCCTGTCGACCACATTGGCAGTAACATGTCAAAATCACTCCAACAAAACAATGGAATTGATATCCAGGGACTATTGGTGGCCGCAAATGTGGAAACTCGTGAAAGAATTTATAAAATCTTTGCGACATGTGTGCTAGAGCGAAAGGACCACGACATCGACCTTATAGCCATCTTCAACCGTTACCCATTCCCAAGGACCCATGGTCGTCAGTGTCTATGGACTTTATTACGGACCTTCCAATTTCCAAGACCACCGATTCAATCCTTGTTATTGTAGATCGTTTTACGAAGATGACACATTTCATTCCATGTAATAAGACGGTTACCGGCGAGGAAATTGCAAGACTGTTCCTCAATAATATCTACCGCATTCATGGACTCCCGAAGGACATCGTATCTGATCGAGGACCACAGTTCATATCAAATTTCTGGAGGGGATTATTTCATATATTGGATACTAAGATCAACCTCTCTACAGCTAATCACACAGGCTGATAGTCAAACCGAACGTGTAAACCAGATTTCGGAGCAGTATCTTCGCTGTACAATAAATTATCACCAAGATAATTGGACGGACCTTCTGTCATTGGCTGAGTTTGCATACAACAACACTATACATACTTCGACCAAACAAACTCCATTTTTCTCCAATTATGGTCATCATCCTCGAGCAAACCCTTTCCACGTGAAGACTGTTGGAAGCCATGCTGCAGAAAACCTTGCTACTCATCTTGCTATGATTCACAAGGAGCTTACATTCCACCTCGCAGAAGCTCAAAAATAATACAAGGAATATGCAGATCAACGTCGTCAACTCCAACCCCAGTTCAAGGTCAGAGATCGTGTGTGGCTTCTTCGACGGGACATACAAACCTCGTGACCGTCAAGGAAGTTGGATTATTAACGCCTGGGACCATTCAAAATTATTCGACAAATAAATCCGGTCAGTTTTCGACTTGAACTCCCACGAAGTATGCGCATCCATCCAGTCTTTCATGTTTCATTATCATCCATCGAATATTCCAGGGAGAGTCTCCGTACCACCTCCACCAATCGAAGTCAATCAGGAAATTGAGTATGAAGTCGACGAAATCTTACACTCCCGCATCAAGTATAAACGTCTTGTGTATTTTGTACATTGGAAAGGCTACGACATCAGCGAATGAACATGGGAACCTTCATCCAACCTCGCCAATGCATCTAACAAAGTCTAAGAGTTTTATCAACGATATCCAGCTAAGCCCCGAGCTACACGTCAATAAGACGTCACCATGATGATGTCAGTCAAGTTAGTTTCAAGGTGAAGACTCCACATTCAATGTACCTGATACACGCTAAAAAAGGATGAGCACCACACATCAGTATATATAGCTACACTTCCAGCACTCTTGCATCTTGTATTGGCAGTGTGGAGTCACAGGAACCAGATACATTGGAGTTGTCACTTACCCAGCTATTAGATCAGCCGTTCCGACTCTCACGACCTTCAACATCACGCCGACGCTCTCGAGACGATGGGCCACCAATGCGACGTGTACTTCCTCATCTGGACTCCGTACGACGGCAAGTGAAGCCTACTCGAAGTCCGATAATTCTGTTGGAGGTTGAGGCTTCGGACCTAGAGGGCAACGAAATCATGTTTGAATGCAGCTTCGAAAATCCATATGCTCAAATCACTCCGTGGTCCCAAGTTCAAGGTGTTGGACACTATCGATGGTTGCAGGGACCTATAAATCATTTGAGTCAAGAACGAAGAGCCGAATACTTGGCAAGTACCATTCGCCGGATTTTGGATTTTCTCCAACTCTAAGCAAGTCCAAGATTTTACCGCTCCTCGAGGAACTCGGCGCTAGAGGGGGGGGTGATGTCAAGGACATAGCCCAGAGGAACTTACCAGGAGTAAATACCATAAATTACCAAGTTACCAAGTTACCAAGTTATCAGAAGTTACCATAATTTATCGTGATTTACCTTGATCTACCATGATTTACCATTACTTACCAAGTTACCGGAAGTTTACCAAATTACCAAGAGTAACTTGGGAAACTGCTTAGGAAGCTTCCTTTGGAGCAAACTTCCATCAAGATATCTCATTTGTTTAAGGAAACTTCTCCATCAATAAACCTTTGTTTAATCTTGAAAACTTCTCCAGCAAGAAATCTCCATAGGAGAAGCTTCTTAGGGAAGCTTCTTAGTAGCCAGTATATATAAGAGGCGAGACTGGATACTCTTCAGTCTCGCCAACACCAGTTCAAGCTACTCTTGTTTCCAGTTCCCAATACTCCAGTCCAATTCCCAGTACCCTAGCCCAGTTTCCAGTATCTGGTAATCCAGTCCAGTTTCCATTATTCCAGTATTCAAGTTGTATTCCAATATCTTGTACCCTTGTTCATTGTTATAAAGATCGCCTTGATTCATATTTACTCATCGTGCATACGACCACGCCGACCTTGACTTCATGCCTAGTCTTGTACCTCTAGTCTGATCTCTTGTTTGTGTTCAGTCATGTTCTCGTCTTTGACAACGAGTTGACAACAACCGTAATATGCATTTATGTTTCCAAGTACTCCCGTATTTGTTGTGGTAGTTTCGGCAGTCTCTCTGACACCAAGTAGGTATTTAAAAATTGCATTCACGATGATGTGTACAAATTTAGCTTGAGATCTTGGATTCATAGTGGCAATTGCACGCCTTTCATTGTGGTCCGGGAGGTTGTCGTAAAAAAAAATGTCGAGATTGATGTCGTTCTCACTTAGTAGGGACACTAGAGGATGATGTACGAATGCTGGATTCAAAGTGAATAATAAACTTGGTGTTCCCAACTGCATGCTGAATATTTCGTTTCTCTGTGTTGCGTGACTGCTTCCAGATGCCATCACGTGTTTACTGGATACTTTCAAGTGTCGCAATAACTTTTGTATTTCCGGTTGTTGTTTATTGTTTTCACGTCGTCTATTATATCGTTGAAGTCTTCTGAACGGATATTGTTAAGGAGTTGTGCTTCAGTTTGAAATGTCGATCTCGACACTGTCAATTTTGCGCCTAGGCATATTTGTCTACGTTGCATCAAATTGAACATGAAGAATGGAAACATGTGATGTTTCGAAAAGTCGTGATGGATATCGGTCAGACTCATCAAATACTCAACGTGGGCCTCCAAAGTTACTTTAATTGGACGGTTTTTCATTTCGGTTACGCCGATTCCAAACGGAAATAACGTTGGAAACATGCACACGATCAGTTTTGGGTTTGCGTATTCGTTCACCATTTCGGTTTCATGCGTGTATGACAGGTACATGTTTTGTTGTAGTTGCAATCCATTTAAAGCGTTGGAAATTAGGTCGTCGTGCTTTATGTCAATTCCGTCAAAATCGATGAGTCTGGACGTGTCTATGACGGGCTGGATCGTATCGTCATCTTTGTTTATTGGTGTTTTTTTGTTGTGCAAATTTGTTATGTTGGTACGATGTTCAGCGTTGGCGAAGTCAATGTCCGTGGATTCAAACACCGATCTGAAGATTGATGGTGGAATATCGTTTTCTGGTAGTCCATCCAATATGTCGTTATCAATTTTAATGTCCTTGTAACCCGTGTGATTATTTTTCAGCCATGTTAACCATGTCGTCACTGCAAGTCTACGTACGTATAGAAATTACATGTTTTCACGACATTAATGGGTCGATGTGACGAAGTGGACGGCGACAATATCGGATAATGAATCTAAGGGTGGTGGCAATTTGTTCAACAATTTGACCGCACGACCTGGATTTTAAGCAAAACTCACCAAATTTCCTCTCAATGCGCGTTGCCCCTTTCCGCCCTTATTTACATATTGTAATTTGAACAACATCACACGACAACGGTATCTTGCTATTAACGCTTCTTCAACCATGGTTAATTTTGGCAAAATGTCGTGAACTTTTCCGACCCACAAACCGTTAGCGAGTGCAAACTTTGGCATCTTGTTCTTTTTCGCCAAGCAAGGCCTTCCACACCACAACGTCTGGATTGATTGGCATCTAATTAATCAGATCCACTGCCTCATCCAGTTGTCCCGCACGTCCAAGAAGGTCCACCATACAGCCAAAGTGCTTCACTGTCGGAGTGACACCATGATCTTGATTTCCTTCATTCAGTAGGCCAGAGTGGCTGCATGCAGAGAGAACACATATAAAGGTGATACTGTCTGGCTTCAAGCCATTCTTTTGCATTCCCTCAAATAGTTGCAGGACCTCCCTATGACACCATGCTGGGCATATCCTACGAACATCGCGTTCCACGACACCACATTTCGTCACCATGGACCTCTTTTCCCTTTTCCAGGGCTGCCAGGCTTGCACAGGCATTGCAAACGGAAACAAATGTGATGTGGTCGGGCTGCACCCCTTACCCCATCATTTGCTCATAGGTCTCCAAAGCCTCCATGCCGCGCCCTTGCTGTGCATACCCTGCAATCATCGCACTCCACGACACCAAATCTCGTTCAGCCATACTGTCAAACACTCCCTCCGCATCCTCAATGCACCCACATTTTGCATACATGCCCACGAGGATATCGTTCAGAATCACATCTGGTACAATTCCAGCTTTTGCGATACAACCATGCACCTCTTTGCCCTTTTCCAGGGCTGCCAGGCTTGCAAACGCACAGATGTGATGTGGTCGGGCTTCAAGATGGTTGAGGCATTCCGTTGAACACTTGGTGAGCATCCATGATCCTCCCGCACTTAACATACATGTTGACAAGGGTGTTGAGTAGTTTGCTAAATCCACTTTGGATAATGTGAGTGTGCACCTGCTTTCCAGCTTCAAGGCCTTTCATCTTGCACCTATGCAAGAGACAAACATACGTATCTGAATCTGCTGAAATGCCTCCTTGAAAACTGCCTTTGTATCCTTAATGCACCCACATTTGGCATACATGTCCACCAGGGCATTGTTCAGAATGACATCTGGTACAATTCCAGCTTTGACGATGTCGCCATGGGCCTCTTTGCCCTTTTCCAAGGCTGCCAAACTTGCACACGCATTGCAGATGCAAACAAACGTGATGTGGTTGGGCTTCACCCCTTCCCCCATCATTTGCTCCTAGGTCTCCAAAGCCTCCACCCCACGTCCCTGTTGTGCATACCCTGCAAGTATCGCGCTCCACGTCACCACATCTCATTCAGCCTGCATATTGTTGAAAACTGCCTTTGCATCTTTAATGCACCCACATTTGGCATACATATTGTCCACCAGGGTTGATTTAGAATGACATCTGGTACAATTCCAGCTTTGACGAGGTCATCATGGACCTCTTTCCCCTTTTCCAGGGCTCCCAGGCTTGCATACACATTGCAAATGCAACCGAACATGATGTGGTTGGGCTTCACCCCTTCGCGCATCATTTGCTCATACGTCTGTACCTCTGTTTACCAACTTTGAAAGTCTCGAGGCTGAGCCAAACGCCCAGGCCCTTTTGGGGCCTAGTTATTGGGCAAACCACACATAACAGGTTGATGCTTGTGTAAAGGGATTTCTAGAGGATATCTGGAAAACCCGGATCAATTGTTTATTCCAAGGTAAGTCTAACTACGGGAGTCGGTCCCTAACAAAGGTAGATTCTGTCCCTTTGTGTTCCGCTCAAACTAGGCGCAGAGTCAATGGCCACACGGCTACGACAAACAACGTCTTAGGAATACTCTCTCTCTCTCTGCCTCCAGACGAGAGGAATTCAAGGTCAGATGGTTGGGTCAGCTGCAATATAGGACTAAAAACCAAGTTACTGCCATCATCAAATATGGTATCATTATGCAGAATACCCTTGTTGACATGTATGCCAAGTGCGGGAACTTAACAGATGCATGTCAAGTGTTTGAAAATATGGCGAACGAGATGTGGTCTCATGGAGTGCAATGATTTCAGGATATGCCCAGCATGGATGTGGTAGGGAGGCTTTGGAGACATATGAGCGAATGATATGGGAAGGGGTGACATCCAACCATGTTTCTGTTTTCAACGCCTATGCCAGCCTAGCAGCCCTGGAAAAGGGCACAGAAATCCATGCTGACATTATCAAAGCTGGAATTGAGCCAACAGTCACTTTGGAAAATACCCTTGTTGACATGTATGCCAAATGTGGGGAGATAAAGAATGTTTGGCTAGTGTTTGACAATATGGTTGAACAAGATGTGGTCTCATGGAGTGCTATGATTGCAGGATATGCTCAGCAGGGGTTGGTAGGGTGGCCTACATTGATATTTCTTCTCTATGTGCCACGTAGCATTAGGCAGGGTCTTTTTGGGCCAGGGTTCAAATATGCCACTTAGTGTAGATTGAAATGCAATATAAGCCAATTTAAGGTTTTCTACTTATGAATGGTGGTTTAAATTTTAAATTTTTTGGTGGTGTTTGCCATAATTTCTGCCTAGTCTCCATGTTGAGAGCCTCCAATTTGCTATGTCAATTTTGGGTTATTCGCCTCAGCAAGTCTACTAGGTTTTAGGTTCATTCGCCCAACACCCATTCAAAATCTCATATTATCGCCAGCCATTTCGACTACTTATATATATTTCGACTATATATTTTGTACAAGTGCCATATGTGCTCCTCTAAGGTTCTCATGGATGCCACTTGTGCTACAATGTAAATACCTTAAAAAAAACGCTGCACCTGTGGGTCTGACAATGGATCAAGTCTAGAAAAGTTTGAGCATTATGAGGTACCCGCACCCAACACGACTATTGCGTGATTCTTCAAAAAGTTTGAAAATTTGCACCAAGCCAAGTTCCATCACTTAGTCCCAATTGCCGCTGCCAAAGTGGATGGAAGCCGCATAGATAGAATCGCCGTCCAAAACACGAGGAGGTGTTCCGTGGAGATTGGAGACCTTTCAAATAGCCCCTCCTAAAATGAACTAGGTACCTAACGTTCCACAAGGCTGCCACCCTGCAAGAGGAACAACATAGCAACTCTGACCCAACCCTAAAACTGGATCGTCCGCCCTCCCTCTCGCCAAGGCGCGTGATTTTGCGCCGGGTCCGTGGACCCTGCCCTAATAATAACCCACCGACGCGCAGTTCTTGGTGATGGCATGTATATTTGGAACGAGGAACCTCATAGGGCTGCCCGGGTCGCCGGTGCCAAGGTGGGCAGCCTGGCGCGTGTGAAAAAAGTTGGCGGGTAAGGACAGGGAGAAGAATTGTCCGTAGTCGTCATGAAGAGCTCTTTGGGTAAGGTGGCGAAATGCCTTTGCTTACAAGGATGAGCTCTAAGTATATTTCATTGCGAGGGCTCCACATATGTGGATGTTAAGTAGCAAAATATGGATGTATAGTGCAGTCCTGATGACAGACTAGTTGAAGAGGAGGGGGAGTCCTCTTGAACCGCTTACTGACCAAGCGTTGTTAATTTTTGGGCGACGAGGTGTCTGAGATGCGGAAGAAGCCTCGTAGAGAAGAGGGATCACGCTCTGGAAATTAGAGAGAGCTTTGTGGTTGATTAGTAGAATGGGAGGAGCAGTGAGTTCTCACTTTAAAGGTATTTGTGAAACGCTTGATGGCTTTGCCATCAGAACAATCCTGACTCACATACGAGGACTTCCTGGCCCAAGTGGTTTTGGATCGAAGTCCACTGCCGAAGATGTGACTGCGAATTTGGACCTGCGCTCCAAAACCGTGATTGTTACTGGTGCCCCTCTCTCCCGCCTTATGCTTCAACGTTTGTTTCGTTCGTTCTTACAGGACAGTTTATTTCCCTCCTCAGGTTTTCAGTCTTGTACTATGAGACTTTCACTCGTATAATTCACGCAGACTGGGCTCACTCTAGTATATCTCGGGGCAAGCAATTTTGGAGGTATAAGTAAGATACATGCACATGAAGTCAAAGAACGAAACGATGAAAGGAAATCCGGGACCCGACTTGGTAGTTGGAATAATGACTCTAGTGCTGTACTTTTTCTGGACAGTTCAAACTGAAAATAACACCGGTGGGTGGTGTTCTCCTTAGTCAGCAGTAGTCAGGTTCAAGTCATTTGCGCTGGCCATAAACCCCCTCCGAAGAATGTCGCCAAATAAAAGGGATATGGAATGCAGGAGCGACCTCTGGTTTAGGGAAGGAGACCGCAAGGGTATTGGCAAAGAGAGGGTCCCATGTAATAATTCCCGTCCGAAACACGAAGGCTGGTGAGGAAGTCAAGGCAGAACTATTGGAGGAAGACCCAGCTGCGCGAGTGGATGTTATGCATCTGGATTTGAACTCACTAGCATCTGTCCGGACATTTGTAGCTGAATTCAAGTCCCGCAACCTCCCTCTTAATATTCTTATGTAAGTCTGTTCATCTTTCGAAGTAGTTGTTTACCATATCTGTTTTTGTGTTAGCTTTCACAGCACGAATCGGGTTGTACTCTAAGTCCCATTCCACCCAAGAGGTTTACATCAGAAATGTGGGAGCTCATCATCTTGCACACTCTTGTGTCTCAATCTGTTCTAGATGTCTGATACATTCGCTGGACCTTGCTTGAGTTGAAGGATGTAAGCTGGGTAGTATCTACTTGGGGCAACACGATTTTCTCATGTCAGGTCCTTAGAACGTCGGTCATATTAGAACTCCAGATGCTAATGGAGCCCTGGAAGTGCTAGGATTGAAAAGAAGAAGAAATCTGCCAGAAGTCTGGTGACCTTTGGTCAAAATTCGATTTTTGATACAGGTGACTGCCCTCTAGAACCTTGCCCTTATTTATCTGTGATGGTCTCGGTTTCAACCTCGCTGAATATCTTTCTGAAAATTTGAACGGGACTCAAACAACTGGCATGCTGTTAAGTTCTTTGAATGTTCGTTTTTGTGGAAATCACAGCAACAATGCAGGAGCAATTGTGGGTAAATTTGAGTTGTCTGAGGATGGCCTTGAGAAATCCTTTGCTACCAACCACATGGGTGAGTCATTGCATGTCTCTCTCTCCAATCGTCCAACTTAGCAAACTGCTATTTACAGTTGTTCTCCAGGGCATAAGTGATAGTGGCGGAGAGGGTTGCTTACTTCCAAAACTTGGTATTGTTTGGCGTTACAGTACAATTCTTACTTTCAATTGGTCTTGCACTCCTGTTGCCAGCAGGTAGCGATAGTGGGTACCATTAAATTTCAAATGGATTGCAGTTTAAGAGGCCAGACAATGTATCTAGCTAATGAAGCCAGTCTTCTTGAAAGGGAGCCCGATGATTTATACAGCCACTCAAATGTTGAGCCAAATTCGTAGGTGGGATTCTCAAAATGTTTGAAGGGCTTGGATTTCAGAAATTAGCTCTTCCGGGTCTACTACTTGGAAGCGCTTCCTGCCCAGCTTCCCCAAGACGTCTAGCCTCATCGAGCTTCACCAAAGTCTTTACATACAGAGTATGGAAGAGTGGAAATATCACAATCGACAGATGTTCGACAGATTTGTCTAGTCTTACACTTCCTATTCTTGACATCATGGACAGTGCAGGCCCGTTTCTTCTCACCAATCTGCTACTCGATAACATGAAAGAAGCGGCAAAGCAGACCGGAGAGGAGGGTCGTGTTGTCATACTATCATCAACAGCCCATGCAATGTCTTACAAGGGTGGGATCCGCTTTGAGAAGCTGAACAGTAAAAATGGGTAAGAGAACACCTCGTCCCACTTTCATGAATTTCAAAATAGATTCAAGGTTTGTAATCCAGCACTTGCCACAGAACATGAAATTGTTATTTCCTGTGTCCGTGAGGTGCAGTTATGAGAAATTCAGTGCATATGGGCAATCCAAGCTGGCCAACATTCTCTTCTGCAAAGAGCTTGCTCGACGTCTCAAGGTACTTATTCTATGCACTCTAAAGTGGTTATATACATTGCTGCACAGTACCTATGTTTATACACATTTTCCTACCGAGCACTTACCTCTTGACTATTCACAGATTTAGTTGGATGCTAGGTACGTCAAGTCATGCATGTGAGTGAAATAGGTCTACTTTAGATTTCTTCCCATGAACTAAAATTCAACCTTTGGTGTGATGCACTCAGGAAGATGGAGCAAATGTGACAGTTAATGCTGTTCATCCCGGAGTTATATTCACCAACTTCGGCAAGGATCAAAGCGTAATTTTTAATCGTAAGGCTTAAGTTCTGAGTAAACTTCTGGCCCCTCTGGACACTTGTGTGACATGATGTTGTAGGGGCTTTTGTAAGTGCTTCAGTGAAGACTGAGAGAGACACAGACAAAAAAGTGTAGCTGACTCCGTCTTAGGGGCTTAGGGAGTGTTTCAAGATTAACTCGGGACTAAAAGAAAATCTCCTTTCCTTTCCTCTCTTGGCAACACCGTAGTGTCCTTTGTTCAATACAGAGTAGCTTGATATGCTGAGATGAAGACTAAAATGATGTGATGGTGATTGTGGCAGGTACGTTGTTTTCGATTGGCAGCTTTTTCCTAAAGACAGTTCCCCAGGTAATCTTCACTACACTCCATCTTGGTTTCATTTATTCAGTGACTAGTAGCCTAAGTGATGTGCTGTGTCTTGTTAAACTGGTTGATCCTTTCATTGGCGTTTCCTTCGAGGGTCTTTCCGTCGTGAGTCATCAGTCTATGAATACTGCACCTCCCGTTGAGCTCCCCATGGACATATTTCCCTTCTTTCTTTCTTCCAAGTTCATTATTCTTTCTTCTACTACGGTTCAGAAGGGGTTCAGACAAAAGAGAAGTATGTGGAGGAGGAAAATGAGGCCAAGATTAATCATGTTGCTGACCCGTTGGTTAGTGAATGAGAAGAAGACGGACATATTTTCAGAGCCTGTGATGATGGACAAGTGGGACTTCACTACCTAATGCAAATTTGCATCTGACCACACTGTGGGACAAGGCTGTGTAGTTCCAACTAAAAGTAGGGTGCCCGCCTCTCTGCAACTGGTAAGGTAATCTGGTTGGGGAAAAGAGAAACCTGGTGTACATGATGAGCGGCATAGTGAATTTCGCCCAGTTGGGACGCTCGAGAATGCCAAAAGGCTGTTCACCTCCTCGAGTTTGATAGCCTTAAATTGATGCTACCATGTGGGACTCCAGAAATCTTCTATGCGGGAATACAGTGTCACTGCTGAAGCTCTTTCTGTTCTCCAGTCTGCTGTCCTCACTCTACCTATCTCAGATAAGTTCGACCCTTGACTGGTTGGAGAGAGATCTTAGACATTGGTGATTCAATGAGGCACTCAGTGAAGACAGTCAAGGATGGGGACTTCAAAACTGACAGTTCCCATCTGTTTGAAGCTCTGGAAGAGTTGACCCAGAAGAGTCAGGCATACACGTGACTGGAGGATATGGCATGCCTATCCTCAAAGTCTGCTCAAGACCATCAAAGCCTACACGCAATGAAATGGACCCCGGGATGTCTAGGAGTATTCAGAAGCCATCTAGACATCAAACAATTCACATGCTTAGAGCTGGTCTGCAGCTGGGCACCTTAAACTTCTGAGGAATGACTAACCAAAGGAAACAATTTGAAGTGGGACAAGTTCTTGAAGCAAATAGCATTCACATTTGCGCTGGACAGGAGACCTGGGAAACTTCAGACAAGCTAGTTGGGGATGTCAATGCCTATAAATGGGTTGTAAGATGTGTGCCCTCAAGGCAGCTTCTGCAAAGCCCGGTCAGAAAGGTGTGGGATTCTTTATCCGTGATTTCTAGTGTGATAATTGTGAAATTATCAGGAAGGAAATTCGAGATGCACATAGTATCTGGCTGAGACTGAAATTGTAGGGCAGCGTGCGGGCTAAGGACCTCTTTGTGGGATGCGTCTACATGCCTACCGAGGCAACCCTTAGTGTTGATGCAGATAAAGCCTTTGAAGATGTCAAGCTGGACTGTGCAAAGTTCCTTGCCAAAGGCCATGTGGTCTTGTAATGCCCGGGTGGACAAGGGTCCGTAACACAGCTTTTGGTGTTCACATACATACAGGTTGTGAACCATCCTCCACATCTTTCCCCTGACCCCAGAAGACCAAAGCTGGAGCCCGCCACGCCATACTGTGTCATAAGCTTCTCTGACATCCATGAAGAAGAGAAAATTGGGCTTTCTTTGTGCCTTCCCTGGATAATCTGGCTTAGAGTGAAGATATGGTCAGTGCAGCAGCCCCTATGTCTCCAAACGCCAGATGCCTGGCCTTCATGAAAGTCACCTCTAGACTCCAGATCAAACTCAAGACAGGTGCTTATTATCCTACAAAACAGCTTGCCAACTGTGATAAGAAGTGTGATGTCGCTATAGTCCCGGGCTCTTCTCTGTTGCCTTTCTTGTACAGATTGACAGTCCCGGCCTCCAACAAAAGGGAATCACTTCAGTTTGCCAAATAAGGTTAAAGAGAACGGCAAGGGCCTCAACCATAGGGTCACCACCATACTTGATTAGCTGGTCGACAAGGCCACCAGGTCCACCTGCTTTATAGCCGCTTAGATGCTTTACAGCTTCCACGATCTCAGAAGAACCAATGGGTGTGTTGTATCCCTTTGAGATATACTCCAGTTCATGAGGGCCTGTGTCTTGGAATATAGGAACAGTTTTTTCTACTGTGTCCTTCCATTCTTTAGAGACTATTAGAGTCAGATTCACAGCTGAGAAAGCTGTACTTTGTTTCCAAGGTTTTGACGATGTCAACCATTGAAATCACCACTGCACCCTTATTATTCCTTAAAGCCTGTACTTGCTAGCCATTTTTAGGCCTGTACAAATGCTGTAAGGCCAACCAGAATCTGTTATCATTACCACCATGGTGGTTCAAGTGAACGTCTCGGTACAACTCTTCCATTATACTTTCTTCTGAGCCCTTACAAGCTGGTTAACTTCTTTGTGCATTTGGTAATATCTAGACCACGCTCCTTGTCATTTTTTATGTTACAGCACTCCATATTAAGTGTGCGTCTCTTAGCAATCTTGAGGTTGATCTCATTTATCCACCAATTTACTGCTGGCAGTGGGGAGAGGGGACAACCTCGTGCTACACCTTGAGCAGTATCAAAGAAGTAGACTTCTGTCTATTGACAATGTTTTCATTATTCGGCTTCTTAAAGGTGTCGAAAGTGAGGGGTTTGGGTTCGAGGTGGGGGATGCCACCATGCCAGCTCTTGTGTTTTCGCAGGCCTAGGGGATAACCCATCCAATCTGCAGGAGTTGATTGATGGTGCGAAGAGGTTTTTTGACCTGTGGAGGTTAGAAGGTAATCTTAGTAAATGGTGGCATTCACTGACCGTGGGGAAGGAGGAGGGGATCTGAAATGGAAATGGGACTCCCTTCCTACACCTATCTTGGTGTTGAGTTTTCCTCCAGCTGTAACTGGGATGCGCTGATACAAAAAGTGATTCGATCAGCTAAATGCAAAGCTTTGGGTCTCACTAAACTTTTCCGCTGCAGAGGATTAATACTGAAATTAAAAGGACAATGCTTTGCAATTAGGCCTGCCTTGGAGTACGCATCTGCTGTGTGGGTCGACAATTCCAACCTTACGAAGTCTCTATAATCCATTCAGGTTGTGGTGCTTAAAAGAAAGCATGTCGGCCTGTTCTAGAACAGTTAATGTGGCTGTTTCGGTGTGGCATACCTCCCTTAAGCTCTTGACAAGATGATTTCAAGATCAGATGGTGGGGTCAGTTGAATTGCATGTCTAGTACCAGATACCGTAAGATTTCTTGAAAGCAAGACCGTCCTGTTAAACAGGCTAAAGTCTTGGGGAAAATGGGTAGAAGAGGCTTTTAAGTATCTGAATATTTGTCCAGAAGAATTAACCCTTCTGGAGGTAGCTGACCTCAGTTGAAACGCATGTCTAGGCCCAGATACCGAAGATATTTCTTGAAAGCATGACCGTCCTGTTAAACAGGCTAAGTCTTGGGGGAAATGGGTAGAAGAGACTTTTAAGTATCTGAATATTTGTCCAGAAGAATTAACCCTACTGGATGAAGTTGACCTGGACGGGGTTGTGTCCAAAGCCATGTCTGATGCCCAAGGACTGTTCAATGAAAGTGAAGTTAGGCATAAAGCTTCCCTGAACTTGTTTCCAGTCTGTGACATGGGCAAGGACCGTAGGGATGATCCACAGGACCTACCTACCCTCGGCACTAGACTGAAATTTAAACTCAGGGCAGGGGGCTTACCTTTGACAATATACAGATGCTGAGAGGAAAAGGAAATTGTCATTACCCAAGGTGTGGGGAGCCGGAAGACAATATCCATTTTGCGATCCATCGACTAGGGTATTCTCAACAGAGAGTGACCCTCTTCTGGAACATCATGAACATGGTTCCTGCACCTCTGTTCACCAACTTTCAAAATCTCAAGGCTGAGCCTAAAACCTGTTGGAGTTTTGGGCTCCTCACACACAGCAGATTGACGCTTGTATCAAGGGCTTTCTAGAGGATATCTGGAAAGCCCGAACTAATTGTTTATATCAAGCGGTTGTTCCACCTATATTTCTAAACAATCAAATGAAGAGCAGGAAGCCCTCACAAAGGTAGTACCTATTCGATGTAAACTGGTTGCGGGGACTATGACCTCAAGGCTACGGCAAACAAAGACTCACGAGTACATTCTACCTATTTCCTTTTTCCTTCTGCTGTTATGTTCTGCAGTGACCCTGTCAAGTGTCCTGCAGGCTTTATCTGAACTTCTCCGTAGGACACTTCTCTCTCACTTGTATCTTCACAGTACTGACTGATTGTGCAACAAATTTGTGGGCCTACAGGGTGCAGCAACCTCATGCTATGTGGCAACAAATCCTGGCATGAAGGGGATTACAGGAAAATATTTCCTTGACTGCAACCAACACGACAATTTGGTTAGCCAAGAAGCTAAAGACATGGAGTTGGCAGCTAAGCTTTGGAAATTTAGTGAAGACTTTGTCTCCACTCCATGACGTCCTGATAGTTGGATCTAAGAACCAGATTATTGCAGTAAGGTGTATCAGACTTTTTCTGCCTGCACAGAACCACGGTAATCCCCGGTTTAAAATGTCCCTTCTACTACTGTCCATTGGCCCCTCAATCAGCTGGGCACTAGGATCTGTAAATTCACTGGACGTTAAAGTAACTTTATCTTTATCTTATCTTATCTAGGTTTAACAAAATGTATCTTCACCTTTATCCTTCGACTTGTCGATCATATGGCAACACTTCTTATTATGGAGGAGTATGGACAACACCAGATTCTTCGGTACGAGTGCCAGAAAGGTACTTCGCTGGTCTGAAAAATCAATCTCTGTCTGCATGTCTCTATATATGCTAGTAGGAAGTTTGTAATGGCCCTGCAGATTTATGACACCTGCCATATTTCTTGTATAATAAGTTCTCATGTTGTCATTTCTCTCCAAATAGTTCTCATCAGTAGAATCATAGCTGGGAAGAGAAATGGAAACTAGTGCATGCAAATGATAGACTTCATCACAAACAAATCTCTCAGATCTCCCTCACCGTGAAAGTTCTTGGCAGATCCTTCTCAATTGATAGGACTGGACAATTTACCTTCACCATGAAAAGCAGGATTTGGTTCTATGCAAATGCATACTTGTTCCAATTTTCTACTGAAGACGGACAATGATGACTAAACAAATTTCTGAAATTCTCTGGAAGTCCTCTTTGTAGAAACCAAGAGTTTTAAAACAGCTCCAACCACAGCACTCCTGCATTGACTTCTATCAGACCTAATTGGTAGGGAAAAGGCTCAGACACAATATGATAAGAATCCCCAAAATGCACATCATCAGAGACATCAAAGTGTTTTACTCCAGCTTGGAGAGAGCCTAATAACCCTTAGGTAAGCTCAGACAAGATATAATCCCACGAAATGATTAGGCTTGATAAGGGTTAATTTGATGAGAGCTGTAATTTCATCTTCAGAGGTAAGAAGCACACGGACAAGAAGCACATATCAAGTGACTTCACACGATGCCCTTCCACACACCAATAGTCACTTTGTTTAGCTAAACTCAAACCTCCTAAAGCATCATAGCGAGAGGTTTGCCAATGATAGACTGTTGCTTGTTTGTTTCACCAAGTGGCAACTGCCCAACTTCTGTTTTGCCTCCTGACTACCTGGTGGTCAAAGCAGCATACCACCATGCGTTAATACTGGAAACTACCGAACCGATACTGATCCGGTTAGCGTGAGCCTCTTCGCCCAAGGATACTGAGTCACACAACCATACATAATCTAGTTGGAGTGCTATTTGTTTAAGACAAGGCGCAGTTTACTGAGTTGTACACTTTCTGAATGGCGAGCAACGTTGGGGTCAGTGAAAATCCTGAACACCTTGTGGCATGGTCTCTTGGGATAAAACCCGCCGTTCCACACCATACCTCTCCCTAAGTCTACCCGCAGAGGACCACACCCCTCCCTATGCAGAGGAAAGGGGTAGGCTTACAGAACGAGTGCGAGGAGATGGTCAGAACAAGAGTAAGGAAATGGGGGAGGAGGGGAAGGAAGAGTAAAGGTAACAACCAGGGGTCCGATTGAAATCTGGCTCAATTCCATTGCCATCAATGTCATGATGCCCAGGAGTGACATATTTCCCCACCGTGAGTATTACTCCAGAGCCATCACTAAGCTCATACACAGACTGGATCAAACCCTGCAGCCATTGCAAGCACTGTATCTATCAGGTTCCGTATCAGTCATCAATGTGAATGTCCCACTGTGTGTCCAGGCAGGGCACTAAACTGCCCATAATCACTCTGGAAGAGATGAGATAGATCCATAGGAACCATTGACCTCAAAGTCATACTCTAAGATAGTTAAACAGCAGATTGATGCTTGTATGAAGGGCTTTCTAGAGGATATCTGGAAAGCCCGAACAAATTGTTTATATCAAGTAAAGTCACGCTACTGGAGTGAGCCCCTCACAACGGTAGTGTCTATTCCCTGTGTTTCCATCCAAACTGGCAGGGTCTGTGACGGCAAGGCTACGGCAAACCAAGTCTTAAGAGTACATTCTAAGATCGTCAAAAGCTAGTAGTCGGCTTGCTGAGGAACCGTCCTTCCCAAGTTGTGATAACATCATATTTCAAGTATATCGGAAATGCTTACTGGCAACACTTCCCCTGAATTGTCTTCATTATTGACTCTCATGGGCCATTGCATTCTAGTGTCTTCTTGAACCCTCTAACTTCAGCAATCAATACCTAAACTCAAATTGGAACTTTTAGTTGTTTTGCACAAATCTTCTGTGTTACAGCTAACAAGTGTACCTTTCCAAATGTTCGTCGACCCACAAGCAATGCCCTGCAATTATCATGCAGTGCTGCTGCCACCTGCCAGCCCAAAAACCAGTACCATTGTGTGAAATTTATAAATAAACTTGTACACCTACATCAAGTGAAAAGCAGGTCTGCAAAATTGGAACCTTCAAAGGGCCTGGTTCTGCAGGAGTATATCCTTCTATATATGTAGAATTTCATAGATTCACAGCAAATCAATTTTCAGGGCTACAGCCTGTAACCTGCTGCCTGCTGTCAAAGTATTTCAGTCAGGCCATACCAAACTACCCACACCAGGATGCACAAGGAATCCATTTCACCTCCATGCATGGTATAGCCTTGCAGCCATTGACTCCCAGTGGATGACAACCTGAATATCAAACTATCAAAACTCTCTCACAGCCACCAGACTGTGACATCAACTTTCACTTAGACTACAAACATATAAAATATGATTCTTACTTCATGCAATACAGGGAAAGACAAATGGTGGAGAACGTACAATCTCACTAGCACTTGCTGTGTGGTCATTAACCAAAACCTGCACAGCAGATATCCAACAGACTTTCAAGTTTCGGTCGGGGGTCCAATGGTGGTGTAAGAGGGCAAAACCATGTCTTCAAAATATAACTGCAGACATGTACAGCACAGGAATCATCTAGCTAGGAAATGACTTGTCTGTTTGTTTGCAGTCATTGTATGGGTTCTCTTGAGAAGGGGCAGATGGTTGGAGACAAGAGATGTACATATTGTCCAACCCATATGTCTGTCACCTATAACATACTCATAGTGCTTAGATCCAGGGGATACTGACTCTCCTGGAGCCAGTCACAAGGTTTACCCCCCGATGCTATAAAACTTGCCCTGAAACTGCATTAGAGCTGCCGCACAGCCAACAATGATCTGTTACAGGGAATTCAGTGAACTGAATGACCAACACTGACATCAAACTAAAGAAGATGATGTTGAGGGTAATATGAGGTTGATTTCAGAAAGATTGCTGTCCTGCCTTGCTATACTTTGCGTAAACCCCAACATGTGGACACAGGTTCTTAAGAGTGACCATGCTTGAGCATACCATGAGAGGAGCCCTGGTCAATGGTGGACCTGAAGCAAGAACACTGCGAAATGACTGTGGATCCCTCCCTACTGTCTCTATTACCTGCACATTGTCAGGACCGAACATTCATCTAAATGCGGAGGCATGTTGTAAGAGACTTGTGAATATGACCGAACGTAAGTGAGGTACCCTGAAGAAAAATTTATTGATTCCAATGCTTTTGACCGCATCACTGCAAAGGCAGCATGGTCATCCCTGCAAGTGGGAACTAAACTACCTTCTTTCTGCTCTATCCAGACTGCACACAGGATACATGGTCATAAGGCTACAACGAGAACACTTAACATTCACTCTCTATGAAGCTATCTTCCCTTTGCTGGCCTACCATGGCCATGGCCAAAACTGACCCTGCACCATCTGAATTCTCTCTTAAGATTCACTCTTGTTCGCCATGGTTTTTCCAAGACAGAACTACACCCAAAGGAATGAGCACGCTGACTCTGCACCATCTTCTAACCCTGCTTAAGTAGAAAGACGATACACAAGCACAAATCAGCAAAGCAAGTTAGACAGTACCGTCTCACCACCATCCAGAAACAGTCTTGCTATTTCAATGCCTGCCTGCAAACACATATGTCACATCAATTACCATTATCACTCCTCCTGAAAGCATTCCAAATGGTTGCATTTAGAATTGCCGTTTCAGAGTCGTCAAGCACTAAACAAGACACCAGACCCAACTGCTGCACGTACCAACTGACAGCTAGCTGACAGATTGAACAAACTCTTTAAATTTCAGCAAAGGAGAATAGAACCCTCATTCCTCCAAGTCCAGATAATTCGTCAATGAAAGAAACAGTATACCCTCTCATTGGGTAAGATTATTCAGGAAACTTGGAATACCTGCACAAGGCCACCTGGATTGTCTTGCAAGTCAAGGAGATACGATGTGGCACCTGCATCCTGCAATCTCTTCATGGCTGCATGCATGAATCGGAGTGTCACCCCATCACCTTTTTACTCCTTACGACACGTGGCCTTCCTATGGTAAGCATTTTTGAGTCCATCCTCAGAACACTGGGTTTACTAATTCCATGTTATACCCCCACCGGACATGTCATATGAGTAATTTCGAGTCCTGCATAGAACTTCATCCATAACAGACTTTGAAGGTGGCCAACTCTGTATGTAAACGAATTCAGAAAACTTTGGGGATTTTGCTGTGCAACTCCTCAACCATAGGCCTGCTGAAAGGAATCAGTGACAAGCGTAGGGCAAGTAACTTACCAGTAACAAGGTCCCGCTTAGCAAGAGCATTGAATTCTCGTAGACGGATATAACCAGTAAGCTGACCAGAATCTTGGGAGTGTTCGAGGCGATAAAAGACTGGCGTACGAACATCCTGCTGGCGGGCCACAGTGATGCTATGTGCCTCTGCGCAAGGGCTATGCCTGATCTGCACCACAAGAATGCCACACCCACTTGATTTGGAGATGTAACCACTCTCCATGGACATGGAATCTGCACCATGAGCTGACCACTCTCCTCTGAAAACCTTACTCACTGATAGGTGTTTCCAATGTTAATCTCTGTTAACCACGGAGTTGTGGTATTCAGCCCATCAAGGTAGATGAGACTCAGCCTGAACTGGCCATCGCACTCACACACAACCGACAACACTAAGAAGGAACTAAGTAGCATTCAATGTAGAGACCAGCGTATCCTAGGCGACAGATACAGGGAATTGAGTGTCATTTAATCTACAGACCTGCACTGACCTCATACTGGTAAACAATAAGGGCTCATTCCAGCACTGCTGCCATAGCCCAGGCGACAAGGTAAAGAGAGAAATGAAATGAGAGAGAGGGAAACCTCAATAGAAACAGGCATGCCCTTAGGGCCTTGAATGAGAGATGCTGCTTCAAAGGCTGTTTTACCATTCACACTGCTCCCATCCACAGCAAGCAACTCATCACCCTGTAGCAACAACAAGATGGTACCTTTTATCAACAAACTAGCTACCTGCTTTCCAGTTGAGTTGCAGCCAGTTACCAAATAGGGTCCAAGGAGTTTCAAGCATTATGTGACAGGATCATCAGATTGAGATTTGAGACACATAATTCAATCGGCGACTTGAAGCTCAAACTTCCATGGTTTGATGAAGCTCGTGAGAGAAGTTTTCTTAGCACTTGCAATAGAACTGAGACCGACAAGATGCCTCAGCTTCAAGGAAGACAACACCAGAATTTGAATCTAGAAATGACAAGGTGGTGATGTTCTCACAGGTGCCCGCATGAAACTGTCCATGTATAGAACGGAGGAGGTAAAAAGAGATAATTACTTACTTGTCGAACCCCAGCCAACTGTGCTGGACTGCCCAGCACAAGGCCCAGCACTTTCAGGTTTGTAACGCCGTGGTCATTTGCCACCTCCCCAAGATTCAGCCCAATCCCCGTCACATCATACTTTGCGAGCTGAGAAAACTGCCATGGAAACAGCCCAGGTCCTGCAGGTGAGGGATGCACATCTTCAGCATCTGCCTTACTCATGGACATCCTACGTGTAAACACAAGCTATCTACAGGCCACAATTTTTGGCTAGTCCAGCAGCCATGATGTGACTTACCACTAAAGGGAAAACCATCACATGTTGAGAACCTAAATCTTAAGCTACAATGATTCCTATTCCAGCACACATGCTTGGCTAAACAACAAGTGATGAGTCACTTAAGTGATATCACACTGCAGTCAGCCGTAAGAAAATCCCACCACCAAATGCCAGCCAATGCATTCAGTGAAACATGGTTGAGGTCCATTTGTACCAGTTCTAGATCTAAAATACAAGTATATGATGTGAACATATCGCAGTATTGAAGGCACTATTTCCCTGTGGGACCCTACTAAGTACTTTTGCCATGAGAAATGTGATCAATTCTGTACAACAATCAGGCAATACCTGGTCTGGGGAGAGGAATCGAGTGTATGGATCATTCAAGCTCAACAACATGCTGCGGATAGCTCCATAGGCAGCCATTCTGCTTCGAATGGGTCTTTTCAAAACCTCCTCTTTCTTCTTCTGCAATCATGGGCAATATGCCACTTACTGAACTCCAAACCGTATCTTGCCCTTTGTAATGAGAAATTTTTCATTTGCAGTACCCTCAATCTTTGACAAAAATGTAAAAATAAGAGAGCCCTAGTTCACATAACGAACCAAAATAAGAGCATATTGCCCTAGTTCACCTACGAGCCAAAGACAGAGCCTTTGGATACAGGATCCTCCAAAATAGTTGGGCAATCACTTGACACTGCAGATAAGAATGAAATTGAGAAACCCAACTTATAAAAGGCGGGTATCCAGTAAATCCATGTCCTTGTTTCATGTTCTACTATATACCAACAGGTCCTTTCCATGGACCAGAAAAGCAACTGCTGAGCTGATGACCATCAAACCCTTTTTTCTCTCTGCTCTTATGTGCCCAGAAACAGAAATTAGACAATCCCATAACTAAGTTGTTCATGGCCTCATGCTTCTTTGTCCATTAGTCCTCTTCCTCTCTCTCTTGGGCATGCCGGGGACGTAATAAGTTTCAATATTTCTTTCCTTCTTCCTTTTTGTGAGAGTAGGCTCCCCTCCCCTGCCCCACTCACTTCTTGTCTTGGTCCAAATGGACCCAGGGTCTTGACTGCAAGATCTAAGCAAGCCACAGGTCCCATGAGTACACCATCCTTTGGGTTTAAGGAAACAGGAACATAAGGGTCAGGGGAGTAAGCAAACCAGCCAAGCATCAGCTGACCAAGAATGATGGCGGGCATCCAGAAAATTTTCATTCACAACCTGCCATGCCTCCTCAACCACTGATTCATTTGTGACCTCCTCTTCCACCGTCTGCTCTTTTGCTACCACGTTCAATGCTCCTTGTTCAGTACACTCCGGTGGTAATTCCCTGTCCTCAGTTGTCCCCAAGTTTGCTCTTTCATTGAGGCATGCTCCCTTATTACCAGAGATTGATGAAGAAGAGGGAAGACCCTGTCTTTGCCAACAAGGAACACTGATCACTACTTTGTGAGACTGGATAAGAGAGGGAGAGAGACAGAGAAGCAAGGAGAGAGAAAATAAATATAGTAGGTCTCCATTACTTTTACAAGTGCTATCTGAGGGGCAGGTCCCGCCTTTTAGATGTTCTTTCAAGCTTATCCAAATCTGAAGTCTATCTCCGCTTATGGGTTCTCCTGCCAAACCATGAGTTGTGGGGTTATTAGAAACAAATCCACTCCCAAAAAAGAATGTACTCATAAGATGTTGTATTCCCCACACATCGGGCATTGACGATCTCCCTTTCCTCTCTGCATCTGTTTATTGTTCAGTAGACTCCCCGCTCTGAGTTAAGAGAGAGAGAGAGGGACATGGGTGCACAACGACAGTTTCCTGTGAGAAGTTACTCTACTGTCCCCCCAGATATACCCCCTCCCAGAGCTGCACGGAGTCTCTGAAAAGGCGAGTTGCTTGGGTTCAAATACACCAGGATATGAAAACCAGCCCGGCATTCCGAATGCCCGGCCCAGCATGCAGTACCGATTCGTTCAGTGTTCTTTTAAGGGCTCTCAAAACTCTGGAGCACTAAGATCTCAGCACAACATTCCAGAGCCCCAAAAATGATCTTTAGCCACTAGGTATACGTGACACTCAAAAGCCAGAAAGACTCTCTGACTCCCTGTACGAGAGCTAGATGCACAAAATTGTGTGAATCCTCGCTCACATAGTTTACATGCAGATTTTCAAATTCAGGTCTGTCAGTTGTGTCGTGTATCTGGTTGCTTGCTACAATGCTTCCTTTTGATCAATAGGCATAGGCATACACTTAATCAAAATGGAGTGCAAGCAGTGGAACAGAACTCACAATTTGAGATGATGGCAACTGAGAAATTGCAAGAGGAATGGAGGTGGCGGCCTGGGTGGTCTGACACAGCGAGGGTGGTTCCAAGATTGAAACTTGCCGTGCACCAGAGACGATGAGTGTTTCTGGAAGAGAATTGACAGCAGGTTCTGACGCGAATGCAGAGAGCGCAACATCGGCACTTGGAGGAAGAGTAACCAGTGCTACAAGAAGAATCCTAGCGACTGCCTCCCCCCCCTTTCTCAGGTAGCATTTCCATAGCTGTTCTCGTCCTTCTCTTATCTTCTCAGGAGCTCCAGATTCCACAGCTCTAAATTGCGCTATTAATTCCCCTCTCGCAGGTGAATCGTGGTTACTCCCGCAAACAACGGGGTATAACCGTAATGACGCACGCTCTGATCCTGGCCGGAGCTTGAGGCAGGGGTTCCAGCCTGAAACCCGAAGGCCACCCCGTGCTATCCTTGCCAAGACGGCAAGGTCAGTAAGAGACTGCTTCACTGGTGCGCAGGGCAAGTGAAAAGGTCCAGGCGGGGGAGGGCAGTGCGAGGAGCAAGACACATGAGGGGCTTGGAGCATGGAGCGAGCGAGGACAGACTCCATCGCTCCAGCCCTTGCAGCTCCTCGCATGCGCCTATGTCTCTCTTCTTTCTCAAGAGAGAGAGGGCAACCCACATCAAGTGTGAATCATAGCTCTAAGGTACCCACTAAAAAAGATAACTACTTATAAGGGTTGCAAAGATGGAAGCCTTCTGCTGCTGCTATGCTTTGGCCTTCTGCTACTCAGTACTGCATAAGCAAACCTAATAAGTAAGATCTGCCTTGTCCTCGGTACCAAAGCGCGGTTAGAAGTGACAGGTAGATGCAGGTGCCTCTTCAAGACCATCTTGGACTTTGTTAGGGTGCTGTTCTTCCTCTGCCTCACACAGGTGTGGAGTGTTTAGTTGACATTGTAGGGCAGTTCATGTTGGAAGTGGACTGCGTTAATTGGATGGGTCAAAACGCGGTGAGGAAACAGCACAGGAGAGAAAGAGACAAAAGAGAGACATCACGCAAAAGTGAAGGAGGTGCTGTCTCAACTGGAACTCACATCGGCCAACTGTGTCCGCAGAGCAGCTAGGCATAACTCACATTGGATTGCTGTCAAGACGATATTACCATGGAGACTCCTTCTCAAAAAGGAACACATTCTTAGATCCATGAGCAGAACTGTCTTTGTTGCTCACTTAAAAGTGTCAACTTAAAATTGGTGTAACTAAGATTTAGTAAGCCCATACCTCTAACTGACATGTCCTGTCTATTGCGGTGCTCTCTCTGCCACTACAAAAATTGCCTGATACCTACTGTAATTGTCTACAACTAATTTCATCAGCAAGGTGTAGTCCATCCAAACAGGCGATTTTTCAAACCCATCAATCATATCCCCAGTAGCACTGCAGTGAAAGAGAGGCCAGCAAATACAGCATTTGTTATCAGTGCCCTATGTTAATAACTAGCAATAACTGCAGAACCTGACAATGAGAGAGGGGTTTGTGAGACAGCCCCGAGTCGTCATATTGCCTGCGCACCTCCCATAACAACGGGACCTTGATTTGACACTATCTGTAACCTTCAGGTGCATTCCAGAACCATTGCTCTAGCCCCCTAGCTTCAAAAAGATGGAGCAACCGTGGCTGAGTTTGCGCTGCCAGTTGCTTTCCTGAGAACCAGAGATAAGGAAAGAAACCTACACTATGAAAATGAGACTGAAAGAAATCAGGTAGACCGCAAGCCAGGCACATTTCTCAAACCCATCATCCCAATTGTCCGTTTCAGAAGCGCTGGAGGTTCATCAAGACCAAGGGTTGAGGAAAAGATGTTTGCACGCTTCACCAATGTTGGTTTATCCCACCCAAGACTGTTACACGAGTTGTAGTATCCAAGCCATGCTTGATAGGCCTTCTCCTTCACATCGTTACTCACACCTCGGAGTACTTTGTCCAACTGCAAGAATTCATGTATGGTGTAGGTCAGAAAGCTCCAGGCGACAACATGGGTAGAGGAATGTGCATGTGCATCAGAGATAGAGAGCTAGGCAAAGCTGTAGTCATTAGCCCTGCACTAAAAGTGGTGACTATTAAATCCCATTGAGGGGACAAAAATATGTAGAAGTGTAGTACAGAGCCCAGCTGTGCCATTCCAGCCCATTCCACTCGGCCCCAGATTGCCTACACTCACATGGGGAGGAGAGTGTGTGCAGACCAAAGCAACAGGGAGACAGACAGGAGTAAGAGAGACAGAGAAAGATGCATAAAAGCATATAGCTTTCAAAGTGGACAGTACAATCCTTCAGTGGATCTTCCAGTCATACCTTCTCTTCAATAGTAGCGGACACTTGTACAGGCCTTGCTTCAGCAATGGAGATATCCTTAAGAGACCGCAGAAACACCACCTCCCAAGGCATCAGCAAAAGCAACCCTTGGCCTTCCTTCCCAGCACGCCCAGTTCGTCCCAATCTGTGTATGTACTGCTCCCGTCCAGCTGGTGTCCCCACCTGTCCCAGCCCAAAAGCAATTACCTGATTATGCCACTGCCACATGTGGTCCTATATTGGACCGTTGAGAGCTCAATAGAGTATGCAGCCAGATTTAAACCACAAGGTCAGGACACAACCCGAGCCACCCACAATACTTGGTGCGGTAATCAAATACGTAGTATCTACTGAACTCGGTCCAAATCCCTGAACCCAAGAGGGCCCAGAAACTTTCAAATGAGCTATATACCTGAACTACAAGAGAGACATCCGGATAGTCCACACCCCGGGCAGACACATCAGAGGTGAACATGATGACACCACCCTTGGACTTGCGGAACTCATCCGAAACCTTTGTGCGGGCGGCTTGTGACTTGCGGGAATGGATCTCCAGTGTGTTTAAACCCAACTTCTTGTAAAAGTCTGCCATAAAGGCCGTGACACGAGCAGTTGTACAGAACACCAGAACCTGCCTCCAAAAGACATGATACCACATGAGCTCTGATACATCATCAAATTCATTTCTTCCATACAGGAATTGTCACCTTGTTTGCTCTGGCACTCATCCATTTGTCTTTATCTAAGACTGAGAACAAGAGGGTGTAGTGCCACAAACTACAACCCTCCTTGGGTTTGAACTCAGGGTGACTGAACTTGGCCCTTCCCACTTGCATGGGAGGCGGCACATGTGCCTTTGAACTCCTGTTTGAACGGATGATATGATAAGTGGTTAGTGCAGGACTCTGGAACATCCCAGAATCAATTGGAATTGCAAATGATTTGTACACGCCATCTTCAGTAATAGCGGGGGATAAAGATAGCTGTTAATGTCCACCATGCCTTAGTTTGCATGTAGGCCTCAGGCATAGCCCCAATCTCTTCTCCGGGGAGCTCAAGGGTCTACCCACTCTCGGCACTAGACTGAAATTTAAACTCAGGGCAGGAAGCCTACCTTTGAACAGCAAACAGAAGCAGAGAGGAAAGGGAGAGTGCAATTGCCCGTTGTGTGGGCAATCTGAAGACAGTATTCATTTTCTGATACACTGTCCCGGGTTCTCTCACCAAAGAGACGCTCTCTTCAAATCTATCAAGGGAATTGTGCCTGTACCCCTGTTTACCAACTTTGAAAGTCTCGAGGCTGAGCCAAAAGCCCAGGCCCTCCTGAGGCCTAGTGTTTGGGCAAATCACATTCAGCAGATTGATGCTTGTGTGAAGGGATTTCTAGAGGATATCTGGAAAACCCGGATTAATTCTATATATGAAGGTAAGTCTTACTACCAACGTCAGCCCCTGACAGAGGTAGGTTCTGTCCCTTTTGTTCCCGCTCAAACTGGGCGCGGGGTCAATGCCCACAAGGCTACGGCAAACAACGTCTTATGAGTACAATCTTCTCCGGGGAGCTCAAAGACCATGTTGGGGGCTACGTCAGTATTTCAAGATCAAACGTCTGGTCCAGTATAGTCGTAGGTCTTGCCAATGCAGGGGGCTTGACTGAGCAGTGAAAAGATCTTCAATAATCCAGGACCTTGGCCAGTAGTAGGGAACTGATGTATGACAGGGCAGAATACACCTTTGAAAATCTTAAGGATATGCATCCAGTAAATGTCTGCCCAGCAGAGTGAGAGGAACAAAGTGGAATCCCCTCCGAATGGTAAGTCCCATGACCACCACCATCTTGAAACAATCAATTGTTTAGAATCTGACAGTCATGGGGAGAACATGCAGACACAACCCTTGTCACAGACCTTGAAGTTTGGATCCTCTGTGCCATGTTCCTTGAGCAGAGAATAGATGGCTCCCAACTGCTTCTCCAAAGGGACGATAAGATACTCCTGCTTAACCTACAGCATCCATACAAACCACATTTGAGATGCATTAGAACCCTTTTCCTACACCTCCAGGTGCTACTATAAACTTGACACACATTTAGAGGAAAATATCTGTCAATAAGAAGCTGCAATCTGTAACAAAGATTTTCTACAGCAGGTGTGCACATCTTCTTTCTTGACTGCAAAAAATAGAATATTCTGCATTAAGATTTCTCTTAGACAAATATGTTGTCCACAACAGGTGTGTACATCTCCCTTCATGAATGCCAAAATGTTACCCCACGAAGATTGCTCATTGTCAGAATATATTGTAACATCAGGTATATATCTCCCTTCTTGACTGAAAAATAATATAATCTAGCATGCACATAGCTAATAGCCAATATAATTGTAGCTCCACACATTGGACAAAGTCAGCTACCTCAATGGTCATGTATTCCTAGTTCAGCTGCCCCTGAGCATACCATTCGCTGACACCACAACTCGAAATAATATGACGCTGATTCTTGAAGATAAGTTAACAGAGGTATGACTCACTGTTCACTAGAGGGATGGCCAAGCTCTCACCTTAGCATGTGTCTCCTCATCTTCCTGCCCAACTGTGTCAACAAAAACATGATCTTTCTTCAATGCAATTTGACACATATTATGGACCTGCAAGGAATCCAAGCTGGCATTATCAGTAACTGCCTATCCTACCAAACCAACTGCAGACACACTCAATCCCAAACTCTCCATGGATTCCCATCTGATCCCTGTCTACCTAAATCAAATCTTTTTTCTTGTCCTTCTGAACTTCAATGCAGATTACAGTTTAGAACGCAGATTACAGTGTAGAAGAGAACCACGTGAGTAATAACTGACCTCCTTTGGCACAGTTGCTGAAAAGAGAAGTGTCTGCCTCATTTGTGGCAAAACCTTGATGATGCCATCAAGGCTCTTCCTGAACCCCATGTCCAATAATTGATCCGCTTCATCTAGCACCAACACTTTCACATTTCGCAGCTGCTTTCGTACATTTTCATTCGACTGGATATGATCGAGCAACCTTCCTGGTGTCCCCACTAGCAGCTTACAACAACAACAACAAACTCTTCATGAGATCTTCCATCAGTGTGTTTGAGTGAATGTTTATGGTAAAGAACTCAAACAGACTGTTATGCCTGTGTCTCATGCAGGTATTGTGAGTTGTGCAGAGAAATAGGGAGCGTGCATCTTCCTAACCAACAAATCTAGTCTGATCATTGTCAAACCTTAGTCTAGGATCCATCCTCGCAAGGCCTTACGGATAAAAAGAAGGAAGGAGGAGAGGGAACTAACCTGGCATGGCTGCTTCTCAAGTCTCTTTGTCTCTGTCTCCATGTTAGTCCCACCAATCACAACTTGCACCCCCAGACCAAGGTGGAAAGTCATCAACATCTTCGCTTCAGCAGCTGCTTGGTTCGCGAGTTCACGGGTGGGGCATATTATAACCGCATTGATTGGGGTCCGGCCTACTGTCTTTTGAGAGGCACGGGACTTCAGGACTGTCTCGATCGCTGGCAGCTAATCAATATCATGACAAGCAAGGGACCACTTAGTTGGGAACAAAGTGTTGGGTCCATTGATGCCAACTATAAAGATCCTGAGCCAAGTACATAGTAAAGATGGGGAAATGTATACCAGAAAAGCAATAGTTTTGCCGGTGCCAGTTTTGGCCTTTGCCAGCACATCTTTACCTGCATCATACCAAACACATTGACAGAACATGAGACCTGCAATCCTTTGTTTCCTCCAACATGAAGATAGTGGTTCTCTACAATGCCACAAACACGCAGAAGAAACAAAACACTTCCTTACATGAGATGGAGACTCTGTTCTACAATTGGACATTTCCTATTGGATGATTAGTAAGCAAATACTTTCTTGTGCTTGAGCAGGCTGAATCACCAACACAAAATTACATTTATACGAGACCTTTGTAAGTTACCAAATTCTTGACCAAATTTTACCCAGTACAAATTTCAGAAGTGCCGATTCCTGGACAGGACATAGGAGACTGATATGAATGAACAAGTTTGAAAACAACACAGAAGGTATGTGTACCTTGGAGGATGGTAGGAAGCGTAGCATCTTGCACCACAGTCATAGTTTTAAATCCCATAACCTCGTGGATGGCCTTCAGTGACAGCGGAGATATGTCAAACTCAGAGAATCTGAAACCAGCACGTAAAATTATGTCAAGAGTCATTCCTGCATCTCTCTACCCAGATCAACCTCATATTTGGGTGCCCAGCCTTCCCTTCTCAAATCAAACTGAGAGGGGATGCAAATTTCCAGAAGAATTCGACAGTAAACAAGACACTTTGCATATTTTCCGTTTGGCCACTGAGGCGAATACCTCCGGCTCATTTCAGACCAGAAAGCACCCACTATCCTAAGGACACTGCCTATGGTTATGGTAACCGATGGCAAAGGCTTTTCTGGGTACACCACAGACAATGGTTACACATGCTTGTGGGTTAACAATTTTCACTGTATGGTTGACAATTTTTCTCACAGTTGGGAGGATGGCCAGCAATTGGGACGTGCAAGAGTTATGTGCATGACCGCTAGGGCTCTTCATTGCTGCAAGGACAAGAAGTTTAGTTCCTGCATTTGCAACCTCCCTGAGTTGTTTTCAAGCAGGGGGAGGTAGACTAGAATGTGTACCCTGGGTAGTACCAGGGCTGGAATCAACCTACTATATTTTAGCAAAAGGGCAATGCCAGCTCTTACATCAAACAATGCATAATTCCCTGCCACGGGTTTGTTGTTGGCTTTGCAAATTGCTGTTGCAAATCTGGGTTTTTGTCCTTGTGAGGTCAAACCCCCAAAATCTTTGCTCTAGAGATACATCTAGAGTGATGTATCTCCCCCATCTCTGTTTGATGCAAGTGGACAGGTTCTCTTAGTGAGAATAGTGAGAACGATGAAGGATATCAGTTTGTGACAGTTGCGTGAGGGCTGAAGCAGTGCAGCCACAGGGATAGTAAAGAGATCCAGAAACAAGTTTGTGGAATAAGTGCCGCTATCTTCAGTTGTTGAGAACGCCTATTGCAAGTCTCTAGGCATTTGCATTAAACAAACTAAGTACTTAACAAGAGACTGGTAGGCACCACTCCACAAGAAGAAACCCATTATATGTTTGCTACCAAATATTCGGAAAGGGCTTACCATAAGAGTAAGAGGGGAAGACCAACCCACTCACTTCTAACTCCCAATACATTGGAAAGCCGGCCCCTCCCCTTCCTGTCCACCATGGCCAGTGTCTTTGTTTTCAAAACGTACATGGAACTAGAGGTGAAACCAGTTCAGACTAGGGCCACATATTGCACAACTTGGCAATTGATAGTTCAACTCCTGGCCCCTAAAAACCGGATGATCATAGGGCGAACTCAAATGACCTGGCGAAAGCAAACTTCTCACTTCCAGTCTGTCCATAGTACACCTCAAACAAAAACACTGGCCATGGATCAAGAAGGGACAGTCTCGAGTGGATTCACATCTTGTAAACCAACACACAGAGACACAAAGAGAGAGAGACAAAGAGACGAGGGAAGTCTTTTTGAGGAAGTGAGGGTAACCTGGAACAGGAGAGCTTGCGTAGAAACAGATAGAAGAGAGTTCTACTACACACAGACACAGCCCCAAGTGCGACCAACCTCAAGGATTGGGATTCCAAATCAGCCTCTAAAACAATTTTGTCCTCCAGAAAAAGACCCAAAATACTAGCAAGATCATGTTAAGCCCTAAAACCCATACCTTGTAGTAGACAAGTGTGAAGGTGTTCTTCTTTCAGGCACCAGAGCATCGCCTTCCTCACCACTCTCCGAAAAATCCTTCTCCTTCTTGCGCTTCACGAGGACGGTTCCTTCTCCTGGCGGAGCTGAATCGCTCTCCAAGCGATCTGCCTGAGGAGCCATCCTACGTTTGACCGGACCTGCTACAATCCAGCGGTACCAGAATCAGCACTTATAGCCTGAAACCATGTGTTCAACCAAAATTGGCTAATCAGGCTGAGGGAAGGAGACACCGACTTAGGAAAGAGAAATACGTGGCTCCATTCCTTAATCGGGTTAATCATTTGGGTTGACTTGCATGTAAAAAATATGCTAAGTTTGTCAGTTTGAACTGAAATAGCCATTTCTGCAGATTTTCTAATGCAACGCCATAGCATCTCTATGTTACCTCTCATTTGACCATCAGGCTCTTCTAGAGATCTTTGGGCCCTCCACCTGCGGTAAGAAAGTCCTGCATTTTCTAAGTTGCTTGCATGCTCCCAATCCTCAAATCTCCCTGCAAATTGGCCACCCTGAGAAGAATGCGATTCACCTCTCTCAGAAAAAGCGGAGCTGTGGATAGTAGCTTTGGGAAGAAAGCGGGCAGATGGACGAGAGGCGTGCCGCGCAGCTCCCTCAGGCCCATCCTCATCCGTCCAAAGGTCCTGAGCGCCGTGCTTTCGAAACCTGTCTGCAAGAGCCCGGACCTTTGGATCCGTACCAGAGGGAGGAAAAATAGAGTTAACATTAGGGCCATTTCTTTCCCATGGTTTCTCGAGCAGCGGAGACGCCACCATCAATTCCGCACGTCGCCTTTCGTCATACATTTGCTTCTCCCTAACTAGCCGGGCCTTTTCAATCTGCATCTGCTTCTTCTCTTGCATTCTTTTCCATTGCCACTTTGAAACACCACCGGGGAAAGTGCGAGGCCCTCCCCCCATCATGCGAACTCCCTCAACCAATCCCCCTCCCACAGCATCCGCCATCCGAATTCCCTTCGCAGGAGGGTTTCGAAACGCTCCCAAACTGGTGCCCGAGATGAAAGAAGTCGAGGAAGGGATGACGCTGGCTCTAGAAAATCCAGCCCTAGACACACGAGACAAAAAAACGGCCCCCAGTTCAAGGGCTGGGCCTGCGACAGCAAGAGAGTGGTGATTGTAGTGTGAAATTGGGCCGGGCATAATAGCGTGACGCAGCAGTGCAGTCCCTGCCATGCAATCTCTCTTCCTCGCAAGTCTGCAACAAAGCCGCAGAGAGCGAGCATGCAAGCCAGGATCGTCCACCGATCGCAACCGTGATAGCGAGAAACCGGCAAAAGAGGGGAGTCTAGTCTTTGACCTAGGTTTTCCATCTTTTTCTTCGAGCGGCTCAGATTGGTTCCAATATGAGCGCCACGGTCTCGATTCGGCGAAAATCCCCATCCTTCACTCAAAAGCATTGTACTTAGATCGTCTGCAGCTTTTTTTCTTTTCTTTTCTTTTCTTTTTTCACTTTTGGTGGCCTTGCCTTCCTGAGGCATATATCCATATATGACGCCAGCCGGAGCTAGAGTAAATAAGAGCCTCTTCCCTTTGCAGGTACTGTACCCTTTCGTTCCTAGGCATGACAAGGCAAAGGGTTTCGAATTTGATCGATACAGGTGTAATGAGAATATTCTATCCATATTTGTAAATGAATGAAATCCCCTTGCTGAATACTTCCATGCATGCGTGACAACTTGAGTAGGTATAGGATGCCCCTCGTAAAGAACTAGGGCTGATTTCTCTTTGTTAATATGTGGCTATTATCCAGGAGTTCCACTGCATTACACCCTGGGCGTAATGCACATCTGCGACATTTCTTATCTTTACCTTCAAGATCTTTTCTCACGAGAAGCCATAGGGGGAAGAAAGGCATAAAAGAAGGATGAAAAGAAAAAGAAATCATCCCATTTCTTTAGGATGCCAGCTAGTGCCAAGTTTTTGTTACATAAGGCCACTTCGACAAGTTCTGGCTAAACCCTAATATATTTTAGCCAAAATATCACATTATTTTTAGCCAAATAACTATATTGTTTATATATATATATAGAACAGGGGGATAGTAGCCCTGTAAATTTATTAAAAAGGAGGTAAGGAAAAATAACCTTGCAGAGAGCCATAAGGCTGATAACTGAGATACCACTCTGAGCCTGCAGATCTAAAGAGAGGGGGGAGATAAAGTGGACAAAGCTAAGGCATGGCAGAAGAGCCAAGCATCAACTTCTGTGGGGAGCTCCACTCCATCAGCAGGGCCTGAACACACCATATTGAAGCAAAACAACTATGGCAAGAAAGAAAATGTAACCAATAACCCTAGCAGCAGGGACGAGAGCAAGAAGCATAGATCAAGAAAGGGGTATCCTGGCCCCAGCCTGACTGACCAAAGAAATGATCAAATCTTCCAAAAAGGAAGGTAGGGAACTAGAATCCTTCTCGTAATCAAGAGGAACCCCGCTTCCTTTTGGGATTCTCAAATGATAACTGCGCCTTAGATTTTGCCGTTCTAAGACTTCTTTTGTGCCTCCAATTCACTTCTCCTTCTTCAGATTCGAGGAGGGGCCGTTTGGCTCCTATGGAGTTGCCAGCAGGGTGGGAGGTCTTCGAACCACTGAACTCTTGACTCTGAAATCCGTCTGCAGAAGAACCCTTCCCTCCCCCACGAGCTATCAAATGCTGCAACAAGCTGGTTTCTCCTTCTGTTATTACACCTGGAAAGAGCTGCCACCAAAACATCCCATGCCTTGCGAGCCTCAGACAACATGTCTGAGTGAACTAAGTAATCAATATTATATATGTCATATTTGATGTATACATATGGATATATACACACTATACAATATAGGAATATAAACTCTTATATCAGATTGGACTCGTTTCAGCGCTGGTTTTCATAAAAAAAATAAAATCTGTATAGGGAACCCTTATAGCTATCCATTATAGCATACAAAATTGTGGCCAAAGGCCTTAAAGATTAACCATAGTATTATACATTATATATTATACATTGATTTATATTTAAAGTATTTTAATACATATTATATCATTAAATATATATTTATTATTATTCGTTAAATAAATTTATTAATATAAATATTATATTTGAAATATTTGAAGTTTTTGAGATGTAATATGATAGATAACTTGATTGATTAGATTTAAATTTGAATGATGAATCTGACATTGAAAGCATGATATAAATTGATAATATAGTTATTTTTATTATATATATATATATATTGGAAAATATGTTTACTTTATAGCAGGGGTGAAAATGTGTAGGGGATACATTCGAGGAAAAAATAACCTCTCTAACGGGTGCCATAGAGGTTGACCCAGGAAGACACTGCTTCGTCACCAAGAACAAAGAAAAAAGAGGGCCAACCGAATTGGCCAAGGAGAGACCAAGCTAAACAACTTGGAATTAATTACCCTAGTAGCTATCACGCTTCCTTTTGTATGTCTGAAAGGAGAGCTGCGTCCTAGATCGAGTTTTTCTAAGAGAGCGGCGGCAGTGTCTCCAGTTCACTTCAGATTCCTCGCCATCTGCCGGAGAAGGAGGAACACTAAACGAGCTCCCAGCTGGAAGGGATGGAGTCGTTCCAGCGAATTCCCGAGGGTGAGTCTCTAGAGCAGATGATCTATCTCTTGCCCCACGAGTTGTCAAACTGTGAGAAAGATGGTCCCTTCGTCTGTTGCTGCACCTGCAAACAGCTTCACTCAACACCCGCCAAGCCTTACGGGCTTAAGACATTAAGTCTGCATGAATCAAGCACAAAATGACTCTGACACTACTTGGTCTCCCACCGAAGACTCTCTTACATCTTGCTTTCCAAACATGCCATAAGGTAAGGGCTCTGATCAGAGAAATTAAGAAGCTGAATCGAAAACACAAGGAAAAGTAAGAGTTTGCCACTGTCTGTAGAAAGCACCGACATGGTTCCAAACAGTTGAAGCCAGGGGACAATTGACCAAACAATGTTCAATGGTCTTAGGAGCCTGCAGATTACAATGGTCACATTCCATAGAACCACTGAAAATGAACACGGACAGGAAGAATCTTGTTGACTAATTTCCACAAGAAACCCGTAATCTTAGATGCTCTATCTTTGCGCCATACATCTTTCCAAACCAAGGACCACGATGAAGGGCAATCAAGAATGTGGGCCCATTTGCCAGACCATTTGGAATCCATGGACACAGCAGGTTTGAGAAGGGAGGCCCCCAACATAACCGAGTACTTAAAGAAATGAGAATGCTTCTTGTCCTTCCAAACCCATTCCCCCGGGTCAAATTGGAGGAGGGAGATGGGTGATTGTAGGAACCAATGGAGAAAAGGGTTGGTATACGAACCATTTTCCAGCTTTGGGTTCGTCTCCCCTGAGGCCATACACCAAACACGAATGGCATAACATTGATGTTCAGGCAGATCACAAAGGATAGGTGAGATAAGGGAGCTAGAGGGCTTAACCTGGAACTTCCATCCATTCAGCAAGGCGTCAGATCTAGCCATGGCAAAGAAGGCAATTTTGTCTTCAGCTGTGTCAAAGCCAACCCAGGCAGGCAACATTCTAAGATTTGCAGGATAGGAGGCAAGGGAAATCCAAAGAGATGGAAAATTGCTAGTGACCAGGTCCCAGCCTGCATACGTCTTCTGCTAAATAAGTTGGTTGTAGCTTCAGTCATAGGTAACAAGGCACCATTTTCCCAAACGTGGGAGAAATGGTTGATGTTGGTAGCCTCCCAAGGAGCCCAATGATTAGAGCATCTTACTAGAGCAGCAGCCTCTCCATTTGTGTTGCCGAAAAGAGGTTGTCTGGACACCTCTTCGGGGGTGGAAGGGCCCAATTGGCGGAGGTGGAGGCACAGCCTGATCCAGGCTGCCCAAATAGTTCTTTGCCAACGATCCCACCCCTGGCTTAGCGTTTAAAGAACCGCCATGAATCACCCACTTTAGAGATTGAGGCCATAAGTTCGAGAAGGAGGGGGTGGCACGTAGAATATGTTGCTTGACCAGGATGCTCCACAGAGGAGCGAGATTCCCAAAAATTCGTGGAACCCACTTAGCGAGTAGAGTGCATATTTGTGTGTCCGGATCGAGGATCCCCATGCCACTGTTTTTCTTTTTCTGCGCGATCTTGTCCCAGCTAACTAAAGCCCTACAGTTTGGCCTTGAAGGTGTGGCTCCCCAAATGAAATTGCGGATTAGAGCTTTAACCTTCTTGATAAAGACAGCTCCAGTGGACCATACGGAGGATATGAACCAACAAGAACCCAGCAAAATCTGATTGGCAATTAACGCTCGACCAATGATGGTGACATGTAAAGAGCTCCAATAGGCCAGATGCTTCTTAAGGTGCGCCAAGATGGAGTAACATCTGTGGGAGTCATCTAGGCCATGTCCAATGAGGTGACCCAAAAGAACGTGGCACTCCCCATCATCCAGCCAACGGAGGTTGAAATCCTGACCCCACTGTTGACAGTGAGAAGAGGAGTTGTCAGTCCGAAGCTTCGAGAGCATACCAACCGATTTCCTCCAATTCACACCAAGACCTGATGCTTCGTAGAAAATGGATAAGCAATCCAAGGCACGGGAAACATTAGCCCCGGAGCCGTTGTTGATAATATACATCATTATATTTAAATAAATATATATATTACAATTTTGGTTCTTTTAAATAAATAGTTTAGTATATTCATTTATATAAATAATATAAATATCTAATACTTTAAATTTGAAATATAAAAATATAATGATAAAATATAAAGTGATATGAATAAATAATTATGTAGTAAGTAAAAATAACAGATGATTGTAACTGATAATGATTGATTCATGATAATGCATGGAATTATTTAAGACAGTCCTAAGAGGAAAAAAATGGAAAGACATAAATAATCGTCCTTAAGACCCGTTTCGGCAACCTAAGGTTTTATAAGAGGGGAAAAATAGAAACATATAAATTATTATCTATAATTGCCCTTAGGACTCCTTAGGAAGGGAAAAATTGAAAGAGGTAAATTATTGCCCTTAGGACTCCTTAGGGCGCCCCTAAAAAGTCATAGGAGTGGGAAAAAAGAATGAAAGAAATTATTATTTATAATAGCCTCCTAAGAGGGGGAAAATGGAAAGATGTATTTTGTTATTTATAATTGCCATTAGGACTCCTTAGGGCGGCCCTAAGGAGTGCTAAGGAGTCCTAAGTTCTTTTCATTTTTTCACTTCGTTCTTTCTCTTTCGTTTCATTTCGTTTTGTTTTGTTTTCTTCTAACATATTTGACACACTATCAGATAACTAAAAAGCACTATCTTATATTTCCAGGAAATCATCAAAATTCATTACACTGTGATTATACCACTTTTGAATGTTACATCATAATCTATAGTATAATAATTTATACGTTTCTATTTTCCCCCTCTTATAACCCCTTAGGCTGCCTAAACGGGTCTTAAGGGCAATTATTTATGTCTTTCCATTTTTCTCCTCTTAGGACTGTCCTAAGGAGTCCTAAGGATAATTATAAATAATAGTTTATATATTTTTATTTTTTCCTCTCTTAGGACTCTTAGGGCCACCCTAAGGAGTCCTAAAGGCAATTATAATAATAATTTATATATTTCTATTTTCCCCTCTTATAACTCCTTAGGGCAGTCCTAAGGAGCCCTAAGGACAATTATAGATAATAATTATATGTTCCATTTCCCCCTTCTTATAACTCCTTAAGCTCCTAAACGGGTCTTAAGGGCAATTATTTATGTCTTTCTTATTTTCTCCTCTTAGGACTCTTTAGGACTATCCTAAGAAATCCTAAGGGTAATTATAAATAATAATGTT
Source organism: Takakia lepidozioides (assembly GCA_030704615.1). Classification (NCBI taxonomy): domain Eukaryota; kingdom Viridiplantae; phylum Streptophyta; class Takakiopsida; order Takakiales; family Takakiaceae; genus Takakia; species Takakia lepidozioides. The sequence continues at coordinate 80,469,329 of CM060732.1, read as the reverse complement.
TTATTTTTTATTTTTTATTTTTTCTATCATTTATATTTTTTCCATTTTTTCCCTCTTATGACTCCTTAGGGCCGCCCTCCTAAGGGCAATTATATATAATAATTTATATGTTTCCATTCTCCCCTTCTTATAACCCCTTAGGCTGCCTAAACGGGTCTTAACCCTTAAGTTCCCAAGCGACCTGAATCAGGTCACTTTGAATTTGCAGTTCGACCTAATTTTTACAGATCTAATATGATGGGGCCCACTCCTGAAGCTTTAATGACAAAGGATTTGTCTAGAGTACATGCAAGAAACAAAATTATAAAAAAAACAAAAGCTTCAACCTACAAAAAATATCTTAGAACTCTCATTTACGTTTTGGGGCCTGAAAAGGGCTTGTTGACCGCTGACGTGGCAAGTAAACAAGCCCAAAACAGATTGCACTCCAAAGGCCATTTTTGGCATAAAACTAGCAATTTTGGAAAAAGCACTTCACCTTGTGGTGTGTGAGCATTACATACACACATCCACCATTGGCTTTTAAAAAATTTGTAGAAAAAAAAGTACTTCATTTGGAGGCACATTTTCTCTTGTCAATTTTGAGATTTCAACCCCATGTAATTGCATGCATAGCAAGCATAGATGAAAAAATCAGTTGGACCTGCAATTTAGTGGGGTCATAGCCACTCCACTATTGATTTGGAAATGGTGGGTCTTGGGGCAAGCAAAATTGGATAAAGCTAGGTTTTGATTTGGTCAAACCAATTTCTTTCGCACTTTTTTCCTTGGGACCTGAGTTTTGAGGTCCGGGCCAACGCTATAATCTCATAATTTCCACGGTGGACTTGGCTCATTTTTTGCTATGTCATGCATAAATGAGCTGGGCCCATTGCTGTAAGGCTGGAATCTCTGGATGATTTTTGGTAGGTTTCTAGGGGTAGCTGGGTACCCAAAATTGGTAAAAAAGTCAAAAAAGGGCTTGGGAACTTAAGGGTTAAGGGCAAATATTTATGTCTTTCCATTTTTTTACTCTTATTACTCCTTAGGACTGTCCTAAGAAGTCCTAAGGGTAATTATAAATAATAATAGATATGTTTTCATTTCCCTCCTCTTAGGACTCCTTAGGGCCGCCCTAAGCAGTCCTAAAGGCAATTATAAATAATAATTTATATATTTCCCTTCCCCCCCTTAGGATTCCCCAGGGCAATCCTAAGGAGTCATAAGGGCAGTTATAAATAATATCTTATTATTTTTCTATTTTTAACATAGGTACCAACACGTAAAGGCTTATTTCAAAAAAGGATGTCAGTATTACAAATGGATATATATGAACGTTTATCGAAATAAAGTTTTGTCTTAATTATAATAAATGATGACAACCTACCAATTTTGTCAGTACATACCAATAAATAATATATGTGATTCATAAATATAATGACCAAAGTTGATACATTTAGTATAGTAATTTATTTTTTTAAATTTCCCTTAGGAAATATTCTTTTCTTTTAGAGTTATAAATAATAATTTACATATTTTTATTTTCCCTCCCTTAGGACTCCTTAGGGCAATCCTAAGGAGTCCTAAGGGCAGTTATAAATAATATCTTACTATTGTTTTTATTCTTAACATAGGTACTAATACATAAAGGCTTATTTCAAAAAATGATATTACAATGATGTATGAACATTTATCGAAAATAAAGTTTTGTCTTAATTATAATAAATGATGACAACCTACCAATTTTGTCGGTACATATAAATAGTATATATGATTCATAAATATAATGACCAAGTTGATACATTGATTATAGTAGTTTATATTTTTTCTATTTCCCTTAGGAAATATTCTATTCTTTTAGAGTTTTCGAGTCTCTCATGATCTCGCTTAGCCTCTTCCAACATACCTGTACATCTTCCGCAGTTTTTGACAATGTTGCCTATAGTCCGACTCTCTTAATTAATTACAGTAAAAAGAAAAAGAAAATAGATTGAAATACTTAGAATGAGATTGTTACATGTCCGATCTTTAGATGTTTAGAAAATGGTGAATGTTGTGTGATATATATATATATATATATATATATATATATATAACATACTTGATTGTTACATGTTTAAGAGCATTGTGTAGCTACAAGTGACTGGTTGTATAACAGTTAAAATTTGAATAATTTTTTAATTATTTTTAATAGTAAATACGTGTTGATTTAATTCGTACAGTAATGTAACTTTTAATGATTCTAATAAGTTTAGGTTACGACTAAAAAGATGAATACTAAAAATGACTTTAAAAATGATTAAAATATAAAGATAAACTATTAAATTTTGTATTGTTATATGCAACTAGTACACTTAAGTCTAGAAGTGGTTTGGCATCCTTTTATCTTTACATAGGGGAAAGCACCTCGTGTGGGGCATTCCTGGATTTTCGGGCCCGCCCTGGACTTGGGGCCCTTAAATCCAGGATTGCCCTCCAATGAGGGCTTTCCCCAATACATCAAGTGGCCACAACGGGAAAATCTCCCGAATAATTGAAAGGGAAAACTTCCAGAGTGACTCAGAGGAAGTTTCAAGATCTTGACTTACAAGTTTATCAAATATCAAGTGAAAACAAATATAAATAAATACATGTATATACATATGTAGATATAAATTAATAGATGATACATATCAGTTAAACGGCTGCATGAATACGCATGCTGCATGTCGCGCACCTCACTCCGGTAAGTTCCCCTTCAAGTCATAGTTACTTTGACTCTTATCCATCCCTCATTCATCCATCTACATTCATTTTTCACACTCATCCATCTGTTTATCATCCAACTGTACATTCATCCATTCTTTATTCAATGCCTTTTATTATGTCGTCCAGCTTGTTTCCGCGGTAAAGGGTGCCAATCCGCGGGAATACACTCCACTTCTTTCTGGGCGCGTGGTGACGCGGTCTTCAAGTGTGATGACGTGGAGTGAGCCCTGTGATGTGGCATTGGCGCAAGGTGACGGAGCGTGAACGCAGTTGCGCTCACGCCGAGGCATCCCTGAATTATTATGCACGCGCCTAACTCCCAACCTCGCCGCCGGGCCAATTTTGGAGCTTCGTCTGCTCACCGGGACATAACGATCCCCTTTTACTCTTCCACCAGACCCTCCACCAATTTGGGCCTAGTGGAAATTCCCTTTGGTAGATGGCAGTCTAGAATAGCTCCCCACTCCTTGGTCGCTTTCCGGCTCGCTCGCTTACTCACTAGTTTTCGGTCACCAATGGGCTTGCACCGTTCTCGGGGTTACTACTCCCTATATATACTTCTGTGACTGTCCGCGGGGGTTTCACAAACAACCATGTTATTTTATGGCGAACCACCACGAAGACCCTTGATTCCCGGTGATGAGTCGTGGTGAGTCTTGGCCCACCCACCACGGCCCCATTGGACCGTGATAAGTCCCAAGACTCCCCACGACTCCCACCGCAAGGTCTCCGCCCCATGGTGAATCCTATGCCACCCCCACTAAGTCCCACTAAGCTACCACCACCCCTTGTGGAGCCACCCCCACCGCAACCCGGTGTGTGGGGCTCCACCTAGTGAGCGCCTTCGCCTCCTTGAGTGCCTTGGGCACTCAAGGGTGCTTCAGCCCCCCATACCTATCGCTGCCATTGCCCCCACCACAGGGGTAGCCCCTCCTGCGTCCCGACCCCCTGCCCTCAAAGCAAAGGGCCGCAACACACACCCCTACCAACAGGGAGTCGATGTCCTCAGCGACTTGTCCATTTTGTAGAAACGAACATCCAAGTTGTGGCGTCCCACATCAAGGAGTTTGTTTCCATACCATGGCATCCCATGACAAAGAACCAACCCCACACTTGACTCTACCCTCCACTAGCTAGTTCGGCCGACTTCCTCTAAATCCCGGCCAAGGGTGGAGCCTCTCAAGCTCCTCCCAGTACATTCTTCTTGGCCTACTTCAAGGCCAAGAAACGATCCTCCCCGAGGATCGAATCGCCTTACCGCAACAACATTGCTTGCGACCGCTCATGATGCCGCTTTTGGCATTACCTTGAAAAAAGGTTCACCTTGAACCCTTTTTTACTAGGAAGATAACCTTGGGCTAACCATGCGCCCCAATCACTACAATTGGGTCCGCCTTGGAATGTTGGCCTGAGGTACGGGAACACGTCGAAGCCGTACTACGACTTCATCCCGAGGCTACACGATTATAGTACGTGAACGGAAGCACGTAGCTTCCGCGTTAGCCCGCACTACAAGGCAACCCCCTCGGTAGCGCAGTTATAGTACACGCACGCGCCAGGTGCGCACTAGTACATGAACTCCCAAGGAAGGCGCAAGTTTCATTGCCCCTTGGATGGGCGTCACCCGATTTCGGCACTACGCAAACACACGATTAATCCAATTTACCTCTCCTACTTTTGTAAGCTAGCATGCATTCTACACACTAGCCAACCATACCATGTATCACCATTCCAAACAAAATAGGACGCACAACACTTGAAAACCATTTTATTTATAACAAAATTTGTACAATACAAGTTTTTGCAATCGGATTCATGAGTTAGCTAAGCCGGGCTAAGCATGCATTTCCTCCACCACGATCCAAGGTTGATGTCCCCATCAACGTTTCTTCCGCTTTTGAGGTCGCCCTTCGAAAGCTGCAACCGCCTCGGATGCGTTTCCCATTTCTGAGGCACGCACCCAAGATGTCTCCACATGATGATAGCCCTTCCATTTCACGAGATACTCCGTTTCTCGATTCTTGAACCTCCTCGACTTAAGCACTGCCTCCACCTCGTACTCAGGTTTATTTTCATGATCCAACAGCACAGGTGGTGGACGCAACATTTGATGCCGATTCGGACGTGCTTCATATTTGAAGTAAGGCTTCAAAATGGAGACGTGGAATACCGGATGCACCTTGCTGTTTGCCGGCAGCTCCAATTCATACACATCTTCATTCATAACTTTCCGGATGCGAAAGGGTCCCGTATACGGAGGTACGAACTTCGGACTCACTTCCGGAGGTAGTCGGAAATTCTTGATGTTCAACCAGACCTCCGTGCCTACCTCAAACTTAACTTCCCTCCGCTTCCGATTCACCTGCCATTCATACCGTTTCCTAGCTTTGGCAATTTTATACTTTGCGAGCTTCAACAAACGCTCGCGTTCTTCCAGCATCGCTGCTGCTGCCGGTTCCTCAACGTCTTGGGCGGCCCAACTTGTCGGCACCAGAGGTGCTTTTCCATAGACCAATACGAAAGGGGAAACTCCCGTTGCGGAGGGTTTTGTGTTATTATAATAGAACTCTGCCGCATCCAAGTGCTCTACCCAGTCTGATTGGTCTGCCGACACGTAATTCCGCAAGATCTGCTTCACCACGGAATTCACCCTTTTTGTTTTGTCGTCCGTCGTAGGTCGGAAGGCGGTGCTCATCTTGAGCCTCGTCCCCATCTTCTTCCAAAGTGCCCTCCAAAATTTACTCGTAAATTTTGGATCGCGGTCCGAGATAATATCCTTTGGGAGTCCATGATGCTTGAAGATGTGGGCGAAGTAAAGTCACCCGTCTCCTGCGCCGTTGTCGTCTCCTTGGTAGGGATGAAATGACCCATTTTACTGAACCTATCCACTACCACCATGTTTGCATCGAATCCTTTTGATAGCGGCATAGCAGTCATGAAATCCATCGAGACACTTTCCCAAGACCCCTCTGGAATCGGCAAGGGTTGTAACAGCCTCGCTTGCTTTTTGTACTCGCTCCGGTTTTGTTGGCATGTGGTGCATGTCTTGACATACTCCTCGGCCTCCTCCCTCATTTTGGGCCAAAAATACTCTTTCTTCAAGAGTGTCGCGGTGCGCTTGGCTCCGCTGTGGCCCGCAAACGGACCATCATGGCATTCTTTCAAGAGACTATCTCTGATCCCTCCCTTCGGCACGTAAAGACGTTTTTGCTTATACCGGAGCAGTCCATTTTGCAAGTGGAACTGCGGTTTAACCCCCATCCTCAAATCCCGCATCACGGACTTCGCCATCTCATCCTTCCGGTAAGCCTTCCGGATCTTCCTTTGTAGCGCCGTCTCGTCCCTGTACACCAACAAGAGCTGCTGCTTTCTACTTAAAGCATCGGCCACCACATTGTCCCGTCCTGTTTTGTACTGGATATCCACGTCGAACACCGCCAAAGTATCTTGCCACCTAAGTTGTTTTGGGGACAACTTAGGCTGCGTGGCAAAATACTTCACCGTGACATTGTCCGTGAACACCTTCATTGGGTTGGAACCAACATAGTGGCGCCAAAGCTCAAGGCAATGCACCACCGCCTTCATTTCCTTCTCATGCATAGGCCACCGTCGCTCCACTCCATTTAGTTTCTTACTTTCGTAAGCCACTGGACGTCCATCCTGCATGAGTACACCCCCTATTGCGAAGTCCGACGCATCCGTATGAATCTGAAATGGACGGTCAAACTCTGGAGCTTCCGCCATCCGCTGCTTCAATTCGGCAAAAACTTGGCGACAAAAGGTGTTCCATACCCAGACTTTGAATTTACACAGAAGGTCTGACAGTGGCCCCGCGATCTTGGCGAAATTTCTCACATACTTCCGGTAAATAGGAGGCGAGTCCTAGGAAGGATCGCACTCCCGTGACCGAAGTCGGAGGCTCCCAGTCCAAGATTTCTCTCACCTTCCTGTCATCAATTTTGATCCCATCCTGTGTAATCACATGCCCCAGGAACTCCACTTTTGTGACCTCGAATTCGCACTTTCAAGCTTTGGCATACAGCTTCCCTTCTCGCAATTTCTGGAACACCTTTTTGAGGTGCTTCCTTTGTTTTCGAGTACACCAGTATGTCGTCGATGTATACGATCACAAAATCATCCAACCACTCCTGGAAAAGGCTGTTCATTAGCGTGCTAAAGGTCGCGGGTGCGTTGGTGAGCCCAAAAGGCCTCACCAAGAACTCATACGAACCATATCTTGTGGTCAACTCCCCTTCGCGGTGGCAAACCGCTTGGTAAATCCTCCGGCATCACATCCTGGTATTTCTCTAAGATTCCCTTGATCCAATCTGGGCTCCGCTCCCCATCGCCTTCTCTTTTCACTTGTCTTACGTAAAGCAAAAATTGGGGGCTCGTGTGGCTCTTCCACGGCTCACTCCCTTGCTAACAGAAGGTTTATTTGCCCTCCCATGGGTTTGGGCGTTTCCGACACTCATAAAACTTCGCCACCATTCCCACACGGTAGCGTGACTACTCTCTTGCGGCCATCTATGACCTCTCCGGATTTGCTCAAAAAGGTCATCCCCAAAATGAGATCCACTCCATCAATCTCGCAAATGGTGAACTTCACACGTCTCTCCCAACTCCCCAGTTGAAGAGGAACATCGAACGCCAACCTCGTCGCCAATTGTGGTTCTCCTTTGATAGAACGCACCTCAATAGAGGCCCCCACGTCACTTGTCGGAGCCCCAGCTTTCGTGCCGTTGCCGGTGTCATGAAGGAGTGCGACGCTCCTGTGTCCAGCAACAACGACACATTAGTTCCGGAAATTATCCCATCCACGAACAATAACTGACTTCCTTTACGTAGGGCGCCAGTTTCCTGATACAACTCACAAGAGTAGTTGCCTACCTTGCAAGTCTTGGCAACCACCGCTTCCACCAAGCGGCTGATGGACTCTTCCGGCAGCTCTGCGGTCGCCCGAGTCATGTTCAATTGTCGGGGCTTTGCGCACTTCTTAGCCATGTGCCCGAGCTCCCCGCAATTAAAGCACACTCCATCGAAGGTCGCCTTTTGTCCGCCATAAGGCGTCACACCTGATTTTCCTTTCGGAGCGTTGAGGGGCACAAACTGTCTCTTCATCAGTTCCTTGAACCCACTCCAGTTCAAGGTTTCCGGGTTTGGACCTCGGTCGTGAAGACGTTTCTGCCACCATTGTTGAGCATAGCCCCTTAAATAGGTGGGAGCCACTTCCACCCGATCCTCGTCACTCAACTTGGCCGCCTGGAAGTACTGCTCTAGCTCCAAGAGCCATGTGTTGAGTGTCTTCCGATTTCGGACGCCCTCGAAGGTGTCGGGTTCCTTAGGCTTCACCTTAAACTTTGCCTTAGTGGAAGTGGCATTAGCCGCCTTCAACACGTCTTTCAACGTCCCGCCAAACTGCGCCAACAACCCTTCCCAAAAGGCTGCTGGCATTGGAGGCATCTGTTGGTCTGTCGGAGCTCTCAGGGATTCCTCGGGCTCCGACTCCTCAGATTCCTCCCGTTCTTGAGCGGCCTCGCTTTCAAAAGCATGCATCGCTTCCTCAAATGGTCGCTTCGGTGATACGTCGCCCCCATCGGGCTCACCAGGATAATCATCTTTCGGGCCGTTCTGCTTTCGCTTTGGCTTGCCCGACCCCATGATGAGGCCAAATCCAAGGACGATCGCGTATTGAATTCTAAGCTCTGATACCAAGTATCGCGCGCCTCACTTCGGTAAGTTCCCCTTCAAGTCATAGTTACTCGCTTTGATGCACGCGCCTAACTCCCAACCTGGCCGTCGGGCCAACTTTGGAGCTTCGGCTGCTCACCGGGATATAACGGTCCCCCTTTACTCTTCCACCAGACCCTCCACCAATTTGGGCCTAGTGGAAATTCCCTTTGGTAGATGACAGTCCGGAATAGCTCCCCACTCCTTGGTCGCTTTCCGGCTCGCTCGCTTACTCACTAGTTTTCGGTCACCAACGGGCTTGCACCGTTCTCGGGGTTACTACTCCCTATATATACTTCTGTGACTGTCCGCGGGGGTTTCACAAACAACCATGTCATTTTATGGTGAACCACCACGAAGACCCTCGATTCCCGGTGATGAATCGCGGTGAGTCTTGGCCCACCCACCACAGCCCCATTGGACCGTGATGAGTCCCAAGACTCCCCACGACTCCCACCGCAAGGTCTCCGCCCCATGGTGAATCCTATGCCACCCCCACTAAGTCCCACTAAGCTACCACCACCCCTTGTGGAGCCACCCCCACCGCAACCCGGTGTGCGGGGCTCCACCTAGTGAGTGCCTTCACCTCCTTGAGTGCCTTGGGCACTCAAAGGTGCTTCAGCTCCCCGTACCTATCGCTGCCACTGCCCCCACCACAGGGGCAGCCCCTCCTGCGTCCCGACCCCCTGCCCTCAAGGCAAAGGACCACAACACTGCATGAATATGTGGTGGAAATATTACATAAAATTCCACTCTTGGTGAGGCTTGTTGGGTGTACTGGTATTGTGGTTGGTATGAGAAAACAGATACCAGCCTGGATTTCTTGGTATTTTCCCAAATAATACCAGACTGGTCTGGTATCTAATATACCGGTGCATATACCAGTCCTCCACCTATATATACTCAAAATAATACCAAAATGAGCGTAAAACGAGTTTCATCTTGCATTTGTTTTTTGGCATTCCTCTCCGGGTAGCGTGGAACGAAGCGAGCACGGAGGCTCACGCTTGTTGGAATTTGACAAAGAGAAAATTGATTACTGAGAACTCTCCACCCAACCATAGGACCACAACAAGCTGTGTATCCACCCTCCGAGCTCTCCCTATTTATACTCAAAGTCTAATCCAAGAATACTGAGATAACTATAGCATAACTCCATGCTTCTACTTAAGTTATCTCCATCTGCTATTCTGGTACACTGACTTGAGTCACTAATAACTGAAGCTAACTGAGGCTACCGTAGGTTCATAGCAGATTAGACACAAATTAAATTTTTTAAGAAATGCCTAAGCAAATCTGTGATTTTTCAAGATTTATGCCTAAAAGGTTGGAAAAATAATATGAAAGTGCCTAATTCAGTAAAATTGTCTAAAAAAAATCCTACTATATATAATTTCTATTGAAAATAAAAAACAAAAGCCTCCATAAATGTTCAAAAATACCACGAATGTACTATGAGACCTAGCTGCGTGCCAACTTACCGCCAATAAGGTAATACTATACCCGCCTAGTACCAAAGCGAGGAGGTTATGGTTCGAAACCATTACTCTAGGCGTTGCCCTCCGTGCAACCTAGGTCTTGGTGACAATGTTGCTCCATTTTGTTGTTAGGCAGGCAACAAGTGGTGCAGCTCTTTGAATGTGCATGGGACTGGCAGAGAATTGTTTGTTGTCAAAGAGCACTTCTCTCATTGCAATGGTTGTTGGCTGCTTTTCATTTTGATGTATGATGCACACTTGAAATTGATGACCACATCAGAAATACCATATAATGCCTCATATTCCCCAAGTATTGCTCAAAAAACTTCATTATTAATATATGGGATCTGTGTATGTCAAATAACTATATTGAATACTATTTGTACCCAGGTACATACCAGTACTCTACTGCCCCTCTCATAATTGGAGCCTTCACAAACTAGTGGTATGAGAAAATACCATTACTAGTACACCACGGATTAAGTTGTGTGTGGCTCTATCTACATCATGCCATGGGACAATGTTTGAGTTTTCTTAAATTAAATTCATAAAATAATTTTGTGAAAATTAATTTATATATTTGATACATCCGATTTGGTATGAATTTGAATGTGATATGACTTTGTTATGACTTCAAAATGAATATTGTATACAACAGGAATGTAAGCATTCAACAACTGGTCCAGAGATTATAATTAGGACACAAGACTTTATAAACGGTCATGGGTTCACATAGGTATGATTTTTTAGTGTTTTTTAGTTGGGCGGTTCTCTGGTTTTGGGTGAAAGAACCGCTGGTTCCGGACCCGGGTATGTACCCACTTAACCTCGGGAATTACAAATTTCAAATACCCTAGTCAAGATTGAACCGGAAGATACCACACTCTATTTACCCGTGAACTTCACCGAACCGGGGAATCTCTAATATCCATTATTCATAAGAACCTGACCTATGTGTTGGAATGAGAGGGGAGGGTAAGGGTAAGTGCACCCGACACATACCCTAGGTATAAGGGTGGTTATCTAGGGTCAACGTGGCAGCCTCGAGGAAGATAGAAGAGTACTGACAGTGCTAGAACTGAATGCCAACAGGCCAACAGGGCTAATCTAGAGGAAGATCAGTGTTAGCAGTGCTAGAAAATGACATTAATTAATGACTGACCTTAATTAGTGAATGACCTTAATTATTGACAATTATGGCCGGGTTGGATTTTTTCTCATACATGCACGTAAAGGCCTACCTAGTATGGCACATTTGGAGGAGGATTAAAAAGCAGAATTCTACGCCTAATGCCACTAGCACATTATGCCATTTGCACTAGCACATTATGAAACATAATGTGTTTGATTAGGACTTGCAAGCCAATGAGAGGGCAACAAACGCAATCCTTTCCGTTATGGAATGGGCCGCAGCATGCCATGATGGCCGTTTCGGCGGCAGCTCACCCTCCGGCTCGCCACCACCTTACCACCATCATGGCATGTTGCGGCCCATTCCATAGTACATTTATTTATTTATTCTGCCCATAACAACTTTTGAATTCAGAACCGGAGAGAACCGTAGGGAACCGGGTCATCTCTCGGTTCTTTATACGATTCTCTACCCATATACTCGAACACCGGATTTGGCGGATAATGCATTAAAAAAACGGTATAAAACATACCCATGAAAATATAACTCAAGGATGTACCCTGCACCGGAGGTTCTGTAACTCTCATTATTTTTAAAAACCCGCCCCCCAGGTTCTCTATTTACCTTCCTCAAGATAGAACCTACCCTGCAGGTTCTACCCAAAACCAGAGAACCGCCCATCACTGGTCTACTCCCCAAAAGGACAATAGCTGCAAGGTGTAAGTGCCTAATAATGACATCAGCCGAAGTCTCTTCTCTCTCAAGTGAGGGCAGCAAAGGCGTGAGCAGAACCCGTGAGCAGATTCCTTTATCTGTGAGCAGATTCCCCCAAGCGTGAGCAGATTGTAAGCTTGAGCAGATTATTGATGCGGAACCCTAAAAGCGAGGGAACAAGTGGGCCTATTGCCGTGGACACAAACTCCACTGCAACGACGCAATCTCCTCTCCATCGGACTGAAGATAGACAATCTCCATGACGACAATATGGCACGAATGTGCGATGAAAAATTGACGGATGAATGTATCTGTGATGAACGTAAAAGGGAATGGATGAACGTTGGATGAACATTGGATGAGTGTCGGATGAAAATTTGCCCAGATGAGTGAACCATGGATGACTGCAACAACATGTATCCTTACCGATCAGCATGTGCGTGGGAATCTATGTGTTGTTGGGTTTACATAAATGTATTTTCAATTTGGCGGAAGCTTAATTCCAGCCCAGAAGACCAGCCAGATCAAGCTGGCGTCAACGCCACCTTTATCTGGCACATTCAAGAGGGAAAAAAACAAAAAATAAATAAAAATGTTATTTTTTGTTTTTTTGTTTTATGGAAAACTTGCAAATGAACCCAACCCCTGCTTTGCAAGCAAAAGACCTAGCGTTTACCGAGCATGGATTTCTGGTCATCTGGAAGAAGGACATTACAACGAATCATAAGTTATGTGGACCGAACAATTTGTAGATGTCATTCACCCCTAATAACACACCAGCAACTAGCCAAATTACTCTAGCACATTCGGGGAATAATAAAATAATAAATTAATAAATTAAATTATTTGTTTTTGGAAAACTTGCAAATGAACCCAACCCCTGCTTTGCAAGCAAAAGACTTGGCGTTTACCCATCATGGATTTCTGGGCACATGGAAGAAGAACATGACAACGAATCAGAAGCTATGTGGTTCGAGCAATTTGTAAATGCCATTACCCCAAATAGCACACTAGAAGTCTAGCCAGATTAAGCTAGATTAAGGTGTTGTTGACGACACCTTAATCTGGCACATTCGGGGATTTTATTTTTATTTTTTATTTTTTATTTTATTTTCCCATTGGGAAAACTTGCAAATGAACCCAACCCCTGCTTTGCAAGCAAAAGACCTGGCGGTTACCCAGCATGGATTTCTGGTCACGTGGAAGAAGGACATGACAACCAGGGTTGCACACGTCAGTGACGTCACGTCGGACCTGACGCTGACGCGACCAACGTCACGTCAGCTTTGCCGAAAAATTAGTAAAACATGAGTTAGGTGAAAAATATGCCACGTAGGTGAACACGTTATATTCCAAGCGACACCTTGGCAAGTGAATGAATTGTTTTATAAATTACTCTATCCGCCAGTATTTGAGGTCATTTTTAAATCATTATTGTTAAATTGATGCGACCTCCAAATGGTGGTGGTCGCAGAATTTATCTTATTTTTTAATAGTTGTGACCACCAGCAGGGGTGGTCGCATTTTTTTTTTTCTTAAACAGTTGCGACCACCGCTACTGATGGTCGCACAATTTTTATTTTATTTATAATAGGTGCGACCACCATCAGGGGGGTGGTCGCAACATTTTTTTGTTTTTTAATATCTGCGATCACCAGCATGGGGTGGTCGCAGCATTTTTCTGTTTTTTTAATAGGTGCGACCACCAGCAGGGGGTGGTCGCAGCAATTTTCTGTTTTTTTATATCTGTGACCACGAGCATGGGGGTATCTGCGACCACTAGCATGAGGGTGGTCGCAACAGTTTTTTTTTAAAAATAACATGCGACCTGGAGCGGTCGTAGCATTGGAACGTCGAGCGTATGAGGCTTTGAGACTGGAGGGTATATAAGATGGTCACAATGCCCCTCACTTCTTTTGTGGCAAACACTTTTGTGGCGAGTGAATGTTCTCTATTCCTTGAGCAAGAGTGTAAGCCCAAGAGGAGGGTGCGGATCGTTTGTTGTTGTGGCTTCCACCAGAGCCACTGCAGCAAATTGTCGAAAAGCACAATATTACATGGTGCATTGATCCACTTGGATTGATGTCGTAGTGTTGGGTCATCGCATTCTGTTCTAATTTCTATTGCTCTTGACAAATCTACCAAGTACACTAGTGTTCTTCGTTCTGTCAAAGACAAGAATATGACTGAACACAAACAAGAGATGAGACTAGAGGTACAAGACTAGACAAGAAATCAAGGTCGGCATGGCCGTATGCACGATGATTAAATATGAATCAAGACGATCTTTATAACAATGACCAAGAGTACAAGATATTGGAACACGACTTGAATACTGGAATGCTGGAAACTGGACTGGAGTACCAGATACTGGAAACTGGGCTAGAGTACTGGGAACTGGAAACAATAGTAGCTTAAACTGGTGTTGGCAAGACTGAAGAGTGTCCAGTCTCGCCTTCTATATATACTGGCTACAAAGAAGTTTCCTAAGAAGCTTCCCCTATGGAGGTTTTTTGATGGAGAAGTAAACAAAGGATTCTTGATTGAGAAGCTTTCTTAAGCAAATGAGGTATCTTGATGGAGAAGTTTCCTCCAAATGAAGCTTCCTAAGCAGTTTCCTAAGTTACTCTTGGTAATTTGGTAAACTCCCGGTAATATGGTAAGTAATGGTAAATCATGGTAGATCATGATAAATCACGGTAAGTCATGGTAACTTCCGGTAATATGATAACTTGGTAATTTCTGGTATTTACTCCTGGTAAGTTCTTCTGGGTTATGTCCGTGACATAACCCCCTCTTCTAGCACCGAGTTCTTCGAGGAGCGGTAAAATCTTGGACTTGCTTAGAGTTGGAGAAAATCCAAAATTCGGCGAATGGTACTTGCCAAGTATTCGGTTCTTCGTTCTTGACTCAAATGATTTATAGGTCCATGCAACTATCGATAGTGTCCAACACCTTGAACTTGGGACCACGGAGTGATTTGAACATTCTGATTTTCGAAGCTGCCTTCAAACATGATTTCGTTGCCCTCTGGGTCCGACCTCCAACAGAATTATCAGACTTCGAGTAGGCTCCAATTACCATCGCACGGGATCCAGACGAAGAAGTACACGTCGCATTGGTGACCCATCGTCTCGAGAGCGTCGGCGTGATGTTGAAGGTCGTGAGAGTCGAAACGGCTGATCTGGTAGTTGGGTAAGCGACAGCTTCAATGTATCTGGTTCCTGTAACTCCATGTTGCCAATACAAGATGCAAGAGTGCTGGAAGTGTAGCTATAAATACTGATGTGTGGTGCTCCTCCCTCCTTAGCGTGTATCAGGTACATTGAATGTTGAGTCCTCACCTTGAAGCTAACTTGGCTGACACATCGATTGAACCATGCTTCTCTAGCAGTTTTAGCATGTGTAACATGATGAAGTATTGAATCTGCTACATTCAACAACATGGTTCCTCGAGCTAACTTTTCTTTCTTTTCAAGAAGTCATTGCTTAGGAGTGATCCCTGCGCCTATGATCTCTTCATCTTCAGGCTGCGCTTGAACTGGTGCAACCGTTTTTCCTGATGTGATGTCCCACAGATCTTTCTCATGAAGAATGAACTTCATCTTAATTTACCATGTATGAAAATTGTGACTATCTAACTCCTCCACTCGGGTATGATCAGCAAAAGATGCCATGATGATAGTTTGATGTTTGCCAAATACAAAACACCCTCAAACTTCCAAATCTAATACTAAGCACTCAAGCCTATAGGTTGTAAATCAAATACTCATCTCCCTCTATCTTTTAGACAAATCCTCGCTCTGATACCATGTTGGAATTCGACAGAGAATAGAGATAAAAGATCAATTGATTACTGAGAACTCTCCACCCAACCATATGACCACAACAAACTGTGTATCCACCCTCCGAGCTCTCCCATCTTCAACGTCTAATCCAAGAAGCGGCTGAGATAACTATAGCATAACTCCATGTTTTTACTTAAGTTATCTCTACCTGCTATTCTGGTACACTGACTTGAATCATTAATAACTGAAGCTAACTTAGCTAA
Source organism: Takakia lepidozioides (assembly GCA_030704615.1). Taxonomy (NCBI): domain Eukaryota; kingdom Viridiplantae; phylum Streptophyta; class Takakiopsida; order Takakiales; family Takakiaceae; genus Takakia; species Takakia lepidozioides. Next base: position 80,453,497 of record CM060732.1, on the reverse strand, counting down.
CTGAGGCTAATCTCTTGTTAACTGTGACTTGTCAGCACTGATATTATTGAAGTTTGACTTGTCATCACAGTAACTCTATGTAATAGTAACTTGGTCAGGAGTTGATTTTCAACAACGCTGACATAAGAAAAATACATGCGTAGTTTTGCGTCGCTGCTACCCCTGGCTCTGAATTTTGTGTGGCCTCATCGATGGGGCCCACCGTCTCATTAAACATAGGAGCAAACTACAAACTATCTTCATGCGTTAAGAACTTCAAATTTTTTTGGCTTATGAAAATTTACAATTACCTCCATGCAGGTAATTTTAGGATTTTCTACATGAAGGTAGTTAAAAACCAGGCTGAACTACCTACATGAGAATAGTTACAAACTACCTCCAAAGAGGTAATTATAGTCAGCACCAACCAATGGAACCGCATTCGGGGAATGGAACCCCACACGCGCATTGCTATGTCACCATCGACCTACTACCATACCACACCTCCAACATGTCAACCGGCGCGACATTTTTTTCATATATAAGAGAAACAACGTAATAGGGATTGTTCAAATGTAGTGGGCCCGCTGTCAAGTCCTTGTCCCATCTGCACGGTGTGGCCTCATTACGACGAGGCCACACAAAATTTAGAGACTTGCCGCCCCTAGTTCTTCTTTGGGTACTGTGTTTGCACAAATTCAGAGCCCTGCCGCCCCTAGTTCCTCTTTTGGTACAGTGTTTGCTAGACTTCCCGAATACGCGCCAAGTGCTCGGGAGAGGCATTGTGGGGATGTATCAGGGGGCGGAAAGCATGGTAACTTAACAGATTGCATCAATGGCATTTTGATCACAATTTTTTTTATTTTTTTTATTAAAAGGATGAAGCCCTATATTTTTGTGTGGGGAAAAAATAAACCCATAGGGGCCATAAAGCATGCACACTAGGTGGTGTGGGACAAACCCAGAGAGTCTTAGAGCATCTCCACGGTGCCACTCCACGTGCCCAAATACGGCAATGTAATGGCGCGGGGTCACGGAGTTTGCTCCACGGTTGGCTCAGGCCGGTAAAATTGTTGCTGGCCCCGCCTTAAATCTGACTCCCGCCCGGCATTTTGGCCAAGCATACCGGGACCCCGCCAACCACTGTACATAGATTTTTAGTCTTTGTCAGGAGATATTGGCTTCGCTTCTTCCATGGCGGAGGCGGGAAACCCAGATATCGTTTCTACTCAAGCTACGAGAGCCCCACAGGCTGTTTCGGTTCAAGCTGTGAAAGGCAAGAAGGGCCGGAATTTCGTCGATGATGAAGAGCGACAACTTTGTTGTTCGTTTTTGTGCATTTCGCAGGATCCAGTGACAGGCAACGGTCAGAGCGGTTACATTTTGGGACAGGGTCATGCAACACTACAATGCAAACAGACCAGGGGGTGTCTCGGAAAGGCCCGCACGTAGCTTGGAGACCAAGTGGGGCACAATTAAACACGATGTTACCAAATTTGTAGGTGTTTATCAATCTGTTGTTGCTTTGAATGAATCTGGAACCACTGCAGAGGATACATTCACGAAAGCCCTCGAGCTATACAAGAGCAAACACCCCAAGCATCAATCGTTCACGTTTATCCATTGCTGGCTTGTCCTGAAGAACGTGCCTCATTGGGGAGAAGTTCAGCAAGACGTGAGGAGAACGCCACCCATGAAGAAGAAAGGGAATGATGTCGGTGAGGTAGAATTTATTGACATTGAGAATATGTGTACCGCCACACATGGACCCACACCCGGACCTGGACCTGCTTTGCCAAGCGTCCGCAGGGAAACAAAGCAGCCAAGGAAGATCAAAAGGACCAGAAAATGAGGGATTATGCAATCAGAGCCCAGGCTCGTGCCACAGCTGACATGGTTGCAGCCACATTGAAAAAAGCATGTATACTTGAGGATCAATCAGCAATGGCTTTGTTTACTTTGCCTGATGATCAATTGCAATCAGATGAGGCAAGGGAATATTTCAGATTGCGTCGATCGGAGGAGCTCGCCAAGCTTCGAGCTAGGGTCCAAGCTGTTGCAACTAGCACGGTAAATCAACCTGTGGTGTCAAATGTCACTTCAGAGGGTGCAACATTTGAAATTGCTACTACTATGGCTGGTTCAGAGCATGCCGATTCAGTAGATTCGGAATTTGCAGAAGAGACATAGCAAATCCGATAGAAGAGAAAAAATAGGCAACTTGAAATGCAACAACATTTATTTCATACAATTGAATTCCCCTCGAGTGCCCACAAGTGTTCAATGATGTCACTTCTCGAATTGAAATGTGTCTCTTGCTTTTCAATTTCCTCTGTTCCTTGCATGCATGTTGCGAATGTGAGCCCACATCTGTACTGTTCTTGCCCTACTTCTGGATTGTATGCTGGCTCTAGATTTAATTCGCTCTCATCTTCCAGAATCATGTTGTGGAGCACTACACATGCCATCAAAATATCCTCAATGACATCTCTATCCCACAATCTGCTAGGGTTTGCTACAATGTGAAATCTCGCTTGCAACACTCCAAAGCACCGCTCAACATCCTTTCTGACAGATTCTTGTGCTCGCGCAAAGTGTTGTTTTTTCTCCCCTTGTGGCTCATGAATAGTGGACACAAAAATGCTCCACTTCGGAGAAATTCCATCCACCAAGCAAATAGTATCTTGGATACATTGTTCTTTGACAGTGAAATGCAAGTCATGCCCCGGACCTTGTAGCAAATTAGCAATCAATGGAGAACGGTCAAGCACATTCAGATCATTGTTTCCACCTGGAAGTCCAAAGTATGCATGCAGCTGTGCCCCAACCCAGCCATCACCTGCGCTCTCCAAAGATCCATTTCAACGCTCAAGAAACTGCGATCGCTTGCCAAGGTCTGATCGGCGCTCTCTGTGCAGGGTCTTCTACCGTCCCAACCGTGGAGTGCAACCCGTCCCTGCAAAAATTACTGTCGCCCCTGTAACCAGGGCATATAGCATTTGACGTGCCGTGCTCACTGTGGAGATGCTCTTAGACGAGAGAGAACCATCCCACAAGATAAAAGCTATAGCTACTACCCTAGGCTGGCACCTAGGTTCTAGCTATGGCTGAAACCAGAGCCCACGAGCTGTGACTCCCGATTGAGGGCGAGAACTTTTATACTTACTTGTTGATGCTATGGTTGTTAGAGAGGTATAAGAGCATCCCCACCCTTGAGCCAACGTTTCTTTTAAGGTATTTACATTTTAGCACAAGTGGCATCCATTAGAACCTTGGAGGAGCATGTATGGCGCTTGTACAGAATGCGTAGTGGAAATGGCTGGCGATAATATGAGATTTTGAATGGGTATTGGGCGAATGAACCTAAAACCTAGTAGACTTGCTGAGGCGAATAACCCAGAATTGACGTAGCAAATTGGAGGGTTTAGGCATCATTGGAGACTTAGGCAGAAATTATGCCAAACACCACCAAAAAAATTTAAACCACCATTCATAAGTAGAAAACCTTAAATTGGCTTATATTGCATTTCAATCAATCTCATATTTGAACCCTGGCCCAAAAAGACCCTGCCTAATGCTACATGGCACATAGATAAGAAGTATTAATGTTTGCAAGGCTCTTGGAAATACAAATAAAATTACCAAGTAACTTGGCTCACAAAGCTTGTAAACAGTAATGAAGATTATATGTCACTATGTTTTTTTTTTTTTAAATAAATTTATTTAAATAGTATAAAAGGGAAACACCTGGGAGCGACAGCTCACAAATCAGGCCCCTTAGTAGTGAGAGGAGAAAATAACCTCTTTCATTTATGCGCCATGGAGGCGAATGAGGGGACACTGCCCAGGAACCACACCACACCCGTCGGTAGCAAGATTTGTTTAGTTTAACTATGTTTAGTTTTGTGTTTTATGGGAGGAAAAAAAATGAAAGAAGGAAGATGTGTTTTAGGTTTTTTTTTTCTTAGGTCCTAAATTTGCTGACATGTGTCCTTTCATCCCAAAAACAATGAATAAATGACATTCTCATTCCATTTTTGTAACCCTCTGCCACCCTTTTGATTATCATCGTCCTCTGCAGTCACCCTTTTTCCCTCATCCGCGGCCACCTTTTTCATATTTAGGAACTTTATCATCCAAACCAGGTTGCTATCAAAAAACGTTGCAGTGTTAAGAATTAAACACCAAGTCAATTGGCTAAGGGGGAAATCTCTACCACTAAGCTACCCGTACACATGTTGTAAATGTATCATTACAAAGTCTATCTATAGAGACTATACTATACTTACCTATATATATATATATATATATATATATATATACAAAAATGGGCAACATAGCTGGCTCCACGTCCTCCCGCGCACTCGGAATGCGGCGATGTCCTGCACGTGGTTGGTGGGATCTGGCTCCTCTGTTGTAAACTGTTTTCACTCAATATGGCGCCATGTGCCTCCCTGTGGCGGCCCCTCTAAAAATGATGATTTTTCAGCCTCATTTCCCTTTACACCTGTCGCCAAGACCTACGCGAGGTCGAAATCTGGCGATTATTAAAGAATGGCTGCCTTGAGCCCGAAAGATTGCCTGTAACGCCAAAATTACGTGATCGATTCAGGGCCTGTTGGGTTCTGCGGCGAGGCAGCCCCCACTCCCACACACCTTGCCCCTGAATTGCCCATGCTATCCGCGCACCTCACCTCCCATTGGCAGGAAGGGGCGTTGCTGCAGCTCCCAAGATGTTGCCGCGCATGCGCTAGACATGGGCATTTTCATGGGATATAGGGTTCAGAGTAAGGGTGTGGACGTTTTCCACCCACCTTGAAACTGTATACCCTGATAATCCCTTGGCCTGCTGGGTTCAGTGTAGGGTGGGGATGCTCTAAGCATCCAATAGATGGCCAAGTGATTAGATTAGGGCACAAGCCGACTTACAAGTGGTTGTGGGTTCAAAACCACCTAGGCATATCTTTGCTGTCATTATGGCCGAACTAGATATGAAAGAGAGGTATATGAATTCTCCGGGTATTTAATGTGTATACTTGGGACTGTCCAGTCTGGGTTATGGCTATTAAAAGATGTCCTCCTTTCAAGCAAAAGGCAGTAATCCTTCAAGGGTATAGTGATACCATAAATTACGCCAGCTTCTGCATAAATCTTTTTCTCTAGAAGAGGGTGGTGGACATGCTTAAAAGCTGTAGCCATGCTTTTCACCACTGATTTGGCCAAAAACCAACCATTGGAGTTTGGACAAGAGCCGTTAATCTCAGATTCCAAGGATTCCTTGCTTTAAAATGTATGTGCTATTAATGCTTACATTTTCTATCCATTCTTGACAAGTATCTAGTCATGTGTCAATGGGGATGGCCCAAAGGATGCACTTTTGTACAAGCATTAACTTTTTACAATTGCTGCCATGCAGCTTTCCAGGAACTATCAGGGCTGCAGGGCTGAACAGCTTGTCTTTAGCAGTGCTCTGCATATATGATCGTTGTCTACCATACGGAAAATCTGTATCATGAGAAGTCTCTGTGCTTGAGCACTAAGGGTCCAACCATTGTCCAAACTGCCACAAAACCAAGCATAAACTATTAGCAGGAGTAGAAGGATTTGCAGTTCAAACACGCACTCTGAAGAAGACTAGGAATGTCATGGAAGCAGAGCCATTGAGCCTAATGGGTACTTTGTAATGTTTTTATTCGAGATGCTGGTTGGGCGTCACATAGTTATTGCACCTGCTGCACCCACAGCTACTGGCCTGCTTGGAAGCTGCACATTGTGACCACTCACAGTGTGCAACCCAACATTTTTGTGCCCTATCTTTCCCTTCAGAATTATGTGCCACCCTACCACCCAATTGATGAGGCAGTGCCACTGCCCACTGGGTGAAGCAGGTGCATAATCAATGAGAACCACGACCGCAACCAGGTTACTTGCGGCTGCACAGTGACCACTAAGCTATGGCTTGGAAGGTTACAGCTCGTAGACCAAAAAACGAGTCCCTCATCAGAACTTATACTGTTTTTCAGGTCTTTTGGTGAGGTACTATTCACCCACTTACGGGTGTCTCTATTACTTCTAGACAGATTAAGCCCTATCACTGGAGCCCTGTCTCCATCTTCTTCCCTTCCTACGTTTGGGTCTCACAGACTTCTGCTCAATCCGACTTGATTTGGGCCATGATGGGAAGGCTGTGGCAAGCAAGGTTTGAAGGATTCATCTTCTGATTCTCCACGAACAAGGGAGCAGGTCTAGAAAGTACTTACTGTAGAGCCCAGCAGCAAGCCACTCATTCACAACTTTGACCCACACACTTGCCCACCCTACATCCATGGTCCACCTGCAATGCAGAAATGAATGTCTTTAAAAGCAGCTGTTCTTCTTGCCTTCATTAGGGCAACAAATGGAAGCAAAGAATGCTACATAGCCAACCTTCACATGGGCCTTTGATGTGACACAAAAGTATAGAAAAGGACCTAATCTAACAATGCTCACTTGTGCATAGTCTGGTGCAAATTCCAGGCTACAAAGAGCATGGCAGAGTACATGGCGCCCATCGCAAAGACGATATGGAAGAAGCCGTAGCTGTATGGCACCTTGTTGTTTATCTCAGTTCCCTCCTGCTTCTTAAACTGCAATCTCTCAAATCCATTTCGATGTCTTTCATTTTTGGGAAAACCTTGCGATCAGCTGAGTCCCATGATCACCTCAACAGATATAGTAACAAGGGGTGGTGTTTGGCCCTCACTACTTTGGTGAAAGATGCAGGGTATATTATCCTCCAGCATAACCATTCTTGAGCATTATATTTCTTTGCTTTTCAATCGGTTAGAAACCTTACAAGGAAAGCAATTTCATCCACTTTTGTGCAAAGTCATAAAACTGGAAATGAAATGAATACATGGAAGGTGAGTACTGAATTTGTACCGAGAATGACTTGGCATCCAATCCAGTGGTGAAGGTGGCCAACACTATGGCACAAAATGCAATCACAAAACTCTGCATCACCATAGTTGTTTAGTGATTCTAGGATTCCAACTGGCCTCCCTCTTGCGTGACAATCTTCTATTGCAGGAAACCTGGTATGGAATGTCTATATACAAACCCTTGCATGGTCTCGTACTTTTCACATAAAAATTGGAACAGTTCAAATTCTAATGGTGTTTTGTAACTGAGCCAGCAAGTGCAAGTGCTTTCATGAGATGGTGATTCACTGCAGGTACACATGAATACAACAAGTACGTGCAAAGACAAGCACACAAACAAACTGACGCGATCTTACCAAAATGGTAAGCCAGTCACCCTTGCCAGTTTGACGTGGACATGTGTTGCAAGATTCGGACAAAGGCTCACTGCTCCTCACCACACACAATAACAATCCATCCTTCAATAAGCACTAGTTATGAGTTGTGAAATTGCCTACAGAAATAACAAGCAAGCATTGCGCTTCACAATGTACAAAACCCTTCAAATCATTGGGTGTAAGCTGAGTTGGTTGATCCATGTTGAATACTCCACAATTTATCTTATTGAAGTCCGCAGGCTGCACTTCAGATTACACAATTGAGCACACACATATCTCCCCTGCAGCAATTTGGTGGAAGGTTTTCCACAACAGATGTCAATTGGAACTTTTCCACAAGATGTCAATTCGAATGGTGTTAAATTTGGTGAGTGCTAGCATTGCTTCAGGCCATCAAACCTGTAAATGTTGCACTACAGTTGCTGTAAGGAATATGTCACAATGCGAGTCTCGAGTCCTCACTAGGGACTGGACAAATAGTTCTAAACAGAGGAGATTAGACCATTTCACACTAAGGAAAATTTAGAGAAAAATGGAAGGCAGTCCACACCTCATGATGGCAGACCAGCAGAGGAATACAATGTAGATGGCCATTAGTCCTGATGTCATAAGACCTGCATTCACCTGCATACACAATAAAATGGATAAGGAGGAATCGTGAGATGGAAAGAAAAGAGAATGAAACCAACTGTGTTACTTCCGTGGGCCTCCTGAATAGAGCCATTGTCACGGTGTGTGCATCTTATTTCTGTGGTTGCTCTTGTGTTGGTTTAGGTTGCCCCTCCCCAAGGTTTGTTGTGTGTTTTAGTCTTAGCCCTCTGCTGCCTCTCATGCACTTTTCTTGGTGCCTATGACTTGCTTTTGCCTCTTCTCCTCTTCTGCTAGGATTTGCAATTTTCCAGCGAGAGAGAGAAGGAATGTACTCATAAGACTTTGTTTGCTGTAGCCTTGTGGCCCTAGACCCCGTGGACAGAAACATAGGGAATAGGTACTACCTCTGTGAGGGGCTCACTCCAGTGTGACTTACGTATAAACAAGTAGTTTGGGCTTTATGTCCTCTAGAATGCTCTTCACACAAGCATCAATCTGCTGTGGTGAGCAGCCCCAAACGTTAGACCCCAACAGGGGAAGGGACGAGAGAGAGAGAGAGAGAATGTACTCATAAGACATTGTTTGCCGTAGCCTTGTGGCCATTGACCCCACGCCCAGTTTGAGCGGAACACAAAGGGACAGAACCTACCTGTCAGGGGCTGACGCCGGTAGTAAGACTTACCTTGGAATAAACAATTGCTCCGGGTTTTCCAGATATCCTCTAGAAATCCCTTTACACAAGCATCAACCTGCTGTGTGTGGTTTGCCCAATAACTAGGCCCCAAGAGGGCCTGGGCTTTTGGCTCAGCCTCGGGAATTTCAAAGTTGGTAAACAGAGGTAGAGGTACAATTCCCTTGATAGATTTCAAGAGAGCGTCTCTCTGGTGAGAGAACCCCAGATAATGAATCAGAAAATGAATATTGTCTTCAGGTTGCCCACACAACGGGCAATTGCACTCTCCCTTTCCTCTCTGCTTCTGTTTGCTGTTCAAAGGTAGGCTTCCTGCCCTGAGTCTAAATTTCAGCCTAGTGCCGAGAGTGGGTAGACCCTTGAGGTCATCCATGATGTCTTTCCCCATGTCACAGACTGGAAACAAGGTCAGGGAGGTTTTCTGCCTAACTTCATTTTCATCAGACAATTTCCTGGCAACAGACATGGCTTTCGACACTACAGCCTCTAAGTCAGATTTATCCAGCAGGGTCAAGCCTTGCAGGCTAAGATTCAGATCCTTGAGAATCTCTTCTACTCTCTTCCGCCAGGATGTTTGACAGGGCGATCCTGCTTCCAAGATATAGAGTAGATTAACTTAGGATATCTGATGTTTGACATATGTTGCAGCTAACCCCACCATCTGACATTGAATTCATCTCGTCGGGAGCTTAAGGAAGGGATGCCACACTCACTCCGAACAGCCACATTGCTGACATGCACTCCTTAAGCACCCCCACTTGAATGGATTCTAGAGACGTAGCCTGGTTGGAGTTATCAGCAGATGCGTACTTCAAGGCAGGTCTAATATCGTGACAAATCATGGTTTTCTTGACATCAGAGTTGATCCCTCTGCAGCGGAAAAATTTAGGGAGACCCAGCGCTTTGTGCTTGCCAGTTTGAACAACATCCTGAATATGTGCATCCCAATTACAGTTGCGAGGAAAACTCAACGCCGAGGTATGTGTAGGAAGGGAGCATACAAGTTATGGACAACTCTCCACATCTTTCCCTTGATCCCACATGACCAGAGTCGGAGCCATAGACCGTCTCTCCACACTGTGTCATAAGCCTTTATGACATCCAAGAAAAAAACAAAAGTGGGTTTCCCTTCTTTTTTCCTTACCTTGATAATCTGGCTTGGAGTGAAGATATGATCCACACAGCCCCTGTTTCGCCAAAAGCCAGCTTGGCCTTCGTGGAAACAACCTCTAGATTCCAGATCAACCTCGAGACGAGTACTTATAACTCTGCAAAATATCTTGCCAACTGCATTGAGGAGCGTGATGCCTCGGTAGATCCCCGGTTCTTCTCTGTCACCCTTCTTGTATAGATTGACAATGACCCCATGTCGCCAGCGAAAGGGGATCATTTCAGTCCTTCCGATAAGGTTAAAGAGAAGTACAAGGGCCTCTATCATGGGATCGCCATCATGCCAATCAGGTCCACCAGCTTTATATCCGTCTAAATGCTCAAATGCTTCCACAATCTCAGAAGAACTAATGGGAGCATTGTAGGCCTTTGAAATATACTCCAATTCATCAGGGCTGTCTTGAATCGTAGGAACAGTTTTTCCAACTGCGTTCCATTCCTCAGAGGACCCCTCACTATTAGACCTAGAAATTCTGCCAAGGATATGTCAACCGTTGAAGTCACCACTGCACCCTTAGTAGTCCTCAGCGCTTGTACTTGCTGCAGTTTTTCAGCTTGTACAAACGTTGAAGGGCCAACCAGAATCTCACGTCATTACCACCATGGTGGTATGACTTTATTTCACTGTATAGTTTGTCCCAGGGTAATTCCTTCTGAGACCTTACAAGCTGATTGATATCTTTAGAGGACTTATCTCAGCTATTGAGTTTAATCTCATTGGTCCACCAATTAACAGCTCTACCGCAGACAATTAGTTTCCTCCCAATGATCTTGTCAGCCACAGAGGAGATGACACTCCCCAAGAATCCACTGCTCTTTTGACTACATTTCTTGCATTGCCAGAGCAAGACTGAAGGTCGTGGAGTGAGTGGACAACATGAGGGAGAGCCTCTTGCAATGGACATACTCAGCCTTGACCTCTTCATTTTGGAGTTTTTCTATGCAAGAAAGAGAAATGAAATGAAATGAACTGAAATGGTACTTCATAACGTCCGCGGCAAGCTCATAGAGCTTATGGGACAAAATGGAAGAGAGAGAGAGAGAGACTTAAACTGAACATATGGAAAGATGGAACAAAGAGAGAAACATGCCATTACCTTTGAATGGAGAGAGATGGCTGTCATTACCAGGATGAGGATGAGGGTCCAGCTGATGAAGAAAATGTTAAGTCTGCACGAGGCATTTGGTACAAACCATATGTACATAACCACAATCGCAAAGAGTGACACTACAAATGTAACCATCGAGACCACCACCATCGGCAGTCGGCTGCAGCCCCGCCCCAAATGTAAACAGTAGGTATGAAGTGGATCTTATTCTTTCATGCAATGATGATGTTGGCGTGGCCTTAATTTCATGAGCAGGTTGTGCCTGGTGCATTACTACAGTTAAATCTGTGTATGTTTGATTCCTCCATCACAATGTCTTGAACCATGTCACTCGGGCCCATGGGACAACACAGAAGGAATGTTTATTATGTACAAAGGAGGAAAAAGAGAGACAATAACATGATGCTCTCATTAGATATTGCCTAACATTGCCAGTCGTTGCATTGTCCTGACTGTTCATTATCAGTTGCTAGCCCTAGGTACGCATATGCCAGGATGAGCAGCCGGTGAGAATAAGAATACTTTTTATATCAACTGAGAGGTATAAAAAGAAAGAAACTTTACAATTTCCATGAGAAGCTCCAAGAGCTTATGGGACAGAAGAAAACAGGAGACATCCTGAAGAGAGTCACTCTCCGGTGAGAACTATTGTATCAGGCAGAGGGAGAAAGTGCAGAGAGGGAGAGAGAGTACCAGCGGCGCACATTCTTCTCAATGAGCCACTCCTCATTCCAAAAATAGATGAAGTTAACTATACTCACTAACTGGATTGACAAAAATATTCTGCACAAACACACTGGGCATATTAAGTATGGCTGACTGTAGGAAAAAAAACCGATACAGTTAATGCAACTTGGCATACTGGGGCCCTGCTGCTGTTCTGATTGACAGAGGGTTTACACTTTACACATCCTGAAAGAATTAACGAGTGTGAGTTTTTAAGACTTGTCATGCTTACGGCTCTATGATACTTGTCTAAGGCAAATTAGCAATTAACCGGACTGCAAGCTTCTTTCGAAATGGAATGTCAAAAACAGCTGCTTTGATAGGAGAGTAAATGATTCCATCCTATCTATTCTGTCATTCCAACTCATTTCTAACTAACACATAAATTTTAAGGCTAATTAGTCGCATTAATATATTAATACCCTACCCACTTCCATGAGGGGTATCTGGTTGATCAGGGGAACCTACCCCGCACCAAATCGGGCGATTTCCCCTGCACAGTAACCACAGGGAGTCAAGAATGTACCAACCCAAGCACTGCTGTCAAAACAATCTTACAAACTTATGGCCCCCCTGATTTATCTTTCCCAATGGCTCTGGCTGGAGACGACAGGCAGACAGATGAGAGAGCTATTCACAATACTGCACCTACGCAAAAGATCACATTTGAAAAAGGATCTCTATTATGACAGTAGGACTAACCATATATCTGGATGAAAGCTGGAGGAATGTAAAAGGGAACCACCAGGAGAACAATCCACAGCAGACATTTGATGGGCCACCACCCTGCATGCCATGCATCTCTGCAGTCGTCTATTCGGGATGTCCCCACTGTCGTTAGATACATTATGAAAAAAAAAAACTGTGATATGAGTCAAGGATAAGGTGACAACTGTAGACCTCAAATATTGGAGGAAATACATACAGTCCATGAAACACCAATAGCCAAGTTTTGCTAATGAAGTGCAGGTCTGACTGTTGGAATAAACATGGCTGCAGAGGCTCCTGGCTGGCAATACCAACAAGCCTGATTTGAAGAATCTTCTGACTACTATTATGATGTGATATAAATAAGAAAGCAAGCCCTGAGATATGCATGGCCACAGAAAGAGGATACAAAGCAGCCCAAGCTGATGCGGAGGACACCCTCAGGGCCCAAGCAGTTGAGGCCACCCCGACAACTCCTCAAATCTGCATAACCATCATGTGCTTGTTACGCCTGCTGTTTTCATGAACACATCTGCCAATATACAAAGGCTGGCAGCTGTCCCACAGACAGGTTGACATCTTATCAAAAAACCCAAAAAATGAAAATGTCAGCACTAAGTGACCAATAATGTTCCAGACAAACCTTTCCAGGGGAGCAAGGTTGTCAGCACCCTACTTTGGTGTTTGCATGTAATTGTGCTTTTTGGTTAAAGTAACATTCTGAAAATAGATTTTGGACACAGGACGTTGTAGATGTGAAAAATGCATCAATAAGCTGGTGGAATGCTATCAAATCAATTACAACCCTTGTCTGTTAACTTCCCACCACAACACCAAAAAAACTCTCTGCATTCAGGTCCGGCACTGCAAAACTTATGTACCACAGAGGGTGGGCAAGCGTCAGTCATCGTGTTTGCCCATGGGTTATCAAAACAACACCAAACATACCCCAAAGAAGACGTGCCTCATACTTTGGTTCTTAAATGCGGGAGGCCTCTGCTAAAGGCAGAGGCTTCTACAAGACAAAAGTAGTTGCCTCAGAGAGAAAGAAAGAGAATAGAGCTTGATTACAAGAGAGAAGGAGGTTTACTACATCAATGGGAGGACGAGAGCATATGAGGAATGAAATGAAACGAGAGTAAGAAACATCTTTACCTCCAACTTTATAACATCCACACTGGGGCCAGAGGGCCCATGGGACAAAGTAGAACAACAAGAAACCACTTCATAAAACCTCAAACAATGTCAGAAGACAAAATGTCATGCAGATAAGCTGCCAGCTTCAAGTCTCAAAGCTGAAAGCTTCTATGAGAGTATGTTTGCCATAGCCTTGTGAAAGGTTGTGTTTAAGGTTTTAGCTTTATGAGGTTTGATCTGGGAGGTTTCCACCTTTTGCAGCAAAGAAATAAGAGATGTACACACAGAAACAGATCCAAACAAGGAGCTGATTGAGACACTGGAAGGAGGGGAGACAAGTGTGCTTACAATGAAGAGCAGCCAGAGATTTGTGGCTGTAATCACGGGTCAACCAAGCAAGGATATTTGTGAGGAGGAAGAGAACGCCATAAATGTACCGCGCCACCATGCGGTTGGGCCTCACACATGACTGACAAATGCAGGTTGCTACCAAGCACCCCGCCAGACACATCTTTGTTGCTTCTTGATTGATAGGCTTGCTATCTCCAGGATGTTGTCTCCTTTCCTCACTTTCAGGAGATGCTATCTCAGGTCATTATATTCCATATGTAGCATGCCAACCTGGGAGATGAACCGAAGGCCAGAAAGAGATGGGGAATGTCGGAAAGGGTATCTAGTGCCCCAGGGTAAGGGTGGGAGTCTCCACCACGTAAAATACTTTTTGCTGCTTCAACTTACACCTGGTGTGATAGATATGTATGGCTTCTCAACAAAGCTCAATCAAAGTATTCAACATATAATCAAGCTAAATTTTCAACCTCTCTGCGTGAAAACTTGGAGCGTCCAGAGGCAGTGACATTCCTCCAGGATGTATGGACAGGCAGAGGGATGACAGCTTCAAAAAAGTTCCATGTGCAGCACAGACCACTTAGAGAACTTTGGTAAAGGTCTAGAAATAACGGAGGGATGCAAGGTCCGGTGAAATGGGAGAGAGATGAACACTCTTAATAGATTCAAAGAACTGAAGGACTGATAGACAGAGTTTGGATGATCATATGACTCTTTTAATTTGAGAATGAGAACCTACTCAGATCTGTTGATATTGTGCCCTTGTCCCCTGGTACCTTCCCCTATTCAGAAGTGATTCAGCATCGTCAGCAAATCTTATCCTCCTGCTAAAAACAAGGGAGGCAAACTCTATATCTGTCACTTCCAAAAGACATGTTATAAATCTTTGCACAGTTGATCATGGTTGCTTGCAAGGCGTATATTGTGTATTGTTCTTCCTGCTCAACGTAATTTGGGTTCCCCTTTCCCATGTCTTCCACCTTATGAAAGAAGGGCTTCTAGAACAGGCGTTATTGTTCTTGTTCACAATCATGTCGATTACCCATTGTCCCAGATTCCAAATGAGAGAGGAGACACCAACTGCAGTTTGGAAATTTGAATGGCGGGAAATCTCAAGTGTGCACTTGGACAGACATCAGCGAGAAATAAGTGCAATGGTCGAAAAAATAGATAATGGGATGAAAGAATTTGTAAAGAATTGTATTGAACAGAAACACACGGCATCTCACATACAAAATCATGTCAGCTATCACAGCTGCCTATCAGTGAGATCACATGAAATTTTGCCTGTTTGGGATGAGGGCATAAGGAGCTCTCATTCCACATCTATACTACAGAGCCCTTGCTTTGTAAGGTTCTCACAGCATTCAAGTTCTTTATAAGTAAAGATACGCCTATTAAGAACACATTCCTCAGTTCACTATTTAATCATGACGAGGTGCAAGAGGCAATGCTGAAATTTTCTGATGGCAACTACTGAGCAAGTCTGCTAACATTGTCCTGAATTAATGCTCAGACTACTAGCAAGATTAACCCTGATATGCGGAAGAGCCACCAAGTGACCTAGCCTGTTGTGGAACTTCGAAAAACTACTTCGATCACTCGAGTAAACACATCAAAGATGAAGTTTCACATTCTTATTACACCTACAACTGGCTGTAAACGTGGATCATAGATTTTAAAGCCTGCAATGCTCCAGCCCAGGTTTGTTTCCTCGAAACTTGACTAGTTCCAACGACAATCGAGTCCGACTTAATTACTTTAGATTCCACTTCTACTACGATGAAACTGACAGGTAAAGGGTTGCATTTACCTCAACGAACTGTTGTTTTCCTCCATCATTGACTGAACTTACAAGATTCTGCAGAGTCCCTGTGACAGAAAAGATAGGGAACAGTGGATGCAAATCTCACAAGGAGGAGGAGATTAAGCAATGGTCCGTCTACTACATGAAAGCTTAATATAGCTGGTAAAGTACAGGTCAGACTGACCTAAAATAACCGACAGGGTCATTGCGATGGTCGCTCTGATAGACAGTTAGATCGTCTACCATCCCTCTGCAAATTGAAGTCGGGGGATCAGATTATAAAAATCATAAAAGAAAGATATGCAGCGCAAGCACCTCATCGCATGGTGTGGGAGGGAAGGGAGAGAGAGTCAAAAATATAAAAATATGTTAGGGTTTTTCTCTTGGTCATGGTTGACGTTGAGGCCGTATGGCACCCTTTGAGATTTACTCTCTCTTCCCTTCAATAATTCAACTATTAACAATATAGTTATTGCTAAAATAATGTGTTTTTTGGCTAAAATATATTAGGTTTAGCCAGAACTTGTCGACGTGCCTTCTGTCTTGCCGAGAAAACAAACTTTGCACTAGCTGGCATCCTAAAGAACCGGCAAAAGATAATAACCGCCGGTTACATAGTTTTCAGATTACCAGCCTGAAAACTGTCAAAGATCCACCAAAGACTCCCTGGTTATTTGAATGAAAACCGCCGGTTCTTTGAGGTTCTATCATTAACCGGAACCGATGGTTCTTTCCATTAAAATATCTGAAAAAACGGAACCGGAGGATCTTTCATCCTAGATTTAAGAAACCGGAACTGGAGGTTATGAAAGAAATCAAATAACTGCCCACCATTGGTAAGTTCCAGTCAAGTTACCGGACAAAACACTAAAATGTGGCTTTATCCACTCTTGCATGTGGACAAATCCTTCATTGTTCAAGGTTTCTTGTTGAAAGTACCGCAGACAGTCATAGATCCTTCAGAAAGAGCTCTCTTGACAACACTGAATCAAAATTGGGACTACCCCACCCTTGGGCCAAATCTTGCTTGCCTTGTTCGTTGAGTGGTTGATAGAGATTTAAAAGCCCATGACAATAGAAGAAGATACTTAGATTAATCAATCTCTAAAACAAAATTCGATACTAACACTGAATTAGAAGGTGATCCTTTTGGGCCTTATAAAGAAGGTAGAAAAGCAACAAAAAAAAAACCAATATGCAAACAACGTCAAGATAAGAAAGAAAGATCAGTCTAAGTCTAAACATATATAACTAAGGACGACAAGAGATGCATAGAAGCCTAGAGAATGATTTGAAAAGACGGAGAAACCATGAGCTAATGAAGAAAGTGAATGTTTTCGCAAGAGCTGCTCAAAAATTGAGATGGGCTCAAATCTTTGAGTATTTGTTCTCCTTATGGTGTCAATTGATCTCATAACTTCCTGTGGTTTTATTAAATTGACATGAAACAAAACTTCAGAGCTGGGGAATCAAGCTTTGCAACAAGCATTACACCCCCATACAACATGAATTCACAACGTTCTACATCCAAAATGTGAAAGCAGGTCATTTTCAAGGAAAAACAAGTTCATCAATTTGGACCTCGGTTCCAGTCATAACTTCTTGTGGGTCTATTAAATTGAGATGAAACAAAACTTTAGAGTTGGGGAATCAAGCTAGCTTTCCAACAAAGTATTACATACATTTATAGCATGAATTCACAAGATTCAACAATCCAAAATGTGCAAGCAGGTCACATTATGAAGAAAAACAAGTTGTCAAGTTATTTCACCACTAGTGTGAAACTAGCTAAGAAATAGCTACCTTTTACATATTGAATTTGGGATTGGCCCAAGTGTCAATCCAGGGGTCAAGGCAGATTTAGGCCCCGGAGTGGTTATCTTCACGGCAAGCGCGGGAGGCTCATCTTTCTCGAGTTGAGCCTAACCGCGCCTAGCTATGGCATGAGCTTGTGCTTGTATTCTTCTTCTTTATCAGTCGAGAAAGATGAGCTCGTATCTGTAAGTGCCAGATACGAGTTAGTTGTAGCACTTGTGGTTTTTGCTTGAGAATGAGAGAAACCAGGTTGTTATGCAAAGAGCACCGTGGAGCTCTTGGTTGTTAGAAGCGGAGGCGATGTGGGTTACGAGGTGGTAGACCTTGGCATTCGATCTTCAGCTTCAAGATGAAACACCCATGCTGCAGGTAATTCCAGAGCACCTTGATGGTTTCATATTGTGTACTGCATGAGCAAGCACATTGGGAGAGGACCAGTCAAGAGCAGGTTAGATGGTTTTGGTAGCAAAGCTAGAACTGGACTTGGGAATGCGAGCTTTCATTGTGTGAAGGATTGCAAGAACAAGCGAAAGGGCTGATTTGGCTTGGGGCAAATCAGTGCACTTTGTGGAGTATGTTGAGATTGGGTTTCAATCTCGAGCTTCAGCATTGAGAGGGCTCTTGTCATGGCAAGAGCAGGGCTAGAACATGAGCTAAGAGGTGCGGCAAGACCATGGAATGTGCACCTAGGATTTCAAGTTCAGACCAACGAGGAGGAATCCTAGCCGTTGTGATCCGGTTCTTTGGCAGTTGATTGTTGATGTCGTCGCAGGTACCATGGGGTGGACTTCGATGAGGAGACGTGAGCTGGTGGTGTTGATGGTCACAGTGGTGCTGGAGGAGCGTTCACGAGAAAATGGGGAAATGAGATTTGGGAATTCTGCTGCAGTCGGCCTTGGCGATTTTCTTCAGTTGGCGTGCCGCATTTTCTGAGCTGCAGACTGCAGCCAGCAACATCAAGCCTAGATTCACAAGAGCTCTTGCACCACAAGATGAGTGTCTTGTGGCTGGAAATGTAAGCCTTAGGGTTTCATGAGCTTGGCAAAGGCTGTGGAAGGCTTAGTCTTGTCTTAGAGAGCATCAAGGAGCCAAGATAGGGGCTGATACCTCTTGTGTGTGAAGGGTTGCTGTGTGGAGCATGTATTCAGCTCATTGAAGCTTCCATCTTCAAGCTTGGAGGGCAAGCAATGAAGAGGGTAAGGCTAACTTCCCTTATGTGAGGGCAATGCATGTGTGGAGCATGCCTTCAGTCTGTTGAAGGCTTGTACTTTCAGGCTTGGGAGTGCAAGAAAGGAAGGAAGAGGCTGGTTTTCTTGTAAGGCATGTGTGGAGCATGGTTTCAGCCCGCTGAAG
This sequence comes from Takakia lepidozioides, assembly GCA_030704615.1. Taxonomy (NCBI): domain Eukaryota; kingdom Viridiplantae; phylum Streptophyta; class Takakiopsida; order Takakiales; family Takakiaceae; genus Takakia; species Takakia lepidozioides. The sequence goes on along the minus strand of CM060732.1, from coordinate 80,434,766 downwards.
CTTGTATTTTCAGGTTTGTGGGTGCAATAAATGAAGCAAAGGAGCTGATTTCTCTTATGTGAGAGTGGGGCATGTGTGGAGCATGCCTTCAGCCCATTGAGGCTCTTGTTTTCAAGCTTTAGAGAGGCTAGAACGGAAGGGCTAGGGCTGGTTTCCACTTGGGGTGAAATAAAAGCACTTGTAGGGCCTATGTGAGTTGGGTTTCAACTTCAAGCTTGAAGGGAGCACAGCTCTTGAAGCAACAGGTGCAAGGGTTGGATTAGGTGTGAAGGGCATGCTATGGTCAAGAAAAGTGCGTGAATGAGTACCTACAAGGGTTGGAAGTCAGCCATGTTTGGTTAGTCACCATAGGGATCAATGGCACTGTTTTTGTGAGTTAAAAAAAAGCTTGTGCACTTAGTTTTGGTTGCAAATATCTTCCTTTGGAATTAGAGCTACTATTGGTGGTGTATGGGAGCCATAAAGAGCAAGAATACCTTGCTGATTTCCTTCCTCACAGCCACCATAGCTCGTGCAAAGAAGCCTAGAGTCCAAGGACACAAACCCTAGCTTGGCGTGGCTAAACCCCTTGGAGGAAAATGCTAAACGGCCATGAGTAGCCATGGATGGGGCTGTGACCCCTGTGACCTGTGTAGGGCTGTGACAGGCTGTGCCTGTGGCCTTTGGGGCTGTGACCGGCTGTGAGGGGCTGTGACAGGCTGTGACAGGCTGTGCCCTGGGGCCTATGGGGCTGTGACGGGCTGTGATCGGCTTGAGGGGCTGTTGACAGGCTGTGACAGGCTGTGACCTGTGCCTGGGGCTGTGACAGACTTTGACAGGTTGTGAGGGGCTGTGACAGGCTGTGGCCATGTGGCCTTGGGGCGCTGTGGGCTGTGCGGCGTGACGACTGTGACCAGTGAATTGTGTGGGCCTGTGCTGGTCTGTGGTGGCCCGTGTTGACCTGTGGACGGCCTGTGCTGACGTGGAGGCATGTGTGGACTGCCTAAGGACTGGCATGTGGTCTTAAAGGCCGAATTTTGACGCTCGTGGAGGGCGGTTTTGAGGAGTATCTTCATGATATTCCAATGGTCATGCAAGTGAGGGAAGAGAGGAGAGGAAGAGTGTTGGGATGAGGGCATGTTGGGGTTAGGCATTGCTTTAGCTTCTCTTCCTCGTAGTTTTCACCCTCTCATTAGGCCAAGACTTTCCGTAGGTGGAGGCAAGAGTCAGTCCGGGTTTGGGCTGGGGTGTTCTGCAGGAGCAAACACGTAGAGTTGTTTTTGATGTGGGGGAGTTGTCGTTCGATTTCTTGGTGTTTGGCTCCCCTCCATACCTGCATGCTTGACTGTGCGCCTGTTAGTTTTGTGTGGGCGCTTGTTTTTATAGGTGATTGGTCCGGATTTTATCACCGCCAGTCCTAGAGCCATGCTGTCGTGGTGAGGCTGGGGTGATGACAGTCAGACCATCATTGTTTCTCATGTGTGAGGTTGGAGGTGATGACCAGCCAACCATAGGAGTGTTTTCGGTGGATGCAGGTGCAGGTGTAGGCTATGTTAGAAACCTAGTATTCCAAACCATAAGCCGCAACAAGGTCTCTACCCGGTTATCTTGTGGAGAGGGGGTTAGGGACTGTTCATGACGGTTGAGTGACAGTTTGTCAACACGGAGGTGCCACTAGTTGCTGGGGACAGTGCCGGTTCGAGCACTAGCGATACTAGTGGGTACACAAGAGAGGTGTGCGGTTTAGGCCACCTTCACCTCTTGTGTCTTCTACGGAAGTTCTGATCGGATTGTGAATCGGAGGACTCACACCGGCGGTGCAAGTTGTTTCCTTGTCATTGTTGTGGGACACAATGAAGGAGATGTATGGAGCTACCAAGGGGCCATGAAGGTACCTGGGGCGGTGGGCACACCATCGAGATGGATGATTTTATCCAAGAGTTGATAGTTGGTGTGATTTGCAGGCAAATGCGCAATCCACAACTATTTACGTCTTTCATGGCATGGAAGGGGTTGTTTCAGCACCTTGAGGGCGCCTATGGATGATTACCATGAGTTCAGGCGGGGGCATGAGGTTGAGACTCGAGGAGTGGAGGATGTAATGGTCACCCGACTATGTCTCCATCACTAGGGGCACTAGAGCCACGAGGGCATTGGCTACACCCGCCGCTGCAACCGGCAGCTTCAGCAGCAGCAGTGGGACTGGTGGTACAGTAGCTACGACCGACCCACGCCACTAATACCCCCACCGCACCAGCACTAGAGAAGTTGCAAGAGCTTGCAAGAGTTCCAACGGAAAGCCCTACTGAGACCTTGAGGGAGGCTTTCAACTCGCATGAGGCGCTTGATAAATGTAACCCAAGGGGTTACGGAAGCTCAGGCAGTCCCATCTTGGTATGTGGATTTTGGACAAGGAGCTGAGGAGAAGGGTGCGGGATGCAAGTCTCCTACAAGCGGCCAACCCACTTTAGGGCGGGCAAATGGGGAGTGTTGTTGATTTTGGCTGGCAGAGCGGATAGAGCTCAACATGTGGAAGAAAGACAGACTAGTGGGTCTGGTGGTGCTGGGGATTTGCTAAGGAACCCACGGGGGGTAGTGGTGCTCTCCCAAACACCATTACTCAACGTGCTCAAGGCAACAAGGGGGTCCAGGTGAAGCCCAGGGAAGGACAAAGAGGGACCCGGATGGTCGGATGGATTGCTACTACACTGGTTCGCAGTCCATGATGTGGGCTCAAAGGGCTGGAGGTGGTGTTGTGTGTGAGACAGGTAGGGCAGCCTGACACCCATCACAAGAGATGGGTGTTGCCAGAGGAGATCAAAGGGCGGCATATGCACAGCTGTGAGACCAGTATGCTGGACAACTGGGAGCATTGTGGCAAGCAGACGGGGCTTTCTGGAGAGGACTGCCAGTGAGTGAGATGGGGGTGCATCTTGCCGTGCCGCTCCAGGCATGAGTTGCAGCACATGGCCATTGATGAGGACTTTTTACGGTGGGTGGGTTGGGAGCCGCAAGAGGGGCTGGTCGGCATTCCGGGCATGGACGAACAGCCTAGAGATAGGCACGACATAGGGCATGGCCAGGGCTCCAGGGGTGGCCCAAGGCCCAAGGAGCGGAGGGAGTCTCAGCATGGCCAAGGAAGAAGGGAGGGTCTCCGTGAGGGTGGGTTCTGACCTGAAGAGAGTCAGTTAGCTGGTGGCAGGGCGGTGTGCTGCAGCTCCTAGAGCGTGGAAGTGCCTGGGATCACGCTCAGATGTACTCGTCTGCTGGATTGGAGGTCACCTCATAGGGTGATGAGATCCGGCGGCACAAAGGGCCAGGATGGTCGCACACCCTTAGAGTCCTATAGGGGCTCCAGGAAGATCAGAGGAGGCATAGGAAGACAATGGCGAGTGTATACGAGGTGGTAGCAGAGGATTGGGAGGCATTGCTAGCGGAGCAACACTACCACTATGCATTGTGGATCTGCTGCAGCCGTGACCAGGAGCGCAACGGTTCCTGAGCCAACGAGGTGGCAGAGGTGGAGTTGGATCCACAGCGTAGGGAGGTTAAGCCGTCAGGATAGGCTTCCTCAGTCATTCACATTGGCGGAGACAGTGTGCGTTTGGCACCTAGTTCTTGCCCGACTGTTACCAAGGCAGAGGTTACATGCGCCATTGGGGAGAGCTACACAGGTAGCACCACTACCTAGTGTTGCCAAGGCTACGACAGCTATGTGCGGCTGGGAGCGGCCACATTTGTATGTCAGGCTCCATTGTTCTGTGTCGGCTACACTATGATTGTTGCGACGCCCGGGGTAATACCATTGAGGTGTTGTAGGTTGGCAGTACACTCTGTGAGTGTGAGGGACTTCCACTCTTCTTTGCGGAGATAGTGGGAGTTATAGAGTGCCTGAGGGATCCTCGGATTTGAGGGTCAAGATGCCACGGCGGTCAAATGGTAAGCTGTAGCTGCCAAGTTTGATGGAGCTTGCCACTAGACCGAGCAGCCATCCATTGAGCACTGCCATGGTGAACACCTGGGAGTTGTAGTTAGACAACCAGGATGACATTTTCATTTTCTATTTGAGTGGACCGGCAGGCAAAGAGTTACCGGCCTATCTGCGGGTATTGTTGGACTCGGGGCGCTCAGCCATTGATGCTAGGCAGAGCTGCTATTGCAGGCTTGGGCCTCACGGAGGCGGATATGGAGCCTTGCGTTTCCAGTTTACAGACGTCTCTGGGAGGATTGGAGCAACATGGCTCGGGGGGTATGGGGAGGCACTCTTAGCAGGTGCATGGGCGTGTCGACTTCGTTGGCGGGTGCTGGTTTGGGGGCTATCAGACGACGGCCCGCTTCACCCTACATGGATGGCTCAAGATGGCGCAGTATGCGAGTCAAGGACAGTTATGACAGACGTGGTCGGGCGGGGTGCTCACAGGTCCGGGGTGGGGGGCAGGGGGGTACCCCAGAGTGGGTTTCCCCTGGGAGGTTTGGGGAGGCAGGGCCTTTTTGGGCTCGGGGTGAGGGCGTAGGGGCATGGCAGTGTGAGGGTGAGGCCGCGGGCAGCGCCATGGAGGCGTGACGGTGTGGGGTGCTTTGGTGGGGCGTGTCGGAGGGCGGAGTTTGCGGGGGGTGTTGTTGCAAGATTGCCAAGGGCGTGTGGCAGAGGTCATGAGAATGGCTGGGGAGACCATGGGGGGCTGCGGGGGCCGGGAGGAGCGAGAGGGCACAGCTCATTTCAGAGGAGACCCCCTCCAGAGGAGTAGGAGGACAGGGATGTATGGTGGTGCGGGGGTGGCCTGCCATGGTGGCAACGCCATTGGGGGCACAGCGGGATTTGCAGGGGGGGTGGAGCGAGGGGTGGGCAACAAACCTGGGAGAGCGCTTGGGGACCAGCAGCCGAGATGGAGGAGAGAGGGTGTGGGGGATTGGGGGGCACCAGGACCACCGAGCAGGGGCACCAGGTTGGTCACCATGGGGTACTCGACACCATCGTATGTGGGCAGATCCGATGAAGCATTTGGGCGGCTGGACTTGGCTGGCAGATCAACCGCCTCGGATTGGCTGCTGTGTTACAGACAGGTATACAAGTTCGGCGGTTACCGTATGATGGTGGGGGGGTGATGAGACTGCATGACGCGTTTCAATGTCAGTTGTGCAGCAAGTCCGGGGTCTCTCTGTAGTTTAGTTGTTGCCTGCTGGGAGTTGGGTGGATATGGCAGTAGCAGACCTGATGTGTGTTGCGTGGTGGTGCGGTCAGTGTCGTGGATATCCAGCAGGCCTTGCCAGCAACATGTCGTTGATGGGGGCGCAGGATTTGGAGCGGTTTGGCTCCATTGATCTGGTAGTGTCAGGTTGGCCCTGCCAAGGGCATTCATCAGCCGGAACATGACAATGGATTGCGAGACTCGAGCTCCAGCTCCGGTTTGTTTTGGAGATGGTGCGGGTTTTGCGCCACTTGCAGCTTCATCAAGCGTATCTCCAGCATACGCTTTGGAGAATGTGCCACTGATGGGCGATTCTCCGGGCCAGGGTGATGGCCAGTGTGCATTCAAGTCCGGTCATGGGATGGCTTGGGTCAGCTGGGGGGGGAGTCTGTGCAAATGGATCTGCAACTGTGGGGTGGGGGGGGGTCAGAGGTCGGGTCACGGGCTCTGGGATGGACAAACATGTGATGCTGTGGGGTGCGGCGGGGTTGGATGTGTGGCCGTTGTGACTCGGCACCGCAAGTGCGTGCATTTGATGGGTGGCAGTGGCCAGTACACCTCACAGTGGATAGCATTTTGGACACAGGGAGGCAGTCTCAGCGTATGAGACATAATGACCGTTCGCATTTGGCAGTGGTCAACAGGGTGGGTCAACCACAAACAGCATTACCTACACTGCTTAGCTTCCCAGGATCGCATACTTTCTGGGATAGTGGACCTGGCCTCCTATGGGATGCTCAGTTGCAGTAGTTAGTGGAGCCTAATGCTGATGAGCGTGAGCGGGCGATGGGTTTTACCACTGGTACCACGGCGGTGTCGTCTCTTTCTGAGGCATCACGTCGTCAGGTGTTGGGGCAAGCAATGGATCTCTGGATTATTAGCTTGGCTATGGCTGAGCAACGCAGAGTGCGGAGTACACTTCCCTCAATGGTCTCTCTGCCTACCGAGACAGTACAGGCAGTGAGTGGGGGCGAGCATGTAAGGACCACGGGGTGTAGGCATCCATGACACACGTGAGAGGTGCTCGAGGTTCAAAGGGAGTTGGCAGCCAAAGTGGCGGTGATGGATGAGGTTGGGGATTTTCTCGGGTGGAGGAAGTCCTCAAGGATGAGATGATGGGGCAGGATGAGGCCTTGTCACTGATTGAGCAGGTGGGGAGTACTGCTCAAGAGGTTGCAACATAGCAACCATTGGACGCGTCATCTACCTCTAAGCCCACTGGACTTAAGTTGCAGTTACGGAGGACAATTGGGAGCCTGACATTGGACCCATGTCACCGGAGGAGAGAGACGACGTATACGGCGGTTCCTGAGGGCTTACAGGAATTGCTTTGTCTTCAGTTTGAAGGACTTGGGAGCACTGAAGGGTCAAGAGATCCATATTGAGTTGGCCACTGACACGCCAATCTTTCGGAGACCCTATAGATACAGTGACATGGAGAGGTCTTTGATTCAGATGAGGACTCAAGATCTCTGGGAGGCAGGTTTGGTGGAGCTCTCTGGTGGAGAGTATGCTTCAGCCACAGTGATGCCAGCCAAGAAGGATGTCTATGGCAATTGGACGAAGAGACGTATGTGCGATGATTACCGGCCTGTAAATCGTTAGACCAAGTCCGATAAATATGCCATGTCAACGCCAGATGAGATCTTTGATGCCATCGGGCATGTTAAGGTCTTTAGCACTTTGGATTTACGATCCGGATATCACCAGTTGTCGATCAAGGAGGCGGACAAGCAGAAGACGACATTCTGGGGGATCGATAAGCACGGCAAGGATTGCCTATATCAGTGGCGGTTGTTACCATTTGGGCTTAAGAACGCTCCTGCAGAGTTTCAGAGAGTCATGGATAGGATTCTAGCAGGGGTGGACTTTGCTCGGTGCTACATAGATGACATCAGATTCATCTTTAGTGCTACGGTGGAGGAGCATGAGAGATACCTTCAGGTGGTGTTTGAGCGCTTGAGAGCGCACGGATTGAAGTTGCATCCGGGGAAGTGCAAGTTTTTCCACAACTAGATTGAGTATCTGGGTCATATGATATATCCTGGAGGATTGGGGGTACAGCAGACTAAGGTAGAGGCCATTGCACAAATTCACGGATGTGAGCCGAGTTCGAGCTTTCATGGGGTTGGCAAACTATTATAGACGGTTTGTCAAGGGATTTAGTGCCATTGCAAAGGCTCTAACCAAGCTGACCAAGAAGGACCAGGAATGGCAGTGGGAAGATTAGCAGGAACGAGCTTTTCAAGAGCTCAAGGCGAGGTTGACCTCGGCGCCTATCCTGAGACGACCTATCAGGGGGCATCCCTTTCAGCTGCATACGGATTGGAGCATGCTGGGGCTTGGAGCGGTGCTCACACAGGTGGATGATGACGGAAGAAAGTTCGTAGTGGCTTATGCTAGCCGCTCGAACAACACTGCAGAGGCTAAGTATAGCCCATATGAGGGAGAGTGCTTAGCTGCGGTGTGGGCCGTGGCACACTTCAGGTGCTACCTATACGTCAATCTCTTCACCCTTGTCACGGATCACCAGCCACTCAAGTGGTTGATGGAGTTAGACAAGCTTACGTGGAAGCTTGCACGGTGGGCACTCATACTCCAGGAGTATGACTTTCAGGTTGTGCATCGATCGGGTTTGGTCAATCGGGATGCGGATGGGTTGAGTCGCAATCCATGCACGAGCCAACAGGATGACACTGGAGCTCGGTGGCATGGTGAGACGGACGAGGAGATGGTGTCAGGATGACACGCATCTGCATTTTTGTGTATCTTGGCATCGAGAGGTCAGGTTGGACCTACAATAGGGATGACTATAGATGGAGTGTCTGAGGACCCTGAGGCTAGTGATGAGCCAGGTGGTGCCAGAGATATACATGAGGATTCGGCTGTGTTGGATTACCTCCGCACGGGAGACACGGCAGCCACTGTGACTGCCAAGGAGAGGGGTCGGATCCTACAACGAGCCAAGAGATTCAAGTGGGAAGGGATACACCTGCTTCGAGTGTGGGAGGATGGTTAGGTGAGGATCGTGCCTCACCCAACACAGCGTGCACGGTTAGTGCGGCATGCCCATGAGGAGTTGGGGCATTTTGGAGTGCGACGCACTCACAGTTTACTGCAGGGGCAATATTGGTGGCGTGGTATGCATACAGAGGTGCAACAGTTCGTGGCTAGGTGCATGGTGTGTGACAGGGTGCGTGCTTCATTCAATGCCCCTACACCACAGTTGCATCATTTACCAATCATGGGATTGGGCTACAGGTGGAGTCTCGACTTCGCAGGACCGTTGCCACTGACTATGCGTCACCACAGATATGTGTTGGTGATGGTGGAGCGCTTCTCCAAGTGGATTGAGTTGATTCCATTGCCTGACAAGGCTAGTGAGGGGGCTGTGTATGCATTCTTGGATCGTGTGCTTAGCCGATTCGGTGCTCCAGCTGAGGTACTCACGGACCAAGGGAGAGAGTTCTTGGGGGAGTTTCAGGCTTTGTGTGATAAAGCCTTGATAGACCACCGCACCATTTCTCGGGATCATCTTGAGGCCGATGGCTTGGCAGAGAGAGTTGTTCAGACAGTGAAGAGGGGTTTGCGCAAGTATGGCTTGCAGAAGGGACACCTACGAGATTGGGATCTTCAGGTGCCTTGGTTAGCCATGGGCTACAGGTTCAGCAAGCAAACATCACTTGCCTCCTTCTCACCGTATTTCCTTCTCTTTGGCCGAGAGCCGGATTTGCCTGCAGCCATTCGTAGGGACATTGCTCAAGTCCTTAACCTTGACGATCCGGACGTGTAGGTACGTGCATGTGGTCAGCGTGCAGAGTTGTTCAAGAAAGTCATGCCCATGGCTTTTGAGAACCTTGCCATTGCACAACACCGTGATACGTTGAGGTATACCACTATACGTAGTGGAGGATATCGCCCTGGGGTTCGGAGGTTTAGCCCTGGTGACTATGTTTATTTGCAGCAGACTGCTCCTACGACCCTGGATGTCACTGCAGGGCGTGTTATTCTGAGGGTTCGAGAGGTGTTGCCCTCAGGAGTCCTGATCTTGGAGGTCGGGATGGCATGACTTGGAAAGACCATGTGCGTAATTGTGCGCCATGTCACCTTCCCAATGTCGATGGCAGAGTTGACCCAAACTTGGCAGTGGTACTGTAAGTATTTTTTGATCTCTAAGTTTCTGCTTTCTATTTTAATGTGTATAAATAAATAAATAAGCCTATGTAAGCATATGAATATTTACATATGTAAGATTCATTTATGGGTCTTATCCAATCAAGGTACATTCAAGCTAACATTTAAGTGGGGGAGGATTATGTGCTTCATGTAGGTACTATCTAGTGGAGGTATATCAGGATCTTACTCATTTTTGGCACCAATGCGTGGTCTCTCCCTTATAGGGAGGAGCCAACAAACGTTTATTTGGTTACTGGAATAAGAAACTTTATAATGTATGGATCAATTGACTGTCATTGACTAACTTGACTCATATATTCAGGCTCCTCCATATTTGCAGGTGTCTCCTATGGTACCGGCTGTGCTCATTTTGAAGTTAGAATCAGGATCTGCACTCGCGGAGGCGAGGCGAGGGGTTACCCTAAAATAGTTCTTTCATCCTCAAAGATGTTTGGAGGCAAGCAGGCTTTGGTTTTGAAGGGTACCTTAGACTTTCATTTGCAAGTTTCCCAGAAAATTTGCCCTTCATTTTGAAGGGCTGTAATTTTGACTCCCCTTCATTTTGTTTTTGGCGGCCATTCGGCGAGCATGCATGTAACATAAAAATAATCTTTAAAAAAACAACAATATTTTTTTGTACATATACACATGAAATGAAAGTCTTTTCACATTCCACAAGTCCACATATGATAAAAATTATGAGAGAGATTCAATCTGAATCTATTTCCAATAGAACAGCTTCACGATTCTGCATGCCACTCCAAATCTCAAAACAGTCCAATCTATGGCCTCCACTTCGAGCCAACATAAAGAAACTCGCATCAATGCATCCAAAGTCCTCAACTTCAATCTATTTCTACGGTCGCTTTTCACCCAATTTTGCTTTGAGAACCCACGCTCGCAAATAGCTGTGCTGGCAAGAATAATCAATACGCTTTGCCAAAGGCTAATCAAAATAGGCCAAGCAGCAAAAAACTCATCTGAAACGAAACACTATGCCCAAACATCTTATGTAGACTTCCGCTCACATTCTCTCCATAAATGTCCCCACAAACTCTAGAAGTTCACCTGCTTTGTCATATTTTGTCAAAGCATAATTTGATGAGCAATCTATCGAGCCAATCCTCTGTAAACTTCTCTCTCTCCGTATCATCATATCCTCATCTCTCATATCCATAAATGCTTCAAGGCAATCCACCTCACTGCACTCCGCTCCCTCAAAGCTATTATCACCAATAAACGACAACTAGAATCCAACCAGCTCCCTTCAGTACCCCTCTCCCTGATCCCCGATACCCCTTGACACCTGCAGGCCTAGCCTGCTTCTTTATAGGGCCCACCCCCGCAAGGGGACAGTAGCCGCGAGGCGAAGTGGCTCTTAGTTACGCCGGCTAATTTGGTCGGACTCGTCTTCTCTCTCTCTCTCTAAACAATCAAATGTTGCTCCAAAGTTCATGCAAAAATCCCAAAGCCGCATCAACCGTCGTATATGCAGAATATTCGTCATTTACTAGCATATTTGGGGTACCCAAAAGCCTTTGCAGTTGACACTGCTCAACATAGCTCTGAACAAAGGCGATCATTCCAAACTAGAAAAAAGGCTATCTTCATCACTGTTAAAATCCTGACTTTGTTCCTTTTCAATCATAAACTCAACTTGTCATGTTGACCATCACGACGAGCTTGCCAAAGCAAATGGGTTATTTTATGATATTCATTCTTTTCATGAGTAACAATAGCATGTCTTTGTATCTTGGAGCAACCTATTCCCCTTCCTCATCTGCCACCCATGCTAGCCTCCTCGCATTCCCGACACTTCACGATACCAAATTCAAGATAATCATCTCGTGGACGCATATAATACAACCAAGGACGTCCTTCCATGCCCCCCCTAAATTTTCTTTTGGCACGTGGCCTATGCTCTTGTGCAACATGTACTTAAACCTCTTCCTCTCATCCCTAAGTACTAGAGCCGGAATGCTCTTCCCTTTGGCAGACCCACAGAGCATGCACCTCAAACATTTATTACAGCACTATCACATTAATACTATAAAAAAATCTGAGTCTAAAATTTATTTATAATAATTCTGGAGGGAAATGCCGATGTAGTGATCAAAACTCATTTCCGTTGAAGGTGGCCTTGGTATGGAACTTCCAGGCTGTCTCGTATCTCATCAGCATGAAAGCTTTTTGTGAAGCCATTCACTTCCCTTCTGATCCCACCTTCCAGTTCCACAGAATAAGATTGTATGAAAACTTAACATGTATAGAAACTTGGAAAATAGTTCAAGACCCTAGTTAGTCTGAAAGGAAGATAATCATGCTGGGACTAGGCCTTTTAGGTGGCATGTGGCAAATCTGTATTGCTCACCTGGGGCAAAGCTTATTAGTGAAGGAAAATGACATGGCAACCACAGCCAAAACAATTATCTAAGGTGGAGGCCGTCTGATGTAGCAGTGCTCATATGAACGCCGTGCTTTCTAGCATGATGCCAATAATATTATCCGATTGTTTAGTTGACTGTGCATGGGTATGTGAATGTTTTGGGCTATTTTTCCATGCCACGGTCGTTAAAACCCCACAACAGATTTAGTATTCAGTGGGGATTAGTGCTGGAAGAATACACTAGAGCCATTGCTGGCAATGACCTTCTCTCTCTCTCCCTCTCACACACCTTTGTTTATCTTGGCACCAATTCAGTATGGGAACTGTATTTGGTAAGTTAAGGAGGGGTGTCCCGTGTATAGGTTTTATTATTGTTAGCTACTTGCACTGAGGGGAATCTAGGCATTTTCATTATAGACAAAATAACTAAAGAAGGCAGGGATGGAGTGTGGGTGCAGATCCATCCTAGAGGACCAGATTTCAAGCACAACAGTACCAATGTTTTGACATGTTACAACTTCTGTAGTTGTAGGCAAATTTTTGAATAGCACAATTAGGGACGAGGGGAATCTTTGAAAGGAATATTTGTCAGACCCCAGTCAATGGTGGGACAATCAAGGCAAAAAGGTGAATGCCTCTGTTCTATTACAGCGGAAGCAAACAACAGGCATTGAAAAATTTGTCTCAAATTGTCATCTCCCTCTCCATCACCCGCATTTTTCTAGTGTTACTAGCAATTCAGCATGTGAGCTATTTTTTGGTAGGTGGTGATGGTATTAGCTGTGTGGATAATGAGTAATCGTCGTTAGCTACTTGCAACGAGGGGCAGATTCTAGGCATTTGTGTTGTGGAGGCATAGACAGCTGAAAGAGCTTGGATACAGATCCATTTTGAAGGACCAGATTTCAAGCACGAGAGAACCACCGAGTCACTGTGGATGGGTAGTTACAAGAAACCTCCAAGAGTAGATCCTCAACTGGAGGAAGGGGTCACACAGTTGTTTGAATAAGGAACGTCCACTGTGATGAATCCATTTGACAGAGGACCAAGAGAGGGAGTCCACAAGAAATGTTCTGGCACCTCTAGGGATGTGAGGAAACTATGTAATTGGTCAGATATAGGGAATAGACTTCAAACCAAGGAGGCATTTCAGCAGATTCAAATGGCTACAATATTTTAGTACAATAAAATTTCAGTATTTCAGTATTTCAAAAAAGATTCTCAGCAAGTATTTCAGTATTTCAGCAAGTTTCTTAGCAAGTATTTCAAGCAAGTATTTCAGTATTCCAGTTAGTATTTCAACAAGCATTTCAATATTTTAATAATTTGTAAGTCTGAAGATCAGTGTAATATCGTACATTAATATATAATTCATACATCAATAAAGTTCTGTCAGGGCCTTTCTATTTTATAAATAAAAATATTTTCCTCTTATACAGAACATGTTTAAAATATACTTTGAATATGTGATTATCTTATTTCAATGTAACATTTCAAGGAAATTTTCTACTTAGAGTCTTAGGGTGGAGCCATTACGCGACTAGCCGCTTGTTAATGTTTTTTCTTAAAGGAGTTGGAAGCATCTAGAACCAACTGCCGAATGTACATTCATTCAGCGAATGGAAAACGTGCTCCTTCTCTGAAAAACAAATGGCAACGCAGTTCATTCTTGAAGGAGTTTTAAGTATTGCACTTATTTTCAACGTGGATGTCCATCCGCACATGTGACCCGGTCGCTGCCGGCTGCTTTGACGATCTGACCGGGCCCGGATCTCCTCACAGTGTGGAATAACAAATCATTTCCGGGTTTGGGTCTCCTTAGTCAACACTGTAGAAGCATCATCGGCAACATCGGGAAGGACAGCGCAAAACAAATGCGTGTTTTGACAGATCTCAGTCGTAAAGCAGAGATCATACTGTTTAATGCGGTGGGGTTTGACTGATCTCAGTGCAAGACACAGATCAAACTGTTAGTGACGGATCGCAAAACATGTGACATTGCTTTGTGGCGGTTTCACAAAGTGACAATTTGACCAGGGTTCATTGACTTGGAAGGTAGGACATGTGCCCGGTTGACTACGATTGTAAATGTTGCGGTTATGATGCTATATGATGTGGGGTTGTTTTGCAGCTACTACTAAAGCAGCCTGCATCTCACGAATCCACCCCGGAGTCAGTGAGAAGCGAGTGCTGCTTGAGCTTATCTCTCATTTGCATTCAGCTCGAAGTATAGATTGTTGGGCAAGGCATACCGCCAGGGGAGAGGCCTAGGAGTTGAGATAGAGAGGAAGAGAGAGACGATTTAGATAACTTGCAGCTCCGATGGAGATGAAACTGCTTTCTGCAGTGTTGGTTGGCGCTGCAGGGCTCCTGATTTGGCTATGGAGGTCGGCCACATCCTATAAGCGTGTGGCGGGGCCCTACTTCAAGACTTTGCCGCCTGGCAAATATGGGCTGCCCATCATGGGGGAGATGTTGGAGTTCATGTTCACTCAGAAGTACAATGAGGGCCAATTTATCGAGTCACGTAAGAAAAGGCGAGTGTTGGTCGTAGAATCCACAATCTTCACTTCTCTCTGTGATGGTCGCACTAGCAGTCTTCTTTGAGTTTCGTGGGTCGAGTGATTCTCCTCAGAACCGATCTATTCTCAATTGGGAGGGGCTGGTAGCCAATTGGGCTGCATTATCAGTCTGCGGGTTCAGGCAGGTCCTGCTGAGAATTACTGGGCCCCGGTTGCGCAGAATTCTTGATCGTCTGGGCTGCAAGAACACGAGGTTGTGCTTATGTGCGACTGACAGGGAGGATCTCCATATCTGTATGAATGCGTTCTACACGGGCGACGTTTTGCAATCCGCAAGGCATTCCGTCATAGACTGCCAGCGGGCCCGTGTGTGCGCGACCTACTTAGTTCATGTGGTGCCTGCTCTGGTTAAATTGCTGCCGCCGAGTAAATAGCTGTGAATGATGTCTTAAGGAGATTAAGTTCTCGCATAGATAACGTCAACCGCTGTTTAGAATGCCCCTTAGAAGAAAAAGAGAGGAAAAAGAAGAACTTGATGGCAATGTTAAGTAACAAGTTCATGTGTCCCCTGCAGGTTCGGAAGTGTATTCACAACGCATTTGTTTGGTGAGCCAACCATCATTGCGTCGGGTCCTGAGGATGCCAAGTTAGTCTTACAGGCAGAAGGCAAGACTTTCAAAACCAGCTATCCTGAAGAACTCACAGGCAGGACCAGTGCTCCCAGCCTCCATGGCGAGGCGTGGAAGCAGTGGCGACGATTTGCTCTCTCCAAAGTTGGCTTTCTTGCTTTGAAGGACCGCATCAACGCAGTTGAGGAGTTTGCTCTCAACACCTTGAGCACCTGGGAGGGCCGACGAGTGATCGTGGGTGATGAAGCTAGAAGTGTAAGTAACCGGCTTCCACGATCTTTCCGTGTGAAGACAAGGTTCAAAAAATACAAAGTATGGTAGAGCGCATTGCGTGGCCAATCGCAGAGAGAGATGGGGGAAGGGTGGGGGAAAAGGTGGGCTCAGCTTATATTGCTTGAAGTTGAGGAGTAGAGAGACGGCACATATGTTCTCTGTTGGGGTCTATATCTGAGTGTTTGATTACGTTGACATGGATTGTATTGCAGTTCACATTTGAGATTGTGGCCAATTCTCTCTTCAGCAATCTCAAACCAGGAAAGGTTCTTGAAGCATTGAAGCATGAGATGTACACCTACACAGATGGCTTGTATACAGCACCCATCAAACTATATGGATCCAAATTCAGCAAAGCAGAAGAGGTAAGAACGTGACAGTGTGTTTGCACATGTAAATGCAATTCAAGGAAAAAGAGTTTTCTGTATGCCAATGACCCGACAGTTTTTAAAAGAGGTAGCCAAGGCCTGATCGACTAATGTGTCTCCTTGCAAGTCACAAGGTGGGGTCTCAATCTACACAAGATGGATGTGTATTGGGACATCCTCATGGGAATCTGCTGACGGATGTGCTTGAAACATTGTATGTGCAGTCACGAAAAAATGTATTTGAAATCATCCAGAAAGACATCCTCCCCTACTGCACTGAAAACGATGTCAATCAGTACAAGGAGTATCAGGAAGTGAAGAAACAGGAGAATCCCAGTTTGACTGATGCAGATTTGAAGGAAATGGCAGAGGACTATTGTCACAGCATGCTCTTTGCAGGACATGAGTCTGCAACAACCACTCTCACATTTATTATCAAGTTCTTGTCAGAGCATCCCAATTTTAGGCGTGAAGTCAAGGTGAGCACTGAGAAGATCAGAGCAACACATAGCCAGAGGATAAGATCAGCTCTGAGATTCGTGGTCACATGATGTTGAGAGAGAAGGTGTTTGCAGAAAGAGAGGTGTTGGGGCAAGTGGAAAGATTGGTAGGGAGAGGGAAGGAAGAGAACCTCGAAAGTAGAGGAGAAAGCCTGGACACATTAGACTGGTGAGACGTGATAAACTGTTGAAGTTACTTTTGTGGGCACTGACACAAGCGTGATTGACAGGAAGAACATGACGCCATTCGCAAGAACAAAGGAAAAGATGAGAAGTTGACATGGGATGAGTATAAGAGCATGACATTCACGCAGCATGTACGTACATCCTTGTTCTTTGTCTCTATTAGAGTAACAGGCTAAGTCCTGGCAGAAGAGAGTAGAAGAGATCCTCAAGGACCTGGACCTGGATCCGCAAGTCTTGACCCTGCTGGATAAATCTGACTTAGAGGCTGTAGTGTCCTCAGCCATGTCTGTTGCCATGAGATTGTCTGATGAAAATGAAGTTAGGCAGAAAACTTCCCTGAACTTGTTTCCAGTCTGTGACATGGGGGAGGACATCTTGGATGACCTCAAGGGTCTACCCACTCTCGGCACTAGACTGAAATTTAAACTCAGGGCAGGAAGCCTACCTTTGAACAGCAAACAGAAGCAGAGAGGAAAGGGAGAGTGCAATTGCCCGTTGTGTGGGCAATCTGAAGACAGTATTCATTTTCTGATACACTGTCCGGGGTTCTCTCACCAAAGAGACGCTCTCTTCAAATCTATTAAGGGAATTGTGCCTGTACCCCTGTTTACCAACTTTGAAAGTCTCGAGGCTGAGCCAAAAGCCCAGGCCCTCCCGAGGCCTAGTTTTTGGGCAAATCACACACAGCAGATTGATGCTTGTGTGAAGGGATTTCTAGAGGATATCTGGAAAACCCAGATTAATTCTTTATATGGAGGTAAGTCTTACTACCAACGTCAGCCCCTGACAGAGGTAGGTTCTGTCCCTTTTGTTCCCGCTCAAACTGGGCGCGGGGTCAATGGCCACAAGGCTACGGCAAACAATGTCTTATGAGTACAATCTATTAGAGTAATCAGGGGTGAGCACTGCTGGCAAAAGTTGTGTATGCATTTCTGAGTTTCATCCCCACTGAGGCCTGGTTCTCAATGCCTGTTCTCTAGATGTTTCATCTTTCAGTGGAAGGTTGCGTCTAGCTTGGGGACTAACGATCCCTGTTTGCTGAAGCCTGCAATGTAGTCTCATAATACCAAATAAGAACCACTTGCAGACAGTTGAAGAGTGTGTTATGGATGGGTTGGCATATACAGGTGATCACTGAAACAATTAGAATGAGCACCCCCTTGAACCTTCTCATGCGAGAAGCTACAGAGGATGTCAAAATCAATGGTGAGTTTCCTTGAACTTTCGTCTCATGGCCCTTTTGCCACACATGAAGAATGCTGTTAGTACAAGTGTGAATCTCACATTCATGTAGTCTTGCTGCCATGTTAAGCAGAAAACATACACCTAGAAACAGCCTTGAAAGTTGAAGGTTCTCCGACTGAATCAAAATGAGATGACTTAGTTCATCTTGTCAGTTCATGTCTGCAAAATACATGCTTTGATGTAACTGACACTTTTTATGGATGGTTCCATGTGTTTATGCAGGCTACATAATTCCAAAGGGCTGGAAGATTTTTCCATCCATGATGTCAGTACATTATGATCCCTCTGGATTCCGTGAGCCTTTCAAGTTTAACCCCTACCGCTACACTGTAAGACCTTTCTCTCTCCCTAAAAAGATTATAAGCTCTGTCAACCCAATTTTATGGCTTGGAGTTGTGTTCTGAGTAAATTGCACCTAAGCTCTACAAGCATCCCTACTCATGGTGATGCAGATCGAGCAGTGCTGTTGGGCTTTCTTCTAGTGCAGTTTCAATAAGTTTTGATAAAGAGTCTGGACTACCTAAAAAAGCAATCTATGGGCTCCATCCTCAACTGAACACTGCTTGATTTCTCTTATCAGGCACCAGATGCAGGGAAGATACCATTCATGGGTTTTGGAAATGGTCCACGGATTTGCCCAGGTGCTGACCTTGCTAGGCTGGAAGTTGCCGTCTTCCTGCATCACTTCATCACCAAATTCAGGTATAACGTCCAATCTCCAAACATTCACCTGCTTATAATGGATGTCGCACTCACAAGACTTGGCTTGCTGTATGCTTGCTGTAGCAGGTGGTCAGAGAACTAGATAGAATTTGAATTACAAAGTTAGCTGTCCCCAGAATTACTCCTTTCTGGCAGGAATGTTGTGTGTGATTGGGTGTGAGGGTGGTGGACATGGGTGCAGCTGGGAAACGTTCGGAGACCGTACCCATGTGTATCTTCCAATGCCCCATATCAAAGATGGGCTCCCCATTGAAGTCAAACGTCTGAACGCCTAATGAGCCAAAACGTTTTTTGTACTCGACCGGGACAATGTAAGGGTAACCTTGGAAGGACCTTCGATGATGATCCAGCCGGTCTTCTCTAGAAGACGAGATAGGATACTATGCACGAGATTACGCAATGAGCAATACACGTGTGTAGAAAGACTGTAGGGAGGAGAGGGTAACAAATTCCCACCACTAGCATACCAGGGAGGAAGGTGTATAGTGTATACATAGCTAGAGCTTCAGACATTGCATTGTTTACTGCCCTTTTATACATTCTGTCTGGTGGAAAATAAACTTGTTTCATCCATCAATCAATTCTCTACAACAAGATTCGAAACATCATGTCTCGCTGTCCATGATAATTCAAAAGGACTGCACAGCCGTTGAATTCCACACTTTAAGTACCTTTACAAATACTGTCTACTTTTTTGCTGTTGAATTTGAGGACGACCATGTCGACATTGCAGTTTGTGAGAGAGATAGAGGGATCGGAAATGCTGAAATCTGGCCCGCTCGCATGTGCAACCACCCGTAGTTGATTTCTAGAGATTTACAAAGCTCCCACTTTTTCTGTTGGATCTCGGAAGACCATGTTGATGTTGTTGTCTGAGAAAGAAAAGAACTTCAGAAGGTCCACGGAGGGCAACGAACGAGCTAAAAGAACGAGATTGTAGGACGTAAAATAAGGCCGACTCAAATGTGCAACCCCAATTCCTCACCTTTAGTACCTTCCACTTAGGAAAACCATGCTGAGGATGCAGAAATACCCAGATTGTAAAGCCTAAGATCAGGCAGCCATTGATGGCCGGAAGGCTCCCCAGAGTTTCCAGGTTTATAATGTCTCCTATAATACTCAAATAACTATTCGAAAAATAGTCAAAGAATCCTGCCATGAGAGGTCAGATTTGTGCCACTCGAGTTCTAACTTCTAGGGTCGGGTTCGTTTGACGAGACTGTGATCTGCGTGTTTCTGAAAAACTTATGGGATTTGGTGGTGTGGAAAAGTGTGTTGTTGTCTGGCCGGTTCTGGCACCACGATGATTTCAGAGTACTCCTGTGCAGCTCTTGTGCTTAACCTATCCAGGAGGGACTGCAGTGGGTTCATACATATGGCCTTTCTAACTGACGCACTGAGATTTCAGATTGTTCTTGTGCTTGTGCTTGAGCTATCATAGATGCAAAGTCGCAGTCTTCTTTTAACTGTGTGTCGTTGATCGGTGTCCGGGCTGATTTGATAACCACCCACCCTGAAAGAGCTGTGGAAAGTAAGTTTGGCAGAAGATCTGGAAGGAGTCATGGAAGCTCATATGGTGTGTGTGGCATCCGTGTGGGAAGTGCCGGCTTTCTGCATATGTGGTCCAGGCGTCTCCGTGTGCAGTCACATGCCTTCCCGAGCCTACCCTGCTTGGAAGCCTTTCCCTGGGTTTAAAGCTTCTTTTCCAAATCGCATTGCGTTGAGATATGTTTGGAACAATTTGAAACCAATTGCGGTGCATTGGGGGAGATCTGTAGATGAGGACGAGGTTTGTGGACAAGGGGATGAGCTAAGAGGCCACCAGGAGGCGAAGACAATGAACTGCAGCGTCCAACCGTTGTCACCTTCAGCAAGGAAGTTTCCGTCACGGGAAATTAGGCCAAAGAATTGGGGAGGGGAAGCTTTGGAGCGAATACGTTCCCAACCCAACTCAAGGGTGTGACAATCGAGGCTATAAGGTGAAGGTCTGTCATGTCCTCAGAAGTTGGCAGAAAAATGCTCTTCTTTCACGAAAACATGCATTAGGTGATCTGCTAAGTATCTCACTTCAACTTTCATTATGGGAGACAGTTGAGCCATCCAATGTATACTCCAAACATTTTGCATTGTTCAATGAAGGCGTAGTTACTTTGAGAATTGGAACATGTTGTATTTGGGGTCACATAGGAGTGTACCAGAAGGGGGAGTTTTACACAAATGTTCTATGCTGTAGTCTTTCTGTCTGTAAAGATGAACACAGTTGTCGAACGATGCTCTTGGTAGTTCATCATAGAAAGGGCAGCACTGGTATTACAGCTTGCTGTCTGAGTTGGTGTATTATTGCAAGCGTTCACCTCCATAATGTAATGTGGGATTTGTAAGCAACAGAATAACCCCGTGAATATGTAGCAAGATCCCTGTCCTTATGAAGATGTCTTTGTGGAGTACATAGAGTTATGAGATATGAGCTTGGACTTCAGTGTTAAGGGTTGTAACTAAAAGATTCAGTCATGCAGGATGGCAGGGTTGAATCAGGCACGGTTGCTTGAATCATGCACTTACAATGTGACAACTGCTTTTGAAAGAGGACCAAAAGAAGGAGGCAGGAACAATACTTCCTGGGATGTGAGAACACTCTGTAAGGCAGGACGACTGAAAGAGGCGCTGCACATCTTGAACCAAGGAGGCACCAGCCCAAACTCCAATACTTATGTCAGTCTCTTGCAGGAGTGCATCGAGATTGAAGGCCTATGGGAGGGAAAGCAGGTGCATGCTCACATTATCTTAAATGGGTTCAAGCCAAACATTTTTCTATTCAATACACTCGTCAGTATGTATGCCAAGTGCGGAAGTGTAGTAGATGCACGGCGAGTGTTTGACAAAATGCCTGAACGCGATGTGTTTACCTGGACTATAATGATGACAGGATATGCCAAACATGGGTTTGGTAGGGAGGCACTAGAGATCTATGAGCAAATGGTATGTGAAGAAGTAATGCCCACTAGAGTCACATTCATGTGTGTTCTCAAGGCATGCGCCAGCCTGGCTGCTCTGCAACAAGGCAGAGAGGTCCACACTGGCATAATCAAAGCTAGAATGACTCCAGATATCATACTGGAGAATACCCTTGTCAACATGTATGCCAAATGTGGGAGTGTATTGGAGGCACGCCAAGTATTTGATAAAATGGCTGACAGAGACGTGGTCTCATGGAGTGCAATGATATCAGGATATGCTCAGAATGGGTGTAGTAGGGAGGCCCTGCAACTATTTGAACGGATGCAACAGGAGGGCTTGAAGCCAAATGTGGTGTCATGGAACGCCATGATTGCAGGGCATGCGCAGCATGGGTATGGCAGGGAGGCTTTCAAGATGTACAAGCAAATGATACAGGAAGAGGTGATGCCCAACAGAGTCACGTTCATTTGCATTCTCAATGCATGTGTCAACCTGGAAGACCTGGAAAAGGGCAAAGAGGTCCATGCTGACATTATCAAAGCGGGAATTGTGCCAGATGTCATTCTGGAGACTGCCCTTGTCAGCATGTATGCCAAATGCAGAAGTATGAGGGATGCACGTCTAGTGTTCGACTATATGGCTCAACGCAATGTGGTGTCATGGACTGCGATGATCACAGGATACACTCAGCATGGTTATGGCGAGGAGGCTTTGGAGACCTATGATCAAATGAGACGTGAAGGCGTCCTGCCCAACTGCATCACATTCATTTCTGTCCTCAAGGCGTGTGCCACCCTGGCAGCCCTGGAAAAAGGTATGCAGGTCCATGCAGAAATTGGCAAAGCTGGACCTGTGCCAGGGGTTCTTCTGGAGAATGCTCTCATTGACATGTATGCCAAATGTGGAAGCATAAGGGATTCGCATAAAGTGTTTGACAATATGATTAAACGAGATGTGGTGTCATGGAACACAATGGTGGCAGCATATGCACAGCATGGGTTGGGTAGGGAGGCTTTTGAGATCTATGAACAAATGTTAGCAAAAGAAGTGATGCCCGATAAGGTCACGTTCCTTTGTGTTCTTAGGGCGTGTGGCAGCCTGGTTTCCCTGGAGAAGGGCATAAAGGTCCATGCTGACATAATCAAAGCTAGAATTCCACCAGATATTCTGCTGGAGAATACCCTTATTGATATGTACGCCAAATGTGGGAGCATGAAGGATGCACGTCAAGTGTTCAATCACATGGGTAGGCGAGATGTGGTGTCGTGGAATGCAATGATCGGAGGATATGCTCAGCATCGGTGTGGTAGGGAGGCTTTTGAGACCTATGAGCTATTGATACAGGAAAGGGTATTGCCCTGCAGGGTTACGTTTGTTTGTGTTCTTAAGGCATGTGCCAGCCTGGAAGCTCTGCGAAAGGGCATGGATGTCCATGCTGACATCATCAAAGCAGGAATTGCACCAGATATCTTCTTGGAGAACACGCTCATTGACATGTATGCCAAATGCGGAAGCATAAGGGATGCGCGTGAAGTGTTTGACAGTATGGCTAAGCGAGATGTGGTCTCATGGAACGTGATGATTGCAGGATACGCGCAGCATGCATGTGGTAGGGAGACTTTTGAGATGTATGAGCATATGATCCGGGAAGGAATGATGCCGGACAGGGTCACATTTATTTGCATTCTCAATGCATGTGCCAGCCTGGCAGCCCTGGAGAAGGGCAAAGAGGTCCATGCAGACGTTATCAAAGCTGGAATAGTGCCAGATATCAATCTGGAGACTGCCCTTGCTGATATGTATGCCAAATGCGGAAGCATGAAGGATGCATGTCAAGTGTTTGACAATGCGCGTGAACGAAATGTGGTCTCATGGAATGTGATGATTGCAGGTTATGGTCAACATGGGCGGGGTTTCGAAGCCCTGCAACTATTTGAGCAATTGCAACTGGAAGACCTGAAGCCAAACGTTGTCACCTTCATATGTCTCCTCTCTGCATGTAGCCATGTGGGTCTAGTGGATGAAGGCTGTCACTACTTTGATTCCATGGCTTCTGACCATGGTCTCACTCCTACAATGGAGCATTTTGCCTGCATGGTGGACCTTCTTGGCCGTGCAGGGCGATTGGATGAGGCAGAGAACTTCATCAACAACATGCCAATCAACCCAGATGCTACTGTTTGGGGGGCCTTGCTTGGTGCATGCAGAGTTCATGGGGATGTGGAGGCAGCAGAACGTGCAGCTAAATGCCTTCTCAAGAGGGATCCACAGGATGCTGCAACTTATGTGCTACTATTGAACATCTATGCGGCGGCTGGCAGGTGGGATGATACTGCAAAGGTGAGAAAAATGATGAAGGACGTAAGTATCAGAGAGAAGCCATGTCGCCGCTGCATTGTGGTGAACAACCGTCTGCATCCTTTCAATGTAGACCAGTTCATGCCTACGAATTCAAAGAATTCCATGCTCAGCTGAGGATATTGTCTGGGCAGATGAAAGAGGCTGGGTACATGCCTGACACATGCTTTATATTGCATGATGGGGAGGAGTAAAAGGAAGTTTCTCCTTCCCACCACTTGGGCGAGACATTGTTGTACAGGATGCCAACCACTTCCCCCAATTCCAAGATGGTGATTGTTCTTGTGGGGATTACAGGGCAAACAAGCAGGAGGCATGAACAAAGTGCAACGCTTCATTTGGGGTAGTGGAAAGGTTGTGATTTCTCCCGCTTCTGTTAAGCAACAAGCGGAGGTAAAAGAAAATGATTTGTTGAAACCAGCAGTCAGTACCCAATGCTGTCTGAGCTGCCCAGGGTGATTATGATGAGGAAATCATAATTTCCAGCAAAGTTGCAGGAAACCTGATTGCAGAGGATTTTGAGAGTTTCACTGCTCAAAGATAATCGATGGTGAAATTTTCAAATCCAATTTAGGTGGCCATTCTTGCCAGAAGAACTGGACTACAGTCAAATTGCAGCTGTTTGAGGACTGGACAAGGACCTTTACTTGGAGACAGCCACAGCGGAGGCAGCTGCATACAAAATCATGCTCCACAAGTTGTTTGAGGATCTTGGAGTAAGTGCAACGATGATTAATGTGAGCCTGCCTGGCAAGAACGTTCTGTGATCAGTTTAGTCATTTAGTCCCAACTGGAACGTTGCAATCCTATGTGTCACACGCGTCTGCATGAGGACAAAGAAGCCTCTCAGTAATCCCACAATGAAATACATAGAGAGCTTGTTCCGGATGGGTTTGTTATTCTTCATAGTGTACCCACTCCCCTCCAAGAATGCTGGTTGCAGTGTAGAGAAGGAAGAGGAAGGAAGAGGGTGTGGTCAAAGATGGATGTGGCTCTAACCAAAGCAGGGCAGTTTCCTGAAGCAGAACTGGTTATTTGTTTGCCAAAGAAATGCACTCCTGGTCTAGATTCTGGTTGGCATTGCAAACTATGCTTTGTTTTTAGTGAAGAGGTTGGGGCTCCTCCACTTTTTCCTCTCTGGGTCCTGGAAGTATGAAACCTTGCGAGACATCGCAGTCAGTGCAGCATCATAGGAAGAAATAACATCTTCATGCATGAAACCCCTGTGGAATTCGGAAATTAGCCTGATTCATAACTAAGGTCATCTCAAGGGTTGCACGCTCATGAGGACGTACTCTTGATAGACTCAGGTAAATACTGAATCAGAATCAGTGGTCGAGTTCAGTGGTGCACTGGCCTACATAACTGCAAGAACCACAACGTGTCTGTGAACTGCTCTTGCATACAAGCAAAACCAAGACAGATTTATACATCAGCTGGCAACCTATTGGTTTTCTTCGCAAAAGATGCTTCAAAAAGCATAGCTAACATTAACTGGATCTGCACAATGGCTTGTGTACATGAACCTAGAATCAACCTGGAAATTTATTCACTGTTAGTGTGAGAGAGGGAGAACCTTTCATGTCGGGCCTATACCCAAAGTGCGTGTTGGCTGGATGCACCAATTTATCATTGCCACCACTGTCACTGGCAAGCACATTGCCATCATCTTCCACATTCGAGAGCAGTGGTGCGGTCTTCGATCCATCCAGCTTAGAGCCCACATCACTTCTGTTGCTTCCCCTGCTAGATTGGTCTAGATTGGCCTTCCACACTGCAATTGCCCAAAAAGCACGACACCTAATTCCATGCTTACTACAACTAGGACACCCCTCACCCACCACGGAACCACCACATAGGTATTGTGGTCATGAGGTTCCAAATAATAATGTCCTATGAAACATGTAACAATAACGTATCCAAGTATTGAGGCACCCATACACATGCTGATCCACACATTACTTCCTGTGCCAACTAAAACACATATTGGCTTCTTTGAGGCCTCTACTTTGTACAGAGAGGACAGGATGGGGGAACTCTTGAAAGTGTCAAGATGTTGAGGCTCACGTTGCAAACTGGTCTCGAGTCCTTGAGTAACGAATACATGCAAATTCAGACAGAGCTTCAGATCATAACCAGGACAAATTGGTGAAGTTCTTGGGACGTTTTGACAGCCCAGATTAGATTTATGTCATTTGGAAGAGAGGCCTCCTGCCTTTGGTACCGTTGGAACAGGACGCGAAGGATGGCCACAAAAGGCGACACGCCAATGCCTCCCTCTACCAGCATCAGGACTTTGTACCTGCCCACATCACCCGATGTGCCTGTCACCAAATATATATATATATATATATATATATATAATCCCCACCTGCAGCTCTCCATAATTCACCTAAGCTACGTCTCCTAGTTTTCAGGACAGTCATCCTATTTCTCAGGGATTGACTGCTGTATCGAAGTCCATACATTGGGGCGTAAGGCCTTCAGGGTAATATACATATCCAGCATTTACGGATGGTGATAATTAAAAGTACCTGACAAGAAACTCACACAGTTAACAACTTCAAACTGTAAAGCACCACATGTAATGCTCTAAACCTCTCTCAGCCTGCTAGTGTAAGCACATCTGCATAACTTGGGATTTAAATCTATCGACAATAAATTCAACTGCAAGCCTCCAGATATATCAGCAAAGACTACATCTTGAGATCATTTGTCAATATGCCAGAAAGGCGAAAAACTCACTCTAGAAAGTAGTTGGATCCATAGAGCCCTCCACAACCATCAGCAGAGCAAAAGGGCAGGGTGCTGGTTTCACCGCAGCAGTTACTGCATGTTTCAGCTTGTTGCTCCATTCTCCAAGAGGTTTCACCAACAACTTCAGATGGTCATCGCCATCATAAGGGCTGGACAACACACTGAAGGGATGCCACTGCAGTGATGAAATTCCCGGGACATTAAGGAAAACAAAGCTCAAGGCATGAAACTTCATACCTGAAACAATGAGAAACCAGCCTCAGATCATTTTTCTCAGCATTTTTGGGTCATCAATCAAGGACATCCTGAGATGTTGCTTCTGTGTGAACAGAAGTCAAGTAGCACTCACAAGTCCTACTGCGACTGCTTGATATTAGTGAATTATCAGTAGTCAACACATACTGATAGCACAGGGATAGCACATAGAATTTACAGTTATCAGTAGGAATGCATGGTAGAAGAAAAGAAACTTTCTGCCGGCTGTTATGTGTGGATGTGTGTGGGAACGGCAGGTGCAGTAACAACACTTTATGTCCAATCGCTTTGAGGCTATAGCCCCACCCCTTGGTTTTAGTGGAGCAGAAAGAGCGGGAAGAGAGAGGGAGGGGCCATGGGAGAAGAGAAGAATGGGGCCACCACGTGGGGCAGAAGGCTTGTAGTACCCGCCTACCCGAAAGGGCCAAGGACTTGTCATGTCCAGAATTTTTATGGCATTTTCCATTGCTTAGGCGATCCAGTAATTGGACCCTCCTTTGAGATATGTTTATTCTGTTTCCAAATTTTCTCCTGGAGGTTTTTTTAGATTTTACCTCCAGAGTCAATTCATTCAAGAATTCAAGAATTCACCCGTCGTAAACTCAAGGAGGGTCGCAGCTTTTGATATTGTTTCAAGAGTCTCCCAATGAGTGAAACATGTCCAAGATAGTATTATTGTCACTACAACAAGGCCTTTGGTCCATAAGAAATCCTGTAGCATTGCACTCGGATTTAAGTGCTATCTGCACAGAGAAGGCCTGTGCATTCCCTTTTTCTGAGCTCATTTAACCTACAGTTCACAACCACCTCTTGGTTGGACAGAGAGAGAATGTACTCATAAGACGTTGTTTGCCGTAGCCTTGTGGCCATTGACCCCGTGCCCAGTTTGAGCGGATGGACAGAGAGATTGTACTCATAAGACGTTGTTTGCCATAGCCTTGTGGCCATTGACCCCGCGCCCAGTTTGAGCGGGAACAAAAGGGACAGAACCTACCTCTGTCAGGGGCTGACGTTGGTAGTAAGACTTACCTCCATATATAGAATTAATCTGGGTTTTCCAGATATCCTCTAGAAATCCCTTCACACAAGCATCAATCTGCTGTGTGTGATTTGCCCAAAAACTAGGCCTCAGGAGGGCCTGGGCTTTTGGCTCAGCCTCGAGACTTTCAAAGTTGGTAAACAGGGGTACAGGCACAATACCCTTAATAGATTTGAAGAGAGAGTCTCTTTGGTGAGAGAACCCCGGACAGTGTATCAGAAAATGAATACTGTCTTCAGATTGCCCACACAACGGGCAATTGCACTCTCCCTTTCCTCTCTGCTTCTGTTTGCTGTTCAAAGGTAGGTTTCCTGCCCTGAGTTTAAATTTCAGTCTAGTGCCGAGAGTGGGTAGACCCTTGAGGTCATCCAAGATGTCCTCCCCCATGTCACAGACTGGAAACAAGTTCAGGGAAGTTTTCTGCCTAACTTCATTTTCATCAGACAATCTCATGGCAACAGACATGGCTGAGGACACTACAGCCTCTAAGTCAGATTTATCCAGCAGGGTCAAGACTTGCGGATCCAGGTCCAGGTCCTTGAGGATCTCTTCTACTCTCTTCTGCCAGGACTTAGCCTGTTTGACAGGGCTGTCCTGTTTCCAAGATATAGAGTCGATTAACTTAGGATATCTGGTGTTGGGCATATGTTGCAGCTGACCCCACCATCTGACCTTGAATTCATCTCGTTGGGAGCTTAAGGACGGAATGCCAAACTCACCCCGAACAACCACATTGGCTGTTTTGGAGCATGCTCACATACACTCCTTAAGCACCCCCACTTGAATGGATTCTAGAGACTTAGCCTGGTTGGAGTTATCAATCCATATAGCAGATCCGTACTCCAAGGCAGGTCTAATAACGCGACAAAGCATGGTTTTCTTAACCTCAGAGTTGACCCCTCTGCAGTGGAAAAATTTAGTGAGCCCCAGAGCTTTGCCCTTGCCAGTTTGAACAACTTTCCGGATATGTGCATCCCAATTACAATTGGAGGAGAACTCAACGCCCAGGTAAGTGTAGGAAGGGAGGACCGGGATCTCTTGACTACCCCACTGCCACTTAAGATCACTTCCTCCCTCTCCTCTGTCGTTGAATGCTACCACTGCACATTTGCTGACATTAGCCTCTAGCCCCCAAAGATCCAAGTATCTCTTCGCGCAATCAATCAACTCCTGGAGATTGGTTGGAGTCTCCCCTATGCCTGCGAAGTCATCCGCAAACATAAGGGCTGGTATGGTGGTATCACCCACCCTTAACCCAAATCCCTCACTTTCCACATCCTCGAGGAGTTGATTGATGAAAACATTGAAGAGCAGAGGGGAGAGAGTACATCCTTGAGCTACACCTTGGTCTATGTCAAAGAAGTTGGACTTCTGTCCGTTAACAGTGACACAGCTTTTGGTGTGAGCATACAAGTTGTGGACAACTCTGCACATCTTTCCCTTGATCCCACAAGACCAGAGGCGGAACCATAGGCCATCTCTCCACACTGTGTCATAAGCCTTTTTGACATCCAGGAAAAAGACATAAGTGGGTTTCCTTTCTTTTTTCCTTCCCTGGATAATCTGGCTTAGAGTGAAGATATGATCCACACAGCCCCTGTTTCGCCGAAAGCCAGCTTGGCCTTCGTGGAAACAACCTCTAGACTCCAGATCAACCTCGAGACGAGTACTTATAACTCTGCAGAATGTCTTGCCAACAGCATTGAGGAGCGTGATGCCACGGTATTTCCCCGGTTCTTCTCTGTCACCCTTCTTGTATAGATTGACAATGACCCCCTGTCGCCAGCGAAAGGGGATCATTTCAGTCTTCCAGATAAGGTTAAAGAGGAGAACTAGGGCCTCTATCATGGGATCGCCACCGTGCTTGATAAGCTCGTTGACAATACCATCAGGTCCACCAGCTTTATATCCATTTAAATGTTCAATTGCTTCCACAATCTCAGAAGAACTAATGGGTTCATTATAAGCCATTGAAATATACTCCAGTTCATCAGGGCTGTTTTGAATCGTAGGAACAGTTTTTCCAACTGTGTCCCTCCATTCAGCAGAAGACCCCTCACTGTTAGACCTAGAAGTTCTGCCAAGGATACTGTAGTGAGTTTCAAAGGTTTTGACAATGTCAACCGATGAAGTCACCACTGCACCTTTAGTAGTCTTCAGCACTTGTACTTGCTGACCGTTTTTCGGCTTGTACAAATGTTGAAGGGCCAACCAGAATTTCTTGTCATTACCACCATGGTGGTTTGAGTTTATTTCACTGCATAACTTGTCCCAGTATAATTTCTTCTGAGACCTAACAAGCTGATTGATATCTTTACGGAGCTGGTAGTACCTCGCCCACAATTCTCTGTTGGTTTCCAAATTGCAGCACTCTTTATAGAGGGCTCGTCTCTCAGCTATCTTGAGTTTAATCTCATTAGTCCACCAATTAACTGCTCTACCGCAGACAATTAGTTTCCTCCCAATGATCTTGTCAGCCACGGAGGAAACGAAACTCTCCCAAGAGTCCACTGCTCTTTCGACTTCATTTCTTGCGTTAACAGAGCGTGACTGAAGTTCTTGGAGTGATTGGACAAAATGAGGGAGAGCCTCTTGCAAGGCCTGGACGTACTCAGCCTTGACCTCCTCATTGTGGAATTTTTCTATGCGCCACTTCCGAATCGAACGTTTCACAGATCTCTTGGTGGTGGGAAAACACCTTTTGATCTCAGTCCAAACCAGGAAGTGGTCAGAGGTACCAATATCAGTTCTGTCGATCAACACATTGGCACACTGGGGGAACAAAATTTTGTCCATTATGATATAGTCCACAATGGAACGTTCCCCAGTTTGGGATTTCTCACGAGTCCACTGCACTTGGTCACCTCTTGTCCTGTTATTCAAGGTCAAAAGCTGAAGCTCTTCTAGACAGTTAATTAACCGTCTGCCATTAGAATTCAGCTCGTCCTCACCAAAAGGTCCAATGATATCGTCCTGATGGATCCCTTTGCCCACCCGGGCATTGAAGTCCCCCAATAGTACCACCTGACCTTTGGCAAGGAACGAAGCACAGTCCAGTTTTACATCTTCGAAGGCCTTGTCTGCGTCAGCACTAAGGGTCCCCTCTGTGGGCATGTAAACACAACCAACAAAGAGGTCCTTTGTACTCATGCCGCCCTTCAAATTCAGTTTTAGCCAGATACTATGCTCGTACCTCAAACCCTTGTTGATAATTTCACAATTGTCAAACAAGAAATCACGGACAAAGAATCCGACCCCTTTTTGACCGCGTTTGGCAGAGGCTGCCTTGAGAGTACACATCTTACCTGCCCATTTATAACCAATGACATCTCCAACCAGTTTATCCGACGTTTCCCATGTTTCTTGCCCAGCACAGATATGAATATCATTAGTCCGAAGAACTTGTCCCACTTCAAGTTGTTTCCTTTGGTTCGTCAACCCTGAGAAGTTGAAAGTGGCCAGCCGCAAGCCAGCCCTTTGCGTGTGAATTGTTTGTCGTCTAGGTAGCTTGTGATTGCTCCTGGACGGCCAACCGTTCTGCAAAGGGGGGACAGTTACCCCATGTGTAGATTTTGCTCGTCTTGTGTAAACTTTGAGAATTGGTAAACCATTCAGGGTACCAAATCTTTCAGTTACACGACGCACAGGCTCCGCACACATAGGGGCAGATTGTCCGTCAGACTGCTTGGGGACAATTACCCCGTGTATAGATTTTGCTCGTCTTGTGTAGACTTTGAGGATTGGTAAGCCATTTAGAGTACCAAATCCTTCAGTTACACGACGTTCAGGCTCTGCACACTTAGAGACAGATTGTCCATCTGACGGCTTGGGGACAATCACCCCGTGTATAGAATTTGTTCGTCTTGTGTAAACCTTGAGGATTAGTAAACCATTCAGAGTACCAAATCCTTCAGATTCAGGACGTTCAGGTTCCGTACACTTAGGGGCATCTTGTCCTTCTGGCTGTTTGGATTCAACCTCATCCAGAGCATCAAACCGATTAGAAACTCTCAAGTTGAAGTTGTTGCCCTTGGTTGTCTTCCTAGAGCGCCCCATTGAATCACCAATGTCTAAGACCGCTCTCTAGCCAGTCAAGGGACGAACTTCTTTGAGATTGAATTGATGCGGGACTCTATTAGAAGCACTTTTGGTCATTGCAACCTTCAACGTACCCCTGTTATCAAGTCTCGAGATGGTACCATTAGCCATGAAATCCAAGCCTAAGCTAGAGCATGTAGTTTTAAAGGACACATCATCCATGATGGACAGAGAGAGAGAGAGAGAGAGAGAGCAGCCAAGACTGAGGCGGGAATAGAATCTTTCTCACTTCTTGGCTTGGCCAGTGCCACTTATGAACTTGGAACTTAAATGAATTGAGTCACAACAGCTGAAATCCATTTCACACCTCCATATTTCGTTCACAAACTATATGCATGACAATATGAAATTGTAGTTTTCTGGCACAGCATCCAATGGGCTATAATGTCCACTTCAAGACCCTTTTGTATCCTACACAGATGCCAATCTACCCACCAAGAAGTATACACCAGTCTATCTGTCCACAAACTGAACAAGTACATCGTATACAGGAAGCTGGCACACACCGCTCTAAATAAGAGAGATAAAGTCATACCCTCCTCATCCTAAAATTTGAAATCCTCAAGAACACCGGGTAATTATCAAAAAACTTGTGTTAAAGCTCACCATTGGCAAAGACTGCTGCAGCCCACAGTTGTCTGCATATGCTAAAGCTCTCGAGCATGAAGTCCTTCTTTAGAGCTTGTGAAACCAAGGTTCATCTCTTCACCTCTTCATACTATATTTGCATAGACCCACGATGATCACCCTTCCAACCTTTCTGAATAGAAAGAAAGTATGAATAAAGTGAAAACTGTCTGAACGAAGCAGAGAGCTTGACCCGGCCTTTTACATCGCATCAGCCCACATGCATTTTACAACCATTCTAAGAAACTGCCTGACCAAAAATATACAAACCCAAATTAGTAAGCATGGATCAGTCATTTGGCGCTAGATTACTCGCCATGGTCAATGTGAACAGCACAATCCAATTCCCAACATTCACAAAATGAACCAAAATGAAACCCTTGGTGAGATCGACAGATCACCTGCACCTGACTTTTGTGCCAGTGGCTCTTCAAACTTGGCGGTGGCGATGGCATTCATTTAAATACCCGCAATAGCCAAGGAATGACAGGAGAATCGCAAGATCAACACGGAGCTCTTTCCTTACTTGTTTGAAAAAATGGACCGTGAAAACCAAGTATAAAGCTTCACCCTTAGTCCGCATCATTCAGCATATTTGTCCTCAAAGGCTTCCATCCTCCTTGACATTGCATCTCCAATTCCTTGAACTTCTTAATGTCAAAATTTCTTTTCTTGAAAAGTTTCTTTTGCCTTGAATGAAAAAGCCTCTTCATAAAATCCTGGTAAGTGGGGTCCCTTGATGTAAAGAGAAAATACGTATAGCCGGCGACGATGCCACCAGCGGTCGCAAAAAAAGCAATGGGTTCCATCACATCCCATGACAACTCCCAAAATGTGAGACGAAAGAATATAAGAACCTGAACCGAGAGGAGCACAAGGCCCGTCCACAAAAATCCGCGCATCTGTCTGTGCGCCTGTAAGTCAATCTGTGCCTTCTCCTTGGCCATCGCTTCCAGTTCCTTCTTGCGTGGATCATCCTCTTCCATGAAAGAGAGAGGAAGCACATTTGCTACCAACTCTGCTATCTACACCCTCAACATCCAAGCAATCCACGTTTAGATGCTCACCTCTCATAACCAACCTCCACCACCATCATATTGCTCCATTAACCTGTCATTATGTCTGAAACTTCCTACAACATGGGTTCTGTGCCTATACCTTATTAGGCTGAAGGTGGACTTTGTTTCGAAATATCAACACCACCCCTGCCTGATCCAAAGATCGCACAAACTGAGCCGCTTCCTCATCAGATGATGCCACGCCATCTTGTCGACAGATTTGCAGAAGCTCACCGAAACTCAACACCTCCCGCCCATCCGCTCGCAATTTTTTCTTCAACGCAGCCACATGCACATGTCTCACACAGGCACGGAGTTCGTCTACCTCCAACCTACTACTCTTCCTCTCCGCCTCCACCCCACGCTCCTCGCTGTCATCCTCACCCGCTGCGCTGTGCAACAACCCCCTAGTCGACTGCAGCAACCAGGAATAGGAATCCGCCCAGGCCGGCTCCTGCCACTTCTTGGCTTTGTGGCAACGCCATGCCGCAACTCCCTCTCCCCTTGCCACAGCCGCAGCAGAGCGCAGGCCCAGCAGCACCCGCCTGGCTGCCATCACACTATCCTTGTTCCCTGCCACCCCACAGACACCTCCCCCTTTTAGTATTGTCGTCGCCCTCCATCATCATGACCTAACGGAATGCCGGAAACGGATCTTGCAGGCCTCACATTTCCCACATGTCCCAACAAAGCTTTTTTTCTTTTCTTTAAAAATAAGAGGGGATAGAAGCCCTCAAATTCTAGCGACGACCGAAGGTCGGAAGCTAGTGGGCTTCGTAGTTTCGGTCGTCGCTAGAATTTGAGGGCAGCCACAGTGCCACGCCATTGTCACCACGTCATCGTCGCAAGGTCGTCTTCGCCACGTCATTTTCACCACGTCATCATGGCAATGTCATCGTCGCCACGTCATTGTCGTCGCCACGTCATTATCTCCATGTCATCGTCGCCACATCATCGTCGTTAATGTTTTGATAACTTGGCCAGGCTGCCTGGAATGTTTTCTTGGTCTTAGCAGGCCGTGTTTCAATCTCTGCCTGCTCAGCTGCACCGTGGTGGTTCTCACAGACCAATCCGACATTACCTGACTACAGGCACAAGCTGCACACACAAGAGGTGCTTTTTCAGCCTGTTTTGCCCTCTCATCAGACTCGGCCCTGAGATGCATATTGAATTCTGTAAGTTAGCTCGTTGGGTGGATTTGTGGTATCCAAAAACAGATAAAAGAGATGAGGAGAAGCTTTGGAATGAACACTTTTCCGACTCCAGTCAATGGTGGGACAATGGAGACAAAAAGGTGAATGCATGTTGAACTACAGAGAGAAGCATATGCAATTCAGAATTGGAACTATGGTATTAAGTAGGGTTGGGGTGTTTGCTGGAAGAACTTCACGTCGTCAGTGTCAGCTGCTAGCAGCAAGGCTGATGATGTATTCATGATTTGTATAGCTGAAGGAGCAGGGATAGAGGTCCAGATTCATCGAAGAGGGCCGGATTTCAAACACAAGATTACTTCTGATTCCCTGTGGATCAATAGCACAAGAAATCTGCGTGGGTAGACGATCAACTGGATATAGCAGCGGCAGCAGCACAATTGATAGAACAAGGCACGGCTAATGAAGGCACCCACTTCAACACATTTCACCCTGTTTTTCCGTGTTATCAGAGTCGTCCCTAAATTTTCATGTTGAATTCTGCAAGTTAGCTCGTTGGTGGATCTATGGTGGTTTGGGACTGATTTTGACAATGTTACTGCTGTGGCAACAGGAAAGTATCGAAAAATAGATAACAGAGACGAGGAGAAGCTCTGGAATGAATACGTTCCCGACCCCAGTCAATGGTGGAACAATTGAGGCAAAAAGGTGAATGCCTGTTGGAAGCAGAAGGAGCAAGGATAGAGTTTGCGTCCAGATTCATCCAAGAGGGCCGGATTTCAAGCTCAAGATTACCTATGATTCCCTGTGGACGGATAGCTACAAGAAACCTGCATGGGTAGATGGTCAACTAGAAGCCGCAGCAGCAGCGGCACAATTGATAAAATCAGGCACTGCTAATGAAGGCACCTTCTTCAACACATTTCACCCTGTTTTTCCCTCTTATCAGAATTGGCCCTAAATTTCCATGTTGAATTCTGCAAGTTAGCTGGTTGAGTGAATCTAGTTTGGAGTGACGTTGACATGATACTGCCAATGTGACAACATGAAAGTATCCAAAAACACGTAAAAGAGATGAGGAGAAGCTGTGGAATGAATATTTTTCTGACCCCAGTCAATGGTGGGGTGAATGCCTGTTAGATTACAGAGAGTAGCAGATATGCCAAATGTGGGAGCATTGAGGATGCGGAGGGAGTGTTCAACACTATGGCTGAACGAGATGTGATGTCGTGGAACGCGATGCTTGCAGGATGTGCACAACAGGGGCACGGGATGGAGGCTTTGGAGGCCTATGAGCAAATGATGGGGGAAGGGGTGAAGCCCGACCACATAACGTTTGTGTGCATTTGCAGTGCGTGTGCAAGCCTGGTAGCCCTGAAAAAGGGCAAAGAGGTCCATGGTTGCATCGTCAAAGCTGGTATTGTACCAGATGTGATTCTGAACAATACCCTTGTGGACATGTATGCCAAATGTGGAGGGAGTGTTCAACAATATGGCTGTGTCATGGAACGCCATGCTTACAGGATATGCACAGCGGGGCGCGGGATGGAGGCCTTGGAGACCTATGAGCAAATGATGGGGGAAGGGGTGAAGCGCAACAACATCACATTTGTGTGCGTTTGCAATGCTTGTGCAAGCCTAGCAGCCCTGGGAAAGGGCAAAGAGGTGCATGGTGACATCATCAAAGCTGGAATTGTACCAATTGTCATTCTGGACATGTATCTGAAATGTGGGTGCATTGAGGATGCAAAGGGAGTATTTGACAATATGGCAGGATGTGCCCAGCATGGTTGTCATAGGGAGGTCCTGCAACTATTTGAAGGAATGCAAAAGAACGTTTGAAGCTGGACAGTATCACCTTTATATGTGTTCTCTCTGCATGCAGCCACACTGGCCTACTGGATGAAGGAAGATGCTACTGGGATTCCCTGAGTCAAGATCATGGTGTCACTCTGACAGTAAAGCACTTCGGCTGCATGGGGGACCTTCTTGGACGTGCGGGACAACTGGATGAGGCAGTGGATCTGATTAATACAATGCCATCAATCCAGATGCTGTGGTGTGTAAGTCCTTGCTTGGTGTCTGCAGAATCCATGGCAATGTGGAGATGGCTGAACGTGTGGCAACATCTATCCTCACGTGGGATGAACAGGATGCGGCGACTTATGTGTTTCTATCAAACATGTTGCAGCTGGCAGGTGGGATCCATCTGAGTAGCAGAATGTTCTCTCTGCATTTTACCAGCGCCTAAACAACAAGCTGTATGTCCCATCACATTTCACATGAGCTTGTCCTTCCTTGTACAACAATTTGACACAAAATAGTATATATAGCTACCTGTTATGTGCCAACTCTCTTTCTCAAAAAGATGCAGAGAGGAAAGGGAGATTGTCAATGCCCAATGTGAGGGTGGCCTGAAGACAATATCCATTTTCTGCTACAATGTCCGGGGTATTCTCATCAGAGAGCAACCCTTGGCAGGACCATCAAGAATATAGTCGCTGCACCTCTGTTCACAATCTTTCAAAATCTCGAGGCTGAGCCTGAAGCACTGACCCTCTCTGAACTTGTTTCCAGTCTGTGACATGGGAGAGGCCATCATGGATGACTAAGGGTGGGTAAGTGCAAACTGTGATTGAGGACCCACTCTTGGGGTGGATGGTTGATTTGGGATTTGATGTTGAGGCCGTGTGCATCACCCCTGCCTGTGTTCACCCTCTAATTCTGTGTGCTTTGGACAGCTCATTGTGGTTGCTTCCTGAACTGTATGTTGTGAATAGTTACACGTGAGGATGACACTGGCAAAGTAGTGCAGGGGAAGACAGATCCCAGACATGGGAGGGTTGGTAGTGCCTTTGTGAGGACGATAATTGTCATTGCATTTTACCGGTGCAAATTTTGCATAGGTGTAGTTTACCTCATTGTCTGAGAAACACTTGTAAGCTAAGCCTTTTTCAAGTGGCACTTCCGCCAGTGGATTACGACTCATCCAGAGAGGTGGAACATACAGGTACACAAGAGAGGTGAAACATACAGGTACACCAGCTGCTTCTCCAACATGCTGCAGGAGTGACCGGACATCTAGAAAGGCCCGCCTGGTCTCCAGCAGAGCTTCCACTACCTCCAGCTTCTCTGGATTGTCCCCGTACAACTCCATCCACTAGACGCCAAAGACCCGACAGACAAGCTCAGTGAACAGTAAAAAATTCATAGAAGTGTTTCAGTATGAACCAAGGGACATCGAAGTAAATTACAAGCACACCTCCAGAAGCCTCAAGGCTATTAGATGAAGAACAGGTGATGCAGCTAGTCATGCTATTGCAAGCTCGTCAATCGTATGCAAAAGTATAATGTGGGGAGATGACATAAGACAAACTAAGACAGTAATAAATGTACCGTAGACAGGTTCATTTGCTTGAGGCAGTCTAGTGTGTTAAAACTCTGAACAATTTCAGAGTGTGTACCTTGTCAGCTGGGCAAGTGCTACAAGATTCCAAAACACTGTCATAAACTTTTCTTGATTGGGCCACTTCCTTAAGGTGCAGGAGCCCCGTCTCCACAGCATTGTTAGCTTTAGCCAAGGCAGCCCACACAGGTTTTGCATTGTCAGAGTCTCGCTTGCGCCATGCCCGCACTGCCCCAACCATGGATGGAGTGTGTGAGCCTCCATAGCCTGGCTCTCCTACAACCTGCAGCAAACAACATGAACATTGCTGGGTCACTTATACCTAGGAATATAATGGTCCTTGAACTTCACACTACATGCTCGCTCCTGTCTCTATTCTTTGATCCCAAACAGCTAGGAAAACTAAAGTGCAATCTGCATCACCTATGTCATAGAACTATAATTCTTCTCTAAACTGAATCATTTTCCATTCAGCTTGCTGACCAAACTCAGCATGATAGGGCGCCCTAGATGCATGCAAGTCCTTGCATGTCCAAGACACTCACTTATAGCAGTCGGTAATCTTGAATTGCCTACTTGCAGGTAGCACGAGTGCAGTCAGTGATCTCAAGGCAAACTTACCAAGACAAGCAAGGGAGGAAGTGCATACATCAACCTCTCATTGTCCCAGTTTTCAGCCAATTCTTGCTTAACCACGTCAAAAGTGGTTAAGAGTCTGCTGCCCACCTGCATACCACATGGTCCATTGGGTGGGAATGTTGCTTTACAATTACACCCCAGCAAAGGATCAATCTGAAAGCCAGACGACTTCAATCCCTCCCCTCTTTAGAAGTAGAGATTCTACATCAAATCCCTTCCATATCATTTGCCAAACACATCAGATAAATCCAAACTTGCAAGCAGACATATCCATGAGAAGAGATCACACTCACGAGCAACTACTTTTTGCTTGGCTTTGCAGACTAAAATGTGATGATATGATTCCTCCTGTGGCATGCAGCTACTTGTCTGCTCCTGAATTGTTTCCCACTAGTTCTAATTTGGCAACCATATTGTAGGTTGCAGGTGGTACCGGGTCAATTCTGTGGGAATGCAGGGTAAACAATGCCTACATGACACACCAAAAAGAAACTTTATAACCTCCACAGAGTGAGGAGAGACCTGAGCAGGTGAGAGCACCAAGGGAGAGAATCGAACATAGCGTTGGCTGCCATATACAGCTGTGCTTACATCAAAACCACTGCCAATCTTGCCTTGTGCTGCACAGTGTGCTGCTTGCGCGATCTTGTGCACAAGATCCAGATCTGCCTCCAATTCCCCAGTACCCAAACCACTACCTTGCATTGGAAGCTTTGCACTCCCTAGATACTGGAGAATGCTTGCAACCACTGCTGTAGTCATGGCTGCTGATGATCCCAAGCCGGTCTTGGCAACTTCAGGTAAAGCTATTGTACTTTCTGCTGGTTCATGCCTTCATTCTCACTAACGGGTTGGAGGTTACTTGTAATAGGTGAAAATGCAGGAAGAGCTGATAAGCTGGACTTAAGTAAAGGAAGTCCTCTTGCTTCCAGCTGCATGCAAAGAAACCACAGCCAATAAGCTCTTCCACTATTAACCAGGACATCAAACATCTTCAAGCCTTCTTCTATAAGTTCTGGTGTTCCTTACTGCTCAGGAGATTTCTCAGGGTGATCAAACATAAGGCCTGCTGTGGGATTCCACATATCCTGCCTAAGTCAAACCTCAAGCAGGCGATGTTCCTAACATACCTCATAGCAGAACAAATTGGAGTGAAGTACATCTAGACGGAACAACAAGGCAACTGGCTAAAGGCAACGGGGAACGAGATGACTGTTGAATGAGAAAATAACTGAGACTCAAAAAGCTTCAGTGAATGGTAACGAGTGAACAACATCACAAATATTTTACCAGCTTTCGGAAGGAGTAGAAGTCATTGCTCCCTAAAATTGTAATCTCCAAACCTGCAGCAACAGCCTTTTCTCAGAACAAACAGTGCCCATGTGCAACATCTGACGTCGCAAGTGCAGACCCCTAGACAGCAACATACAAGAACGCAGATTCACAAATAAAATGCAGCTTCAAAGGAGGGACAAAGAGTGGGGAAGAGCCTCTCCTAATTATCCAATTGAGCCCATTCAAAGGGATGAAGGCATGAAACTCAACTGCAGAAAAGACCAACCTTGGAGAAGCAGCTTCAACAATGAATCACGGCAGTCACTCTTAGCATCTTGAAGCACAGCTTTGGATGCCGCCACAGCCAGTTGCACTGCTTGCTCCACAAAAAGATTGCCACTATCACTGCACAGTCGCCAGAACGACGCGTTTCTTCACCTTTCATTTTCTCTCTCCCTACGAGAAATCTCCTGCACCATTCAAAGCAGAGCATTGCATTCTGCCTTTTCATATGCACGAAGTTCAGTTTTGCTTATCTCTTGAAGAACCTATGGATACATACTTGTCCAAGAATGCTGGCACTAATGGATCCTCAATATACTGTGGAACATACTGTTCATTACTCAATCTTCTGGAGAAGGCTCAGATGTTATCAATTTACACACATCAAGGGACTAGTAGTTTGAGCATATACTATGCTGGAATGAAGCGAATCTGTTCAAGAAAGGAAATTGTGAAAAACCTGGTAAGAACCATGATCAGCCTGCTAGCTGCTATAAGTAGCTTACGTATCAGGGCCAAACAATATAATCAGTTAAGGATTTTGATACCATGAAGCAATGCATAAAGTGAAAAGCTCACTTTGAGTAGGATCATTGATGTTTCTGGTACCTCAGCCAGATTGTCAGGAGTAGAAAGTAGGGGAAACCCACTTCCCCTCCGTGAGGACACAAATGTGCCAGGTGCCAGAGTAGACCTACTCTGCAGTCACTAACCGGGCTAGCAAAACGGGACCCACATGCTAGATTGAGGGCATGATGGTGACGTTATTTTCACAATTTCGGATGCAATGCCCATTTGACAAAGAGCCCTCTTCGTAAGCAATGAAAAGATTCAGTGGACCTCTCACTCCATTCAAGAAGTCCAAGACAGATAGGGCACCCAGTTGATGGACACAAAGACAAGCCTAGCAAGTGACATTATCTCTCACATAAGTTCATTATGTGCATTCTCTTACAGCAAAGAGGGTATATTTTCACTAAATTACCATACCTGCCAGGAAAAACCTTTCGGAGACAAAAATCTCTGAGAGACAGTTTGTAGGTTGTCTCCATTAGCAGCTGCGGGGACACAACCTTCACATCTGTCCAGGACTGCACACAAAATCCAGGAATCAGCAAATCCTCAACCAAGATCTTCCACAAACTAAATACCTGGTAATGCAATTCAACACATAACCCCTTGAGCATTTTTATTGCTGTTCAAACCACTGTTCATTCCTGTCGACCTCCTAGCACAAATTAAAACGATCCTATCAGTCACAGGTTTCTGTCCAGGGGGATGAAGGAACAGATGATCAGCAGCAAAAGATCATACCCACGACCAGCTGTCAGGTGCTGGAGCAGCATGGATGGGCTTCACAATTGCGAAGAAACGTGCAGACATGGACAGCACTAGGCCTGCATGTGGCTTCTCAAGCACCAAATAAGCCCCGGTTATCGACACTTTCCCAGGAGCTGACACCACCCTGCAAGCACCAATACGTCGTTTTGATTACACCATTGCATTCACTCATTCTTTCCGTCCGACATTCACTGATTTTCTTGAGAAAACCTTTGAATGTAGGCGATATCATTTCCACATCAGCTCAATCGCAAAGATTTGCTGATCCACCCAAACCCTCCACAGTTTCATCAAAGTAAAAGTCCAGCACTAATGCCTGCGCAAACATTGACGGATCTACCAACCTCCGCAAAATTTGTTTCCATTATGCCACTGTCATCATCACACCAAAAAACACTGACCCCAAACATCCATCGACGAAACGCAGATTCCTCACTAGCAATCCTCACCCACCAGAGACAGGGCCAGGAACATCTTACACAGCCATTCTGCTGTACGATTGTGGGTGCCAAGAAGCTCCTTCATCTGCTAATCCCCCACCGACCACAAACTGAACTCAAACTACAAATGCCCACCAAAACAGAGTACAAAATTTCCCAACTCTAACTTTTGGAGAAAAGGGTTTATATATAGTAGTACCTGTAGACAGGAATATACACAATAGCTATCGGGAACATGGGGTCGTACCAATCAAGTTTTCTGTTACGCTTGGGTCGACAACTAGCAGAAGTTCGTATCTCGTGATGTACACGTGGGTTCAATCGGTCTGCAAGATTTGATGAGCAGGCCTCGGTCTTCTTGTCCAGAGTTTTTTTTTTTTCAAAGGAAACCTGGGAGCGATTCAGGCCCACTTAAGTATGCGGAATTTAAACGGTGTCCCTGGATGTAGTGTGCAGTTTGGATGTGAAGGTGACGATGCTTCTAGGTATTAATTGTGTGACTGGATTTGGAACTGACATCCTCTGTGACAGATCTGAGATCCTCCCCATCTAGCCTAGCCTGCTCTAAGTGCTGCAATCCCCATGTACCCAAGAGCCGGTAGAGGAAAGAGAAATATCTTCCCTGTGTAGAAAAAATCGCTTCACGAGCTGCAGCTGCAAACGCATCGCAGATCTGAACTCTTGTGGATACTGTGTGTGTTCCCTACTGATCGTAAATTGGCTGATC
Organism: Takakia lepidozioides; assembly: GCA_030704615.1. Classification (NCBI taxonomy): domain Eukaryota; kingdom Viridiplantae; phylum Streptophyta; class Takakiopsida; order Takakiales; family Takakiaceae; genus Takakia; species Takakia lepidozioides. The sequence continues at coordinate 80,392,179 of CM060732.1, read as the reverse complement.
TGATGGAAGCTCAGCTCCCACCCACCAGTCCTTCCTCCGTGCTGCATGCTACTCCCACCTTCTTTCATGAAGCGCTTGTCAATTCAGGCCTTCTGAAAGGTAAAAATCTGTCCGAGTGCCGAGTATGTGACACCTGAAGAACAACGCCCCAACAAAGCCGCCCATGACGATTTTGACGGTTACGAAGAGATATCGATCATTGATCTATCAGGGGTTTTCACTGAGGACGAGGCAACTGAGAGAGTTGTCAGAGAGATGGTTGCGGCATGTAGTGAGTGGGGTTTCTTCCAGGTGATGAACCACAGTGTGCCTCTATCTGTGCTGGACCGAGTGCGTGCACAGGCCCACCTCTTGTTTGAATTGTCGTTTGAGCAGAAGCAGAGGGCGGTGGCAAGTGCCTCGACAAATTTCTTTGGGTATGGTCATCATCCGGATTGGGTGGTTCTCCAGGTCGACGTCACCAATGCTTTCAACACTGTGTCATGAGCGACTATCTTTCAGGAGCTCCGTTACGCCGGAGGAGATTTCCACCAGCTCATTCTGTTTGTTCGATTATTCTATGCATCCACCACTCCCCTATACTACAGTCATCATTCTCGCCTAGGTGAATGCTCCATCATTCATTCCGAGGTTGGGACCCGCCAAGGCGACCCTTTAGGAGGACCTTTATTTGTCATGGCTCACGTCCGCACCCTCACGGCTTCTGCACAAGTACATTCATCTTGTCTTTTTTCGTCGGTGGCAGACGACACACACATTGTAGGCCCTGCCTCACAGGTACTTTCAGCCTACCATCATTTTGTCACCCAACTCTCTGCCGTGGGCCTTTCAGTGCAACCTCGCAAATGTGCGGTGTAGTCTCCGTCCGGTCTCTCTGCAGATTTTGTCTTCCCTGCTCACTTCATTGCTACGCCCAATGGCATCAGAATCCTGGGAGTCCCTTTTGGCACCACCCAGTTCACAACGTCCTTATCTTTCCTAGGTTCGGAGATGTACAGGTAGCATATGGAATCTTGACCAAATATTTCCTTCAGCGTCCCTCATATCTCTTGCGCACTGTTCCACCCAGCCCAGATTTCCTACACCTCTTATCTGGGTTTGATACTACCATGATGACTATCTTCGGGAGATTGTTAGGATTAGGAGCTCTGGAGGGTGCTCAGGGACTTTTGCCACGACAGCAAGCCACCCTACCCCGTCTCTTCCGGTGGTGTGGGTCTTTTGTCCACTGTCACTACTGCCCCGTCAGCTTTCTTCGGCAGTTGGGCGTTGGTGGCGCCAGCCCTCACTTCACGATTTCTCTGTGACCATCGTCCCATTTTTATGGACGCCGTTGCACATGTCGACAGTGGCATTTTAACCTTCCAGTAGCATCTCCGCTTTGCACGAGATCTTCTTCCGGCACCGACGCGAACATGTCTACCACCATTTAAGCAGTTGGTTGCTCAAGGCCTCTGAGTTGCATCGAGCCCGACCCGGAGCAGGGGCATGGTTGGCAGCACGACCCACTATCTCACCTTTTCGCCTCTCATCCTCTACTTTCACTACTGCGCTCCGCCTTCGACTCGGTTTGTGTCGCGGCCCTTCGCCTTGAGGGCAGAGGGTCGGGACACAAAAGGGGCTGCCCCTGTGTTGGGGGCAGTGGCTCGGAGGATTTACCAAGCGGCTTGCCACCGCGAAGAGGAGTTGACCACAAGATTGAGGTGATACCGGGATCGGAGCCGCCTGCCAAGACGCCCTACCGGTTGAGCCATAAAGAGTTGGTCGAGCTGAAGGCTCAGCTCAAGGATCTAATGTCAAAGGGGTACATCCGGCCGAGTAAGTCACCTTACGGAGCCCCGGTGCTATTCGCAGACAAGAAGGATGGGACGCTGCGAATGTGTGTCGATTACAGGGCTCTAAATAAGGTGATTATAAAAAACCGGTACTATTTGCCAATGATCGATGACCTCTTCGATCGGTTGGCAGGAGCAAAGTATTTCAGCCAGATCGGTTTGCGCTCCGGCTACCATCAAATCCAAGTGGCAGAAGGAGATGAAGAGAAGACCGCGTGCAGGACAAGATATGGTTCATATGAGTTCTTGGTGATGTTTTTTGGGCTCACCAACGCACCCGCGACCTTTAGCACGTTAATGAACAGCCTTTTCCAGGAGTGGTTAAATGACTTTGTGATCATGTACATCGACGACATCTTGGTGTACTCGAAAACAAAGGAAGAGCACTTGGAGCACCTCAAAAAGGTGTTCCAGAAATTGCGGGAATGGAAGCTGTATACCAAAGCTTCAAAGTGCGAATTCGGGATCACAAAAGTGGAGTTCCTAGGGCATGTGATTACACAAGATGGGATCACAATGGATGACAGAAAGGTGAGGGCGATCTTGGACTAGGAGCCTCCGACTTCGGTCCCAGGAGTGCGATCCTTCCTAGGACTCGCCTCCTATTACCGAAAGTATGTGAGAAATTTTGCCAAGATTACAAGGCCACTGTCGGACCTTCTGTGTAAGTCCAAGGTATGGGTATGGAACACCTTTTGTGACCAAGCTTTTGCCGAATTGACGCGCGGATGGCGGAAGCTCCGGTCCTGAAAATCCCGGAGTTCGACCGTCCATTTGAGATCCATACAGATGCGTCAGACTTTGCAATTGGGGGTGTACTCATGCAGGACAGACGTCCAGTGACTTACGAAAGTAAGAAACTGAATGAAGTGGAGCGAAGGTGGCCTACACACGAGAAATAAATGAAGGCGGTGGTGCATTGTCTTGAGTTTTGGTGCCACTATGTACGCAACACTTGATGCCGATTCGGACGCGCTTCATCTTTGAAGTAAGGCTTCAAAAGGGAGACGTGGAATACCGGATGCACCTTGCTATTTGCCCAATTCGTACACATCCTCATTCATAACCTTCCGGATGCGAAAGGGCCCCGCATATGGAGGTACGAACTTCGGACTCACTTCCGTAGGTAGTCGAAAATTCTTGATGTTCAACCAGACCTCCGTGCCTGCCTCAAACTTAACTTCCCTCCGCTTCCGATTCGCCTACCGTTCATACCGTTTCCTAGCTTTGGCAATGTTATACTTTGCGAGCTTCAACAAACGTTCGCGTTCTTCCAGCACAGCTGCTACTGCCGGTTCCTCAACATCCTGGGCGGCCCAACTTGTCGGCACCAAAGGTGTTTTTCCATAGACCAATACGAAAGGGGAAACTCCCGTTGCGGAGTGTTTTGTGTTATTATAACAGAACTCTGCCGTATCCAAGTGCTCCACCCAGTCTGATTGGTCTGCTGACACATAATTCCGCAAGATCTGCTTCACCACGGAATTCACTCTTTCCGTTTGGCCGTCTATTGTAGGTCGGAAGGCCATACTCATCTTGAGTCTCATCCCCATCTTCTTCCAAAGTGACCTCCAAAATTTACTTGTAAACTTTGGATCGCGGTCCGAGACAATATCCTTCAGGAGTCCATGATGCTTGAAGACATGGGCGAAGTAAAGTCGTCACGTCTCTTGCGCCGTTGCCGTCTCCTTGGTGGGGATGAAATGACCTATTTTACTGAACCTATCCACCACCACCATGATTGCATCGAATCCTTTTGACAGCAGCATAGCAGTCATGAAATCCATCGAGACACTTTCCCAAGACCCCTCTGGAATCGACAAGGGTTGTAACAGCCTCGCTTGCTTTTTGTACTCGCTCCGGTTTTGTTGGCATGTGGTGCATGTCTTGACATACTCATCGGCCTCCTCCCTCAGTTTGGGCCAGAAATACTCTTTCTTCAAGAGTGCCGCGGTGCGCTTGGCTCCGCCGTGGCCCGCAAGTGGGTCATCGTGGCATTTCCTCAAGAGACTATCTCTGATCCCTCCCTTCGGCACGTAGAGGCGCTTTTGCTTGTATTGGAGGAGTCATTGTGCAAGTGGAAGTGCGATTTAACTCCCATCCTCAAGTCCCGCATCACGGACTTCGCCATCTCATCCTTCCGGTAAGCCTTCCGGATCTTCTTTTGGAACGCCGTCTCGCCCCTGTACACCAACATAAGCTGCTGCTTTCTACTTAAAACATCGGCCACCACATTGTCTCGTCCCGGTTTGTACTGGATATCCATGTCGAACACTGCCAAAGTGTCTTGCCACCTAAGTTGTTTTGTGGACAACTTAGGCTGTGTGGCAAAATACTTCACCGTGATATTGTCCGTGAACACCTTCACCGGGTTGGAACACCTGTGCTGTTGGATTATGAAAATGAACCTGAGTACGAGGTGGAGGCAGTGCTTAAGTCGAGGAGGGTAGTGATTGGGGTGCGCGGTTGGTTCAAGGTTATCTTCCTAGTCAAAAAGGGTTCAAGGTGAACCCTTGCTCAAGGTGGTGCCAAAAGCGGCATCATGAGCTGTCGCGCACCTCACTCCGGTAAGCTCCCCTTCAAGTCCTAGTTACTCGCTTTGATGCGCGCGCCTGACTCCCAACCTGGCCGCCCGGGCCAACTTGGAGCTTCGGCTGCTCACCGGGACATAACGGTCCCCCCCTTCGCTTCCTTCTAAACCCTCCACCTCTTTGGGACTAGGAGAATTCCCTTTGGTAGATGGCAGTCCGGAACAGCTCCCCACTCTTTGGTCGCTTTCCGGCTCGCTCGCTTACTCACTAGTTTTTGGTCACCAACGGGCTTGCACCGTTCTCGGGGTTACTACTCCCTATATATACTTCTGTAGCTGTCCGCGGGGGTTCCACAACCAGCCATGCCATTTTATGGCGAACCACCACGAAAACCCTCGACTCCCGGTGGTGAGTCGCGGTGAGTCTTGGCCCGCTCACCACGGCCCCTATGGACCGTGATGAGTCCCAAGACTCCCCACGACTCCCACCACGAGGTCTCCGCCCCCATGGTGAGTCCTATGCCACCCCCACTAAGTCCCACTAAGCTACCACCACCCCTTGTGGAGCCACCCCACCGCTTGTGGAGCCACCCCCACCGCAACCCGGTGTGCGGGGCTCCACCTAGTGAGCGCCTCCGCTTCCCTGAGTGCCTTGGGCACTCAAGGGTGCCTCAGCCCCCCATACCTATCGCTGCCGCTGCCCCCACCACAGGGGCAGCCCCTGATGTGTCCCGACCCCCTGCCCTCAAGGCAAAGGGCCGCGACACACACCCCTACCAACAGGGAGTCGATGTCCTCATCGACTTGTCCATTTTGTAGAAACGAACATCCAAGTTGTGGCGTCCCACATCAAGGAGTTTGTTTCTGTACCATGGCGTCCCATGGCAAAGAACCAAACCCCACACTTGACTCTACTCTCCACTAGCTAGTTCGGCCGACTTCCTCCAAGTCCCGGCCAAGGGTGGAGCCTCTCCAGCTCCTCTCAGTGCACTCTTCTTGGCCTACTTCAAGGCCAAGGAACGATCCTCCCCGAGGATCGAATCGCCTTACTGCAACAACATTGCTTGCGATCGCTCATGATGCCGCTTTTGGCATCACCTTGAGCAAGGGTTCACCTGGAACCCTCTTTGACTAGGAAGATAACCTTGAACCAACCGTGCGCCCCAATCACTACAATTGGGTCCGCCTTGGAATGCTGGCCTGAGGTACGGGAACACGTCGAAGCCGCACTACGACTTCGTCCCGAGGTTACACGATTATAGTACGTGAACGGAAGCACGTAGCTTCCGCGTTAGCCCGCACTACAAGGCAACCCCCTCGGTAGCGCAGTTATAGTACGCGCACGCGCCAGGTGCGCACTAGCACGTGAACTCCCAAAGAAGGCGCAAGTTTCCTTGCCCCTGGGATGGGAGTCACCCGATTTCGGCACTGCGCAAACACACGATTACCCAATTTACCTCTCCCACTTTTGTAAGCTAGCATGCATTCTACACACTAGCCAAACACACCATGCATCACCATTCCAAACACAATAGGACGCACAATATTTGGAACCCATTTCCTTTATAACAAATGTTTGTACAATACAAGTTTTTGCAATCGGATTCCTGAGCTAGCTAAACCGGGCTAAGCATGCATTTCCTCCCCCACGCTCCAAGGTTGATGTCCCCATCAACGTTTCTTCCGCTTTTGAGGTCGCCCTTCGAACGCTGCAACTGCCTCGGATGCGTTTCCCATTTCTGAGGCACGCACCCAAGATGCCTCCACAAGATGATAGCCCTTCCATTTGACGAGATACTCGTTTCTCGGTTCTTGAACCTCCTCGACTTAAGTATTGCCTCCACCTCGTACTCAGGTTCATTTTCATGATCCAACAGCATAGGTGGCGGACGCAACACTTGCTGCCGATTCGGACGTGCTTCATCTTTGAAGTAAGGCTTCAAAAGGGAGACATGGAATACTGGGTGCACCTTGCTGTTTGCCGGCAGCTCCAATTCATACACATCCTCATTCATAACCTCCGAATGCGAAAGGGCCGCATACGGAGGTACGAACTTCGGACTCACTTCCGGAGGTAGTCGAAAATTCTTGATGTTCAACCAGACCTCTGTGCCTGCCTCAAACTTCACTTCCCTCCGCTTCCGATTCGCCTGCCTTTCATACCGTTTCCTAGCTTTGGCAATGTTGTACTTTGCGAGCTTCAACAAACGCTCGCGTTCTTCCAGTACCGCCGCTACTGCCGGTTCCTCAACGTCCTGGGCGGCCCAACTTGTCGGCACCAGAGGTGCTTTTCCATAGACCAACACAAAAGGGGAAACTCCCGTCGCGGAGTGTTCTGTGTTATTATAACAGAACTCTGCCGCGTCTAAGTGTTCCATCCAGTCTGATTGGTCTGCCGACACGTAATTCCGCAAGAATTGCTTCACTACGGAATTCACTCTTTCCGTTTGGCCGTCCGTCGTAGGTCGGAAGGCGGTGCTCATCTTCAGCCTCGTCCCCATCTTCTTCCAAAGTGCTCTCCAGAATTTACTCGTAAACTTTGGATCGCGGTCCGAGACAATATCCTTCGGGACTCCATGATGCTTTAAGACGTGGGCGAAGTAAAGTCGCCCTGTCTCCTGCGCCGTTGCCGTCTCCTTGGTGGGGATGAAATGGGCCATTTTACTGAACCTATCTACCACCACCATGATTGCATCGAATCCTTTTGACAGCGGCATAGCAGTCATGAAATCCATCGAGACGCTTTCCCAAGTCCCCTCTGGAATCGGCAAGGGTTGTAACAGCCCCGCTTGCTTTTTGTACTCGCTCCGGTTTTGTTGGCATGTGGTGCATGTCTTGACATACTCCTCTGCCTCCTCCCTCAGTTTGGGCCAGAAATACTCTTTCTTCAAGAGTGCCGCAGTGCGCTTGGCTCCACCGTGGCCCGCAAGCGGGCTATCATGGCATTCTCTCAAGAGACTATCCTGATCCCTCCCTTTGGCACATAGAGACGTTTTTGCTTATACCGGAGCAGTCCATTTTGCAAGTGGAACTGCGATTTAACCCCATTCTCAAGTCCTGCATCACGCACTTTGCCAGCTCATCCTTCCGGCAAGCCTTCCGGATCTTCCTTTGGAGCGCCGTCTCGCCCTTGTACACCAACAAGAGCTGCTGCTTTCTACTTAAAGCATCGGCCACCACATTGTCCCGTCCCGGTTTGTACTGGATATCCACGTCGAACACTGCCAAAGTATCTTGCCACCTAAGTTGTTTTGGGGACAACTTGGGCTGCGTGGCAAAATACTTCACCGTGACATTGTCCGTGAACACCTTCACTGGGTTGGAACCAACATAGTGGCGCCAGAGCTCAAGGCAATGCACCACCGCCTTCATCTCTTTTTCGTGCGTCGGCCACCGTCGCTCCACTTCATTCAGTTTCTTACTTTCGTAAGCCACTGGACGTCCATCTTGCATAAGTACACCCCCAATTGCGAAGTCCGATGCATCTGTATGAATCTCAAACGGACGATCGAACTCCGGGATTTTCAAGACTGGAGCTTCCGTCATCCGCTGCTTCAATTCAGCAAAAGCTTGGCCACAAAATGTGTTCCATACCCAGACTTTGGATTTACACAGAAGGTCCGACAGCGGCCCCGCGATCTTGGCGAAATTTCTCACATACTTCCGGTAATAGGAGGCGAGTCCTAGGAAGGATCGCACTCCGGGACCGAAGTCGGAGGCTCCCAGTCCAAGATCGCCCTCACCTTTCTGTCATCCATTTTGATCCCATCCTGTGTAATCACATGCCCCCAGAACTCCACTTTGTGACCCCGAATTCGCACTTTGAAGCTTTGGCATACAGCTTCCCTTCCGCAATTTTTGGAACACCCTTTTGAGGTGCTCCAGGTGCTCCTCCTTTGTTTTCGAGTACACCAAGATGTCGTCGATGTACACGATCACAAAGTCATCCAACCACTCCTGGAAAAGGCTGTTCATCAGCGTGCTAAATGTCGCTGGTGCATTGGTGAGCCCAAAAGGCATCACCAAGAACTCATATGAACCATACCTTGTCCTGCACGCGGTCTTCTCCTCATCTCCTTCCGCCACCCGAATTTGGTGATAGCCGGAGCGCAAGTCGATCCGGCTGAAATACTTCGCTCCTGCCAACCGATCGAAGAGGTCGTCGATCCTTGGCAAAGGGTACCGGTTTTTGATAGTCACCTTATTCAGAGCCCTGTAATCGACACACATCCGCAGCGTCCCATCCTTCTTGTCTGCAAATAGCACCGGGGCTCCGTAAGGTGACTTACTCGGCCGGATGTACCCTTTGACATTAGATCCTTGAGCTGAGTCTTCAGCTCGACCAACTCTCTGTGGCTCAACCGGTAGGGCGCCTTGGCAGGCGGCCCGATCCCGGTATCACCTCAATCTTGTGGTCAACTCCTCTTCGCCGTGGCAAGCCGCTTGGTAAATCCTCCGGCATCCAATCCCATCGCCTTCTCCTTTCACTTCTCTAATGTAAAGCAAAAACTGGGACTCGTGTGCCTCCTCCAACATCCTGGTATTCTCCAAAATCCCCTTGATCCAATCTGGGCTCGGCTCCCCATTCCTTCTCCTTTCACTTCTCTAATGTAAAGCAAACACTGGGACTCGTGTGCCTCTCCACGGCCCACTCCGTTGCTGATAGAAGGTTTATTCGCCCTCCCCCGGATTTGGGCGTTTCCGGACACTCGTAAAACCTCGCCACCTTCCCAATGGCAGCGTGACTACTCTCTTGCGGCCATCTATGACCGCTCCGGATTTGCTCAAAGGTCATCCCTTAAAAATGAGATCCACTCATCGATCTCGCAGATAGTGAAGTTCTCACGTCCATCCCAAACCCCCAGTTGAGGAGGAACATCAAACGCCAACCTTGTCGCCAACATGAGGTTCTCCTTTGGAAGAGCGCACCTCAATAGAGGCCCCCACGTCACTGTCGGGAAGTCCAACTTTGCGCCGCCACCGGCGTCATGAAGGAGTGCGACGCTCCTGTGTCCACCAACAAAGACACGTTAGTTCGGATATTATCCAATCCACGAACAATGAATTGACTCCCTTTTCGCAGGGCGCAGTTTCCTGATACAACTCACAAGAATAGTTGCCTACCTGTCAAAGTCCTGGCGACTACCGCTTCACCAAGCGACTGATGGCTTCTTCTGACCGCTCCGTGGTCGACCGAGTCATGTTCAAGCCGGGGCTCGTGCACTTCTTGGCCATGTGCCCGGGCTCCCCGCAATTGAAACACCACTCCATCAAAGGTCGCCTTCTGTCCGCCATAAGCCGCTCCACCCGCTTTTCTTTGGAGCACCGATCCGAGAAACATTCAGCCCTCTCAATTGCCTCGTTCAAAGTCTGGGGTGGCTTTCTCCTCCAACTTCCGCCTGGCCCATGGGGCCAGTCCCGCCACAAAGTTGAAGACCATTTCTGGTTCTGCCAGGTAAGCGAATCTAGAGAAACAGCACATTTGAAAGCACTGGAAGTAACCCAAGTAAATGTCATCTGTTTGCTTCAAACTTAATATCTTGTCCAGGGCAAGCCAGGAACGCGTTAGGGGCACAAACTGTCTCTTCATCAATTCCTTGAACCCACTCCAGTTCAAGGTTTCCGGGCCGGGACTCGGTCGTGAAGGCGTTTCTGCCACCATTGTTGAGCATAGCCCCTCAAAATAGGTGGGAGCCATTCCACCCGATCCTCGTCACTCAACTTGGCCGCCGGAAGTAATGCTCTAGCTCCAGGAGCCAGGTGTTGAGTGCCTTCCGGTTCGAAAGCCCTCGAAGGGTGCCGGGTTCCTTAGGACTTCACCTTAAAAACTGCCTTAGGGAAGTGGCATTAGCGCCTTCAACAGTCTTTCAACGTCCCGCCAAACTGCGGCCAACAAACCCTTCCCAAAAAGGCTGCCGGCATGGGAGGCATCTCTTGGTTTGTCGGAGCTCTCACGGATTACTCGGCTCAGACTCCTCGATTCCTCCCGCTCCTGAGCCCCGCTGATGGGACTAGTTGTTTCGGAAACATTTCATAGCTTCCTCGAAACGGAACGCCTAGGTGACACGTAGCCCAACCGCCCCCCATTCGGGCTCACCGGGATCATCATCCGTTTGGCCTGTTCCGCTTTCGCTTCGGCTGCCGAACCCCATGATGAGGCCAATCCCAAGGACGATCGCGTATGAACTCTAAGCTCTGATACCAATGTGCGCGACCTCACTCCGGTAAGCTCCCCTTCAAGGTCCTAGTTACTCGCTTTGATTGATGCGCGCGCCTGACCCCACCTGGCCGCCGGGCCCGCCCAACTTGGAGCTTCGGCTGCTTCACCGGGACATAACGGTCCCCCCTTCGCTTCCTTCTAAACCCTCCACCTCTTTGGGACTAGGAGAATTCCCTTTGGTAGATGGCAGTCCGGAACAGCTCCCCACTCTTTGGTCGTTCCGGGCTCGCTCGCTTACTCACTAGTTTTGGATCACCAACGGGCTTGCACCGTTCCGGGGTTACTACTCCCTATATATACTTCTGTAGCTGTCCCGCGGGGGTTCCACACCAGCCATGCCTTTTATGGCGAAACACAACAAGAAAAACCCTCGACTCACGGTGGTGAGTAGCGGTTGTGTGAGTCTTGGGCTCAGCTCACCACGGCCCTATGGACCAGTGATGAGTCCCAAGACTTCCAACGAACTCCCACCACGAGGTCCCGCCCCCATGGTGAGTCCATGCCACCCCCACTAAGTCCCACTAAGCTACCACCACCCCTTGTGGAGCCAACCCCCCGGTTGTGGAGCCACCCCCACCGCAAAAGGGTGAGGGGAGAAAACAAGGAGAGAGAAGTCGATCCCTGAGTGAAGGGGGGAAACTCAAGGGTCTCGAAAGAAAAAGAAATATACCTGAAGGCTGGGCTTGCCCCACCACAGGGGCAGCTGATGTGTCCCGACCCCTTGCCCCAAGGAAAGGGCCGAGAAATGAGAGGTCGCAAAAAATGTTATTGAAGAAAGGGGATATGATCCTCGGGAGGATCGTTCATTAGACATTAAAGTGGGCACAAGAAGAGTACCACTGGGAGGAGCTTGAGAGGCTCCACCCTGGCCGGGAATGGAGGAAGTCGGCCGAAACTAGCTAATGGAGAGTTGAGTCAAGTGGGGTTTGGTTCTTTGCCATGGGAGCCATAGTACGTGAAACAAAACTCCTTGATGTGGACGCACAACTTGGCTGTTAGTTTCTACAAAATAGACAAGTCGATGAGGACATCGACTCCCTGTTGGTAGGGGTGTGTGTCGCGGCCCTTCGCCTTGAGGGCAGGGGGTTGAGACACAAAAGGTGCTGCCCATATGGTTGGGGCAGTGGCAACAATAGATAGGGAGCTGAAGCACCCGAGTGCCCAAAGCACTCAAGGAGGCGGAGCGTTCAAATAGGTGGAACCCCCGCACACCGGGTTGCGGTGGGGGTGGTTCCACGAGGGGTGATGGTAGCCTAGGGGACTTAGTGGGTGGCATAGGACTCACATGGGGCGGAGCCCTTGTGGTGGGAGTCGTGGGGAGTCTTGGGACTCATACGTCCATGGGGCCGTGGTGGGTGGGCCAAGACTCATCGCGACTCACCACCGGGAATGGAGGGTATTCGTGGTGGTTCACCATAAAAGGACGGGTGTTGTTTGTGAAACCCCCGTGGACAGTCACAGAAGTATATATAGGGAGTAGTAACCCCGAGAACAGTGCAGACGTTGGTAACCAAAAACTGTGAGTAAGCGGTGCGAGCCGGAAAGCGCCGACCAAGGTGTGGGGAGCTGTTGCGGACTGCCAACAAACCAAAGGGAAATTTCCACTAGGCCCAAATGAGAGAGGGGCTGTAGATGAGCGAAAGAGGACCTTATGTCCCGTGAGCAGTCGAAGCTCCGAGTTGGCCAAGCGGCAGTTGGGAATTAGGCGCGCGCATCAAAGCGAGTAACTATGACTTGAAGGGGAGCTTACCGAAGTGAGGTGCGTGACAGTTTGCCTCATCCTTCGGCATTGGGCCTTCAACGCTACGTCTGTCTTCAGCCCATCGATGACCTTGCCATCCATCTCCTCCGCTGTCCATGTGGTGGTAAGCGCACTGCGTCTCATGATATGGGTCACGATGCCGGTGGCATCTATGCTCGGGAGGCAGGGTATCATGTACTGCGTGAGCAACCACATCTACGACCCACGCTCACGTCCCACTCTACACGCCGCCGTATTAACATTGTCCTATCTAGAGATGGTTTGCGTACCCTAGCGGATGTCGTTCGCGGCGACCCCACTCGAGCGGATCTGCTATCTTGCGCAGCTACCACACCAGGCACGACAGCCACTGTAGCAGCTCAAGCCAAGGAGCGCGACTACAACAATTGTCACCCCATCGACAGATTTCTTCCGCTGGCGGTCGAGATATTTGGCTCATTACACCGACACTTCAACAATTTCTTACGGACATGTGCATATCATGCAGCCAAGAGCGGGTCCACTGGCATCCCACAGCCTCCGTCCTTGTCGCCTACTATCGACAGCGTGTTTCAGTTGCTTTGCAGAGAGCACAAACCATATCTATTTTGCATCGGGCTGATGTGGCTAGCTCCGCGTCATCTCATCTTTCGCCTATGCTTGACACTTTGCCTATCTCCTTGCCTAATCTCCTCCCGGCTGTTGGCTGGGAGGGTCGCTCTGCTTGAGTAGCTTATTATAGCTTCTGTTTTTGTCGCTGGTTGAGTAGCTTAATTACTGTAGCTTTTGTTTTCTTCTCTAGCTAAGTAACTTACTATAGCTTTTTTTTTTTTCTTGTTTCTTGTTCCTCCCCCCCCTCTTTTTGGAAACTTCTCATCCTATGCACGGTCACCCATTGTACATGTTGTAAATAAAGTCTTACAGGGTTCATCATCTTCCAAAGGGTCGGAGCTATTACCGTGATGCATGGCTGGAGATTTTCAACGTGGAAGTGACCCCAGTCCCACATGTTAGAGATCATGCCCAGAGAATCGGACTGCAAGGTGCTGATCTGGAAGATTTCTGGTGAGGCACGCACTATCGATTTGTAATGTTATTTGTCTGTCGATGAAATGTATATAGCTCGGTATACAAAGAAGACATTTCAACGTTCCTTCAAATGAGCTATATCTATAGAGAACTGCATTAGGCATTTCCGATATACATTATCTGTTAAGCGGAGAGTAGAATTTCAACTTTCTAGAAATCTGCTCCCGGAGTTACTTTTGGGTTTTATGTCCAGAGTCCTTTGTCTGCAGCGGTGCCGTGCAGGAGTATACAGCCGGAAATCATGCGCTAGCTTTGCAATCTATGGAGTTGATGGCACGGGGGCTTGGACTCGACCCAGATACTTTCTCCCAACACGTGACCACGAGAAATAATTCATTATCCGTGTTTCGGATTAACTACTATCCACCATGCCCGCAACCCTCCCTTACAATTGGTCTGGGCGCGCATTCAGATTACAATGTGCTCGCAATTCTGCTCCAAGATGAGATTTCTGGCCTGCAAATTTTGAAGGACAATACCTGGACCACAGTGAGGCCCCGTCGAGATTGCCTCCTCGTCAATGTTGGGGACACATTACAGGTACCTTTAAGACTCTCTACCACACGTATGAGCGCCACTGAGATAAATCAGCCGACCTATTTTCTTTCCCGACTTGGCAGACTTGCAAATTGTGATCAAAATCAGTTTGTTGGGTGCCGTTGGGTGTTGCAGGCATGGAGTAACGGGCGGGTGAAGAGTGTGCAGCACAGAGGTCTCGTGAATGCAACACAGCCAAGATTGTCGATGGCTTACTTCTTCGGTCCTGACTCCTGACCCTACCACACTCATTCAACCTCCACCAGCTTTGATTGATGCAGCCCACCCCTTGCAATACAAGCCTTTCGTTTATGGAGATTTCCTGAATGAAGTTGCGAACTACCGAGGAAGAAAAGTGTTCACTAGTCCACTCAAGTCATATTCTCTGTGACTTTGAGACTGTTTCAAAGTCACACAGTTGGCCGTGGTGTTAGATCAGTATTTGGTTGTCTCATCACTGTGCTAGGCTAGCTAGTACAGTTTAGATCAATATCTATTGGTGCTAGCAAATCCCACATAACTGTTAGCCTGGTTTATCCAGAGCACGCGTGCAGCCTTCCACAACCTGATGGGGCTGCAGATCAGATATACATCCGAGTCCAAGTGCCAGGTTCCATGGGCACTACCAATCGCCTCCCCAGCCCCAAGAGACTTGCCCCTTAGAAAGAACCAAGAACACTTCCTACTACCCAAATAAATCAGCATATATTGAAATAGATAGAGTAGAAAGCACAAATCTAGACATATAGTAGTGTGAAACTGCGACTTTTGTGTCAAGTTTTTCTATTTATCATATGTCAGCGACAGCAACAATAGAAGGACCAGCGAGGACCGCACAAACTGAGGATAGCCGTGTCTTCTTGCGTTGTCAGGAAAAAGTGTGACTCTGACAACGTGAAGTCTGTCCGGAGCTTTAGGTGTGTGTCTGAGCTTGCTTGAAGTGAGGAGCAGCACCACTTGCATGGAAATTTGTCGAGTTTGAAAAGGCCCACACGCCTACCGATCCGTATATGGTGTGCACGTCTCTTCAGTCTCTCCATTCATTGTATTGTTTGAACGCTCTGGACTAATTTGCTCCAGAAATAATTAAACCCATCTGTCTTCGATGATAGATACATCTTGCAAGGGTGCATTGTAACAAAATCGCAATGGTCGAGCTTTTGACCAGTCGTTAATCTAGAATAGAAAAGGTGACTCCGATACTGAGGTATGAAGAGTTGCAGATGCGTGAGTCACGAACTACGAAGGTCAGCAGCGTGCGGCCGCAGACGCCATTTGACTGTGGGCCCAGATGTCCAGAGGAAGGACGGACGGTCGATGCCATTACTGTCGGCCGAACTGAGAATCTTGGTTTGGAGGCGAAGTTCAGGGGCCACCTGTACCTAGCAATTGCTATTGTGAGTTCGAAATCTTCAAAGTGAATAAACTGCAAGGAGACTGCCATAAGGGACTCAGCGTGTGGGTGCGACTTACAGTAGTGATGTAATTGGTTGGTTTCTTGTTCGATCAATGGCTTCGCCATCTTCTCCACATGTGGTGATGGTGCCCACCCCTATGGCTGGACACACGATTCCCTTCGTTGAAGCAGCGAAGCAGCTTTCTGCGCTGGGGGTGACCATCAGCTTCGTGAGCTTGGATTTCCATGTTGCAGAACTCGAGGAAAAATATGGAGATCTTATTAGCTCTCAAGGCTTGGCTCTGCGATTTATAGGCATAGGAGACGGGACGCCCAGAATGGGTACAATGGAACTAGCGATGTTCTTAAGAGAAGATCAATATGTGGAGAAAATGACTGGCCTGTTGGAGTCAAAAATTCTGGCTCTGAGGGCAGCAGCAAGCAGGACAGGGGCCGGGCCGCAAGAAGATCTCAGGTCGGTTCCAGCTGCGGGGGCTCCTTGTTGCATCCTCGCCGACATGTTTGTAGCTTGGACTCAGGATGTTGGATGCAAGCTCAACATTCCGACGCACATGTTGTACGTCTCCCCAGCGATAGCACTCTCTGTCGTCTTGCAGGTATAATCCGAAGACAATATGTTGATGATGATGAGGTTCCAAACAGGATTCTCCGTTGGGGAACTGACAACAACCTGCCAACGATACACAGCTAGTGGGATTTGGTGTGGAAGTAAGCGTCGAAAGCCGTAGGTGTTGTTTGCTCAAGTATTCACAAAATGCTTAGGTAGCTTGTAAAGAACTGTGTCCATCCAAGGGGCTGTCAGAAACTGCTATTCTACAGATTGAAGTGTCAATCTACCATTCTGACTGTATCCTGCATTTCAATGAAGCCAACCAGAGCAAAATGCATGTACTGTACGCAACATGTAGCACAATTGTATACATCTTTATATGACTTTTCCTGTCCCTTGACCTGCCCAATCTGTAATTTAGTGGGCTTTCGATTCCCAAACTCTCAATCTCTTGCGGCACCCTTGTGCCCAGCAATGTAGTAGTATACTTGAATTCTGCATGATGCCATGAGGGTGTGGTTCCTGTGAGTACAAGGAGCTCAGAAGGAAAGGGGGATGCTGGGAGTACAAGAAGCTCATATAAAAATAGGGGTGACTGACAAAAAGGAGTTTTGTCCTCTTCTGATGGCAGTTGAAGAGACTCATAAAGGAGGGTCGTGTGCCTTTGACCCCAGAAAACCAGTCAGAGCTAATCACATTTGTCCCTGGAGTCCCATCCCTCCACCCATCAGACCTCCAGGACTCACTGGCAAATCCAGTTCATTTCAGGAACTTTACCATGCGCAATCATATCCGTTATCCAAAGGCCTCTTTAATTCTAGTCAACACTTTTCATGATCTGGAAGGGACAGTCCTGGATGCGCTACAGACCCAAGTCATCGGGACAGAGGGTGTGAAGGTCAGCTCTTGCTTCTACTTAACACTTCAACAACGTCTTTATGAGTCTAAGACTCAGTCCTATTTGTATGTCATTGTGCCTAGTGCGAGTTTCTGGTGCACGATGCAGATGAATATCAGTTTAGGACCCTCATTGAGGACAGTGGATGGAATTCTGTGCTTACTTGCATATAAAGTAGAAGATGTATCTAGTGTGCCCTGCATATGAACAACTGCCCGTCAGAACACACATGCATGTAGGTGTCCCATTGTGGCTTGTAAAATTTCAAAATTCAACACTTCATATGTGGATTGAGAACCAAGCTTTCACTATAGTTAGCCCCTTCCAGTATACTGACAATATATCTTTCTTCATCGCAGACAGAACGTATCTTGGCCATTGGACCATTGTTCCCAGAGTCTCATTTCAGCAGTGGCAAGACAGCACAGAACATCTTGCAGGGAGGCACAGGGCAAAGACATCTGTGTCTACAATGGCTCAATACACAGGCCCCCTCTTCAGTTCTCTTCATTTCATTTGGAAGTTTTGCCACCATCTCAGCAGAACAAATCATCGAGCTGGCGTGTGGACTAGAAGCCAGCAAGCAACCCTTCTTATGGATACTTCGACCCCCAGATGATCCTCATACGTCAGGTTTAGAGGCTCCATCGATCTGCCATTTCCTCCCTTCAGGTAAAAGATATGGCATCTCAGAAAGGTTGATTGAACATGTTATTGTTCATTCCAACATGCATTGAACAAGGCATTGCTATAGAATCCGTTGTCCAGTGTTGACCCATCTGAAAACCATGTAGAACCTATGAGTTTAGTTGAATAAGCCACATACAGCTTACTACTGGTTTTGTCATACCGAATGTTGCCCCAGTCCAGAGACAACTGTATCTTCCCATTCTCATTCTGGTACATCGACTGTGGCATATAAAAATCCACAGGTGAGTCAAAGTTCTTTGTTCCAAATAAAATCAAGGTTAGCTGCCAGGAAAACATCACCCATTCTTAGTCGTCAGGTGTGGCCCGAAATCGCAATATTTGCCACAACTATGTTCAATAGGCATATACATTTGTTGAACTTGTTTTCTTGTCCTTAATATCTTTAGCACGATGACAGTTTATTTGGACAAAACGTCAATGGGGAGCATGGTCAACCCTGTGAATGAATGGAAATGTTTCTAGGCACCATACATGTCACACATTACAGCATTTGATCGGTGCTTGGATGCTATCCAAGACCAATATACCCTGACATTGCCTCCACATTTGCGGTACAACGTACAGTGACTTGATGTCCTTTGGTTCTTCGCATGACCCGCTGTATTCCAATTTCTTGTTATATCAGATGCCATCATAGCCATCAGCCCATTTTGTGCTGTACAGCCTCAACCATGTACTTGTACTTACCTTTCGTGCTCGTACTCGTAAAGAAATAATCTCCAGGGGTTGCAGGATGAAGATATGGCTGGTAGGAGCTTTGTATGCAGAGGTGTTTTCAACTCTAGGAAAGGGTTGTGAAAGGTAGTCGTGATTGAGGTGAAGAATAAAAAGCAGGGGATCAGAAAGTTGTCCAAACTCGGGATATATTTTGAGTTATACAGGTTTTGAGGAACGCACAAAGGAGCATGGATTGTGTTTTTCTGGGTGGGCGCCCCAGATGCAAATTTTAACTCACCAAGCTACTGGTGGCTTCCTCACTCACTGTGGATGGAATTCCACTTTAGAGAGTATCATCACAGGCATCCCTATGCTCGCTTGGCCGATGAAGGCAGAGCAGAAGTTGATATGCAGGTCAGTTTTTCCTCACTCTTGGGGGGGCTTCTCACCAAAATTCAGTCTAGTAGTCATTGGAAGTACACAGATAGTGGAGAGCAGAGAACAACTACTTCGGCTGGTGGATTTTCCACAATATATGAACACCATCTACTTCACGGATGGTAGCTGTCCCCTGAAAGTATATTTTTCTCTGTTCTCTTTGACTCCAGTTTGACTCCAGTCATAGTGAGCTCGATGGAGGAAATGTAAGCCTCGAGGAGTCCCAGTTAGGTCCTTTGGTTCCATAATGAGATCAGGAGCATTGATGTACCAATCACTGAAGTAGGTGTTTTTGGAAAGAGATTCACGGTGCTTTTGTTGCAGATTTCTTGTGGATTCTGTAAAGTTGGCTATAGAGATGCATAAAGGACCGGACGGCTTGGTGAAGAAGGAAGAAGTAGAGAGGGGGGTGAGGCTTCTGATGCAAGAGGAGCAAGGGCAGGCTGTGAAATCAAAAGTGGAGGAGATGAGTCTCCTCGCACGAAAGGCTGCAGCAGAGGGGGGATCCTCAAAGCAGAATTTGGAGGAATATGTCCACCAGCTAAAGGCGGGAACCTTATAAGCAGTGCAATGAGAGGACATGTGATGCCATTGCTACCAAATTTATTGCAAGCCAAAGTTGCTTCAAATTGCTGAACAATGATATACTATATCCAATCCAGTCCAATAAGACATCCAGAACATCCTGTTCAATGAGAGGACATGTGATGCCCAGAGCTGGTTGCAAGCCAGGATGATGATGACTGTAAGTTCAGGTCTTCATTGTTCCATTAGATTGTGGCCATGCCCAGTAAGCATTTTAACCATTAACATTTGCTGACCCGAGGCAGCTGGCATTGAATTGTCTGCTAGTCTGTTTGCCCGGGTATTTGTCAGATCTACATTAACAGTTAGTTGTTGTGTTTCCAAGAAATAGCTTTGTTTTGCTCTTACTAACTTCACACGGTGTACAGTTGCATGGTTGGGGGCCAGAATACTATTTGCACTTTCCCTTAAGACTACTTATTCTTCCCATCTGTGGGCTATATACCTACTCAACAGATTGCTTCCGAAGCGAAGCTGTTCAATTTCGACAAAAGCATGTAAATTAGCTGAAAAATGTGCTAGTAGCTCCAGTAGGCGATTTGGCAGGCATAGGAAGAATCACTGATTCCTTGTCCCACGAAGTTTCTTCGCTTGGTGCTCAACGGCTCTCACCAGCGGCTGAAAAAGCAACTGAAGTAATGCGTGGATTGATGCTTTCTATACGGAAGTGACCTCAACACTAGCACCTGCAATTCTTCAGAGTTTTAATGCTTACGTTGTTGTAAAGGCGAAGTCGGGCCGGATGTACATATGGTGATCTCCAAACCTCCAAGTCAGGAAACTGCGAGGAGATTGCCATGAGGGAGCTGGGGATGATCTTCTGGGCCTATGCCTGCGCTGTAATTCAGTTCTTGGTTGTGTTAAGCTCCACTTCCGACCCCGGGACATTCCTCTTTCCTCTCCGGGAATGGACTTTCAAAGGGGAAATAGCTCGTAGAATCGTGCTAAGCAGATAAGGGGGAATCACACGTAGAGTTAGTCAGTGCCCGATCCAATCATACCATCTGCAGAGCATCAAAACAGTTTCATCCCAGACACTGCGAACATCCAAGTACACACCCTATTAGCACCTCAAAACACACTGCCCAGAGTCTAAGCTCTCTTTAAGCATCAGCTCCAGCATATTACTGTTAAGATGGGACAAGGCTCAAGTCGCCAAAGATAGTTCATGCTCTTAAATCCTTCAACTGCTTCCTGCTTTTACAGGCCGCTCTTACATCCAGAGTCTGACAGAAGAGAATATGGGCATTAGTGGAATCCAGGGCCCCACATGGTCCCCACTTGGAAGTTGGGGCCCGCTTGCGCTAGAGTTGACTGGAGGAAACTGTGCAATATTTCTTCTTTAGCTACTATGAGATCCGGGGGACTCGGGAGATACTTGGCGTCTATTCCGAGATACCCAATCCCTCAGAGAGGTGTTGCACCACAAGCGTCCTAAATGCTTGACAGAAGTATGTGCACGAGGCGTTGAATCTTTTCACATCCCCGAGTAATCAGTAGTCTTTTTAGCTGGTTGTCGGAAGCCCAACATCTCTTTCTTGTGTCATACTTTCTCGTGCCGTGAGCAATTAGAGCTTTCCGCAGTTCTACAGTGCAGAGAAGTACACTGGAGTTTATTGTGTGGGTCGATGGCTTCGTCATCTTCTCCCCATGTCGTGATGGTGCCCAGTCCTTTCGCTGGGCACACCATTCCCTTCATTGAAACCGCCAAGCAGCTGTCTGCGCTGGGGGTGACCATCAGCTTAGTGATTTTCGATGCCTGGGTACCAGAACTAGAGCAAAAATATGGAGACCTTAGCTCCCAAGGTGTGTCAATCATAGGTCTAGGAGACGGGATGCCCAAAATGCTTGTACCGGAATTTGCGATGGCCCTAGCGGAAAAGCAATTTGAGGATAAACTGAGTCACCTGTTGGAGGCAAAAATTCTGGATCTGCGGGCAGCAGCAAGCAGGACAGGTGCCGAACTGGAAGAAGAGCTCTTGGTTCCAGCTGCGGGGGCTCCTTGTTGCATCCTCTTCGACATGTTTGTAACTTGGACTCAGTGTGTGGGCTACAAGCTGAACATTGCCACGGACATGTTGTTCGTCTCCCCCGCTGTAGCACTATCTGTCTTCCTTCAGGTATAGTTCCGAGAACAATATGTTCATGATGATGAGGTCCAAAACTAAGTTTTTCAGAGGGAAACCGAAAAAAACATTGCTGTTTGTAGCAGGGATTTCGGGCGTGGTGGGTGGTATTCCCTGCTCCTTCCTCCTCGAAGGGTTCTTTCTGTTGAGCAATTTTCCCTCAGGGACAAAACAAAGAAATAGCCTTCCAACGATACACGCCTGATTTAGTTTGATCTGAAAGTAAATTTTGAAAGCCTTAGGTATTTTTCGAGTAAGCTCGAAATACCTGGGTAGCTTGTTCATCCATAGCAGAAGAAGGGGGCTGCAAATTACAATTGAAGCGCCAACACACGTCCTGACTGTGCTGTCGATGTGTACCTTGACCAATTGAATCCGGACCTTAGGGGGTTTTATTTCCCCCACCCTCAATCGCTTGGTCTGCCCTTCTGGACGTCAACTTAGTAGACCATATTGACAAAGAGTATGCAAGTAAAGGACGTCCATCAGTGCATAATTCTCGGAGTACAACGAGCTTATAAGAAAAGCGGACTGCAGGGAGCACAAGAATAGTCCTGAGAACTGACGAAAAGGAAGTTTGTGTTCTACTGTGACAGTTGAAAAGACTTGTAGAGGAGGGTCGTTTGCCTCTAACCCCTGAAAACCAGTCAGAGCTCATCACATTCGTTCCTGGAGTCCCATCCGTTCACCCATCAGACCTCCCGGCGGCAATGCGAGACCCAGGTGTTTTCAGGAACTTCACCATCTACAATCACATGCGTTTTCCGAATGCCTCTTTGATTCTAGTCAACACTTTTCATCAGCTGGAAGGGACAGTCCTTGATGCCCTACAGGCCCACATCACCAGCACAGAGGGTGTTAAGGTCAGCTTTTGCTTCTGCCTAACATTCGACATGTGTTCTCTCTGCATGCAGCCACACTGGCCTACTGAAATCCATCTTTCTATATCTACAATTTCACTTCTATGTGTATGTTGGCATCTTACCTAAGTCAGATTACTGGTGCCCGATCTCGAAGAGATATTGCAATTGAACAATCGCTCTCCCAGAATACTGGTCATGATTTCACATGTATGTAGGAGTTCCTTGTGGTTTGTCGAATTCTAAAATGCTTTCCTAGTCTGCTTCCACAAAATTCGCATCTTCTGATCGGAATTAAGAACTAAGTCCTTTCCTCTTTGCAGACAGAACGTATCTTGGCAATTGGATCTCAGAGTCTCATTTCTGCAATGGCGAGACAGCACATAACCTCATCCTGGATGGCACAGGCCAATGAAATCCGTGTGTAGAATGACTGAACACACAGGCCCCCTCTTCAGTTTTCTTCATTTCATTTGCCTGTCAGAACACAGGTCATGACTGAACACAGGTCACATGCATGTAGGTGTCCCAATGTGGCTTGTAAAACTTCATATGTGGATTGAGAACTAAGCTTTCACTCTAGTTAGCCCCTTCCATTGTACTGACAAAGTAGCTTTCTTCATCGCAGACAGAACGTATCTTGGCCATTGGACCATTGTTACCTGAGTCTCATTTCAGCAGTGGTAAGACAGCGCAGAACGTCTTGCAGGAAGGCACAGAGCAAAGACATCTGTGTTTACAATGGCTAAATACACAAGCCCCCTCTTCAGTTCTCTTCATTTCATTTGGGAGTTTTGCCACCATCTCAGCAGAACAAATCGTTGAGCTGGCACATGGACTAGAGGCCAGCGAACAACCCTTCCTATGGATACTTCGGCACCCAGACACTGGTTTAAAGGCCCCTCCATCAATCTCTGCTCTCCTCCCTTCAGGTAAGAGATGTGGAACCATCTTATTGCTCATTCCCACACACATTGCACTAGGAATGGAAAACACTGCAATTGAATCCACCAGTATTGAGCCACCTGAGCACCATTTAGTACTCCAACATATAAGTTTAGTTGAACATGGTTAAGATGGGAAGTAAAAAGTATGACAAACTCTTTATTGTGGTTTACAGGTTTCGAGGAACGCACAAAGGCGCATGGATTATGTTTTTCTGGGTGGGCGCCACAGATGCAAATCTTAAGGCACCAAGCTACTGGTGGCTTCCTCACTCACTGTGGATGGAATTCGACTTTGGAGAGTATCACCACAGGCATCCCTATGCTCGCCTGGCCGATGACTGCAGAGCAGAACTTGATTTGCAGGTCAGCTTTTTCTGACCCACTGGGGGCTTCTTACCAAAACATGAAATTCTGTCTACTGGTTCTTGCACGAGGCCAGGGCGTACACAGATAGTGGAGAGCGGAGATCAACTTCGGCTATTGAATTTTTGAAAATTAATGAACACAATCTGCTTCATTAAAACAGCATATGTGGATGGCAGCGGTCCCCTGAAATCATCATATTAGTCCGTTCACTTTGTTCCATTTCACTTGGACTCCAGTTAGGTGCATTCACAGTGGGCGAGATGGAGGAAACTCTAGTTAAGGTGCTTTAAGTGTAGTGAGCCAGATGGAGGAAATGTAAGCCTTGAGGAATACCTGTCAGGTGCTTTGGCTTCAATACTGAGACCAGGAGTGTCAATTAATCCAGTTGATAAAGTTGGTGTTGGGAAGAGATTCATAGTGCTGTTGGTGCAGATTTCTTGTAGATTCTGCAAAGTTGGCGATAGAGATGCAGAAAGCACCAGACGGATTGGTGAAGAAGGAAGTAGTAAGGAGGAGTGTGAGGCTTCTGATGCAAGAGGAGCAAGGGCGAGCTGTGAAGTCAAAGGTGGAGGAGATGAGGGTCCTTTCACGAAAGGCAGTGGCAGAGGGTGGATCCTCAAAGCAGAATTTGGACGAATATGTCCAGCAGCTCAAGACGAGAACCTTACAAATAATGCAATGAGAGGACATGTGATGGCAGGACTGGGATATGTGCTGGAAGCCTATTGTCTGCTATGGTTGAAACAAGATGAGGTGTTTCATGACTGGGGAATCATCTCTCAACCCTACACCAAGGAAGCAAGAAGATGCAATCCCTCCAATTCAACTG
Source organism: Takakia lepidozioides (assembly GCA_030704615.1). Classification (NCBI taxonomy): domain Eukaryota; kingdom Viridiplantae; phylum Streptophyta; class Takakiopsida; order Takakiales; family Takakiaceae; genus Takakia; species Takakia lepidozioides. The sequence continues at coordinate 80,367,843 of CM060732.1, read as the reverse complement.
CAGCTACAGCATGTAGTTCAGGGCATGGAGCAAACAATGCTCATCACTCAACCCACCTATCCAATCATATTCTAGTATGCTCTGGGTCTTTTGCAGCTAGCAAGGCTGCTGCTCTCTTTGTGGTAGAATATTACATGTCTCTTCAGTGGATTTTTGCTAGAAATGTAGGGTGCATGAATTAAATCACCAGTGTTGGTCAAAAAAGGGTAGATGGGTGGGATAACATCACCATTTGGTGAAACCAACTTTGTGGCTTGATTAACTCTGCAAAAAATGAAAAAGAAAAATATCAAGAAAACTGATAAACAAAATGGAACAAATCAAATAAAAAATATGAGTAGAATTAAGATTTTTATTTATTTTCAATGAACTAATCTGGCTTAGAAGACCTAATTTAGTGTACTGAGATTGGGTGTTGGGTGTTGGGGAAGGTGAGTCTGCGGCGTGCGGAGCATAAAATCAAAAGTGAATATTATGTCAGCACAACTTAAGATTTTCAGATGCAATAAATTTAGGAAGATAATAGGAATAATGTAAGAACTTAATGCGAGCGTGTCAGGATGGTTCAGCCCTGACACCTCGTACCGCCGGTTCTTCGCCTCCGGCAGCCATAGAAAGGCGGCGGGCTGGGCTCGGTCAATCCCTCCCCACCCCCGCTCTCATCCCATCGGCGTTGTCGTCTTTTGCGACACTAGTCCGCCGGTAATCACTAACCACCATGTAACCCATGTAACCCTCTGCAACCCTATGCAACACATGTAACCCCATGACCCTTTGTAACCCTCACCTGTAACCCCCTGTAACCCTCACCACCATGTAACCCTCTGTAACACCGCAGAGTGTCACCCTCACCCCCATGTAACCCTCACTCCATGTAACCCTCAGTGACCCTCTGTAACCCTCACCACCATGTAACCCTCTGCAACCCGTGTATCCCTCTGTAACACCGCAGAGTGTCACCCTCACCCCTATGTAACTCTCACTCCATGTAACCCTCTGTAACCCTCACCATGTGTAACCCTCACCACCATGTAACCCTCTGTAACAACGCAGAGTGTCACCCTCACCCCCATGTAATCCTCTGTGACCCTCTGTAACCCTCACAGGTGTAACCCTCACCACCATGTAACCCTCTGTAACCCTCACCACCATGTAACCCTCTGTAACCCGTGTATCCCTCTGTAACACCGCAGAGTGTCACCCTCACCCCTATGTAACCCTCACTCCATGTAACCCTCTGTAACCCTCAGGTGTAACCCTCACCACCATGTAGCCCTTTGTAACCCATGTAACCCTCTGTAACACCGCAGAGTGTCACCCTCACCCCCATGTAACTGTCACTCCATGTAACCCTCTGTGACCCTCTATAACCCTCACCAGGTGTAACCCTCTGTAACCCATGTAACCCTCTGTAACACCGCAGAGTGTCACCCTCACTCCATGTAACCCTCTGTGACCCTCTATAACCCTCACTAGGTGTAACCCTCACCACCATGTAACCCTCTGTAGCCCATATAACCCTCTGTAACACCGCAGAGTGTCACCCTCATCCCTATGTAACCCTCACTCCATGTAACCCTCTGTAACCCTCACCAGGTGTAACCCTCACCACCATGTAACCCTCTGTAACACCGCAGAGTGTCACCCTCACCCCTATGTAACCCTCACTCCATGTAACCCTCTGTAACCCTCTGTAACAGCGCAGAGTGTCACCCTCATCCCCATGTAACCCTCTGTGACCCTCTGTAACCCTCACCAGGTGTAACCCTTACCACCATGTAACCCTCTGTAACACCGCAGAGTGTCACCCTCACCCCTATGTAACCCTCACTCCATGTAACCCTCACCACCATGTAACCCTCTGTAACACCGCAGAGTGTCACCCTCACCCCTATGTAACCCTCACTCCATGTAACCCTCACCACCATGTAACCCTCTGTAACACCGCAAAGTGTCACCCTCACCCCCATGTAACCCTCACTCCATGTAACCCTCTGTAACCCATATAACCCCATGACCCTTTGTAACCCTTTGTTACTCCGCGGGGTGTAACCCTCACTCCATGTTATCCCGCATCATGTAACCTCCCATTATGTGATCCCATGTATACCCCACCATATGTAACCCGCATCGTGTAACCCCAATGCAAGCTTGTATCATGTTATCCCATGTACCCCTCTCCGTGTAACTCCAGTTTCTCGTGTAACCCCATCATCCCTGTAATCCTCTACACGTTAGCCCTTGTAACTCCGCCTCGTGTAACCCTCATTGTGTAACTCTCACATTGTAACCCCATCATGTAACCCCGATACTGTGTCAATCCCCTCCGTGTAACCCCCGATCGTGTCACTCCTAGCTCGTGTCACCCCATCCTTTATCCCCAACGCATATCACCCCTGTTTGTATAGCCCCTTGGTGCCTGGCAAAAATTGGCGGGCTCCGAGAGATGTCAGATATTTTGAATTCAAACCTGGGTTACACGATTCGGTGACATCAAAACCCACGTGTAACTCCATCATCATGTGTCATTTTCACCAGGTGCGCAGACGTCATGCGGTCCCGAGGGCTCCGCTACGTTGCCCATGTGTGTTCTGCGATTTGTATTGTACTGGTGGTACTGTTGGCGGTAATGGCGTGTGCTGCCGCGAAGGTGCTAGACGAGGAACTCAAAGCAACATTGGAATCAAATGGTTTGAAAGACGAGGCGGGAGAACTCTATCATTTGCAACATTTGGTATCTCATTTGAAATGCATCCTACAGTTGCCCATAGACGGGCTTTTCAATCACACAAACCTCCATTAGATACGCCAGGTTTCCCAGGGAAAAGGGAAACGGATATCCATCGAAGTAGCTGTCGTTCCATGGTCTCGCATTCCTGATTTTCTGGAGGGAGAAAGAAGTAGAGTGGATGGGAAGACCCAATTTTATGTTCAAGATCGAAGGTACCGTGAGTTGCCAGATCTGACGACACCGCGTGCAAACAGTTATCATCAGTGGCATAAGTAAGTCACTTACGAGGGTTGTATAACATTCCCAGCCCCACTTCTTTCTGCTGGCCTAACAAAGTCGTATATGGCGATAACCCTCCTCACTTTGTATGATTTCTTTGCAGGTACCACTGCTGCTACGGCCCGGTAGATAGGCGCACAGACCCGCCGATTGTGAAGAAGAAAGAAAAACCGATAGCAGCCTCTGATAATCAAAAACCAGTCAAGCGAATCAGACGTAAGGCAGCGGATTTCGGAGAGTCATACAATCGTGGGTGTACGTGTAGCTTCAATGTTGGCCAGTGTTTTCTAGATCCAGAGTTGGCAATCATCACATACTTCCAGAAACAGCATGTAGATGCAAAAGGAAAGCCATGTCATGGTTCAGCTGACCCCTCTTCCCATTTCACGCGATTCGTGCATGCCCCTCATCTCAGCCAAGATATGAAACAGTGGATCGTCAATAGTCTTCGCAGTGGCATATCTCCAGCTATGATTATGACACAACACACTCAACAGCTCCAGGAAACTTGTGCGTCTCAGCCAGGCATGGAGTGGAGTCACAATTGTTTCTTGTTCGAGTACAACATGATAAACATTGCCGACAAGCTTACGATTGAGAGTTACAAAAAACATCCAGATGATGCACAAAGTGTACGTATGTGGGTCGATAGCAATCCTGAAAGCGTCTTCTTCTACCATGAAGAGACAGCGCCAGTGGCGGGTGATTTAAAGTTTGTGATTGGAATACAAACGGAGTGGCAAAAACAGAAAATGATCGACCTGGGACACAACCGTGTGGTATCCTGCGATGCAACATTTGGGACCAACGAAAATAAGGTATTCGTGTCATGCTTTACCTTTCATTGCATTCTGAAATGTGAGTGTCATGCAACTGTTTCCAATATTACAACACTCACCTTATTCATTTTTGTACCATTGCGACATTGCAGTTCCCAATGTATACCACGATGGTGTTCGACGAATGGCTCAACGACATACCTGTTGCTTATATTATATCAGCGAGAAATAAAACGATTGACCTGAGCCCCTGGATGAAACGTCTTCGCGACCGACTTCTTCAGAGCAAACCAGATTGGAGGCCAAATGCTTTTGTTGTCGACGATGCAGACGCAGAAATCAATGCTATCAGGTACACAGCTAGAAGTTACAATGTTCTGAGTCACACAGTAATTTACACTACAATTTGCATGCATGAGGGGTTTCATGGATTGGGCTACACTGCTGCTAGTTACACTGAGAATCACAGTAAGAGTTAAACTGCCAGTTACACGAGGGGGTGTATTGCTGCTTATAACACTTGGAGTTACACTGTCAGTTACTCGAGGGGTTACATGGATTGGGTTGCAGTGCTGTCTGTTACACTGAGGGTTACACTATCAGTTAGACAGATGGTTACACTGCCTTGAGTTGGACGGAGGGTTACATTGTTGTGAGTTAGACCGAGGGTTACACTGCTATGAGGTAGACAGAGGGTTACACTGCGAGTTACACGGCGTGTCATCTGCAGTTTTGCATGGATTAGGTTGCACTGCCATAGCATGTGAGTTACACTAGGAGCATCGCAGAGGGTTATATGGGTTGGGTCGCTCTGAGAGTTACACGGTGTAACATGGATTGCGTTACAGCGCTGCGAGGGGTTATATGCGTTGGGTTACACTGCTGTGAGTTTCACTGATAGTTACATGGCCAGATGCACGATGGGTTACATGAGTCATACTACTAAGAGTCGCACTTCGAAGAGTCACACTTCGAAGAGTTACATTGCGAACAGTTACACTGCTAATAGTTACACTGCTAAGAGTTCCTCTGATAAGAGTTACACTGCGAATAGTTACAGTAATAAAAGTTATACTGCTAAGAGTTACACTGCTCAGAGTTACACTGATGGATTGGGTGGCATTTGATGTGTATGCGTGCAGGGAATCGTTTGGGGACGTAGCGATATTTCTATGCCTTTGGCATGTTTGCCGCGCTTGGCTGAAACATTCGTGGCGTAAGATGCCCGATCCATTTACTCGCAATGCTGTTTTGAAATAGCTTGGCGACGTAATGTACGGCATTAACGCCTGTGTGGGAGTCACCCCAGAAGAGTGGGCGCTGGAGCGACTGGAAGATTTGCATTTTTCATATCCGCTTGCGCGTGACTTCCTACATTACATCAGAATGGAATAGGTCCCAAAACTGAGCATGTGGATCACGGGGGCTCGAAATATTCCCCATGCAAGTCAGGATACTAATGCCGCAATTGAATCTTGGCACGGAAATTTGAAGGCTCGTTTACGCTCGGGAAAGCAAAGGCTTGATGGCAGGAGAATTGATTGGCTGATCAGCGAACTCGTGGGTCGTGTTCTAACCCACTATTGGTATAGAAATAACTTGAAATCGAAAGGCTTCAAAAGGAATGTACGACAGGAGGAATTTATCAACAATGTTGTTTGGACTGTGAGGGAGATCCCTGACGTCAATGTTCATTTGCCCACTGTTCCTGGTCATCCAGATTGTGGATAGTGTTCAAACGGCCGGTCGAAGCTACACAATCTATGCACATGCAACCACCTGGGCTTGTTATGATTGTCCATGGGCTTTGAAGGGTAACTTATGCAAACATCAAATCCGCGTTCTTCAATTGATGAAGCCAAATCTGAAGGAAGGGCTTATTGTGAAGCTCTGTGACACAAAGCTCGGGAGGTCTTGACATGTTGATGAAATCGGAACTTCCAGATATTGATGCAGAGGAGGAAGTTGTGAATCTAGCAGAGTCTACGGAGTGCTCAGCATCATCCCAGCGTGGTCAGCAGGAGCCGTCGGATGTTTCATCAATTGAATCTGAGATGAAGTCATGTCGCTTCTTGGCAATGAGAGTGAAACAATGCGCAAACATCTGCTTGCCGAGCTTCGTTGTGTTCGTGGGAGGCTGTCCACTTTACAAGTCAGAATCGACAAAGGTGTTGCACCCTCTTCAGGCAGTTCCATTCATAAAAAATAATGATGGAAACAACATGTCCCTTGCTAGGAAAATGGATTTTGTAGACCGGTTCCATAGTAAGTGACCATTGAGTCCATTGGCAATGACACTTATTTTGTGATCGTCAGGTTTAATATGAAGTACATGTCTGTTCATGGGTTGTTATTCACTTTGCCATTCCATCCACATTCAACCTATGTAACCCACTCAATGGGACACCCACGGGCCGGGGTGACACAACGCAGGGTTACACCGTCTGGGGTTTCATAACGTAACATAGCTCTACTTAGTGTAACTCGCATCTGTGGTACTCCACACAGTGTAACACAGACGAGTGTAACCCTCTTCAGTGTAACTCATTGTGGTGTAACTCCAAGTGTAACTGCAATGTAACTATCAACAGTGTAACCCACTATGTAACCCCATAGAATATTGCTGTCAGTGAGTGGTGTAACTCTAAGAATTATAAGTCGATGACTACAGTGTGACTACAGGGTCGGGGTTAGTTTGCCGGGGTTACATGACCCTTCAATACAGAGTGGGAAGATGCTGAAGTCGAGCACCTTTAGTCGCCAACACTAGCCCCTGTATGTGTAACCCCTCTATGTGCCAAACCACATAGAAGCAAAAAATGCATCAAGAGACACTATTTATTTCTTTGGCCATTTGACCAAGTCTTTGTCCATCTCGTCACACAGCCAACTAATCATATGAGTATGGGAAGCTATCATGGTTGACTCGTCGAACCAACTTGCACTAAACGCCCGCCTATGACGGGTTCGATCTTTTGTGGTTTTCACATTGAACTTCCACTCCAAGTAAAATTGCACAAAACAAAGTGCATAATAGCCGCACTCCCAACAGCTCCGTTGCTGGGGGACACTGGCCTCAAACCATTCCATCCTCTCCATGACGTAACTGAAGTCATCAGATCCAGGCATGCAATCAAAGAACGCTATGACAAAATTTCGCAAAATTCCTTCAATGAGTTTGGGTCGGGCAATGGTTTTATGGGAGTCCAAATGTACTATCTGACCTCGGCGTTCTAAAACAGCAACACTCCAGTGATCACTGCAACACAAACAAAGCCGTAACATCATAATAGAAAAAAAAAACTCTCCAATGAAACCCATTGTGGTGTAACCCGGCTGTGGTGTAACCCAGTAGTGTAACCCACCTCATGTGTAACCCAATAGTGTAACCCTTTGTACTGTAACTCTAAACGGTGTAACACAACTAGTCAGCAATGCAAATCCAAACTAATGCAACTCAGTGTAGAACAGAGGAGTGTAACCCAACATGATCAGTCAACACTCAAACTACTTACTCGAAGACAATAGGGATGACAACCACGTCCACAAGATCTCGATTCTTTGTGAACACCATCCCTCGGGCATCCTGAGTGTACCATTCTTGCACCAACCCGAATAGCGTCTGCAGATCGTTACCATTGGTACGCATGACATGCCACTGGAAAGGAGCACAGATGACAAACTCAGGTGCGATAGCCTTAAATAATTTGGCCTCCAGAATTTTGTTGTAACCCGGGAGCAATGCATCTGTGACAGTTGCTCTTATTTTATACATCGGCTCAAAATCTGTCTCTTCCAAGTAAAACTGTAACGGGGTAGAAGCCAGGAAGGCATCGCCATAATAAGACTTCACTTCGGGCGCCCCAGGAGGGTCCGACACCATTCTGAACTTCGTCAAGTACCGTCATTTTAGTCTGCACAACAAACCGCACATTACGAACATTACGATGCATCATACAAGAGTTATAATCAATATTCGCAATCAAAGAGGATCAAAGTACAATGAGGTACCTCGAACGCTCCCGCAAGTGCTTGGCAAGGACCTCTTGCTACTGGACAACGTCAACCTCGGAGACCCCTACACTTTTGCCTTTCGATTTGGTTCGCTGTTTTTTGGGTGCGACAAGAACAGGTACTTCTTTGTCAACGCTAGGGGGTTCAACCAACCGCTTTCTTTGAGGCGGCCGTTTTGACCTCCTGGGATTCTCTGCAACCCTGACAAATGCCACCGGTAGGGAGAATTTCTGGGCTAGAGGTGACAATGCCGTCGGTAGGGGGAATTTCTGGGCCAGAGGTGCCTTGTTCTGAGTTTGCTGCAAGTGCTAAAGACTGCACTCCCTCATCTGAGACGTGCTGGGGAGGTGACTGACCAAGGGCAGAAGTGTCACAGCTCACCTCCTCGGTGCTGCCCTTGTCAGTGTCACCCTTCTGTTCAGACCCCTTGTCAGAGTCACGATTCTCAGTGTCACCCTTCTCTTCGGCTACCTCCTCAGTGTCACACTTCTCAGTGTCACCCTTCTCTTCGGCTACCTCTTCACTGTCACGCATCTCAGTGTCACCCTTCTCTTCGGCTACCTTCTCAGTGTCACTGTTCTTGGTGTCACCCTTCTCTTTGGCCGCCTTATCAGAGTCACTCTTCACAGTGTCACCCTTCTCATCGGGTTCCTTCCCAGTGTCACCCTGCTGAGTAACAATTTTATGTGTGTCACCCTTGGCAGTGTCCCTCTTCTCAGTGTCACGATGCTCCGCAACTTTCTTCTCTTCGTGACTCTCCATAGCGAAACGCTTATCAGTGTGACCCTGCTCTGTGTCACCCTTCCAACTGACAACCTCCTCGGTGACATCCTTCCCCGTGTCACCCATGTCGATATCACTCTTCTTTGCATCAACCTCCTCAATGCCATCCTTGACTGTGTCGCCCTTCTCCGCACTGTCACCCTCCAAGACCATGTTGCCTAGCGGAAGAGCGTCATCCATCGCGACTAGTGGCCGTGGCAAAGGAGTGTCACCCTCCACGACTAATGGTAGTGGAGTGTCATCCATGGCAGTGTTACACTCATGGACATATGCCATGTGGGTTGGCTGTGGGGTGTCACCCCTACCAGTGTAACCTATGTCAATGTCACTCTCAACAGAAGTTGCAGTGTTCACGGGCAATGGTGTGTCACCCACGACAATGTCCCTCACGGCAGTGTCAGCCACACTGGTATCCGCAGTGTCACCCTGAGGTGCAGTGTAACCCTCCTTCCCTGTTGCTCCTCTCTGCGCAGTGTCACCCTCAGGTGCAGTGTAACCCTCAGTTTCAGGGCCTCCTCCCCTTGCAGTGTCACCCTCCGCATCAATGTGACCCACGAAGGCTCAGTGACTGTCTGTCTGCTCAATCCCCCGGACAATGTCACCCTCAATATTGACCACCTCCTCCAATGTGACATGTTGTGGCGCGAAATGACTTGGATCTTCGGTCTGCATCATTCGAACAGTGTCATTCTGAGAGAGGTTGACCACATGATCCTCACAAATACTTACATTGTTGCATGGAGGGTTCAACCCAGCATCTCCAGATTCAAAGTCATACACAAACTCTGGGTCAAGCGGGTCCCCGGTTCTTCCAAAAGAAATGACTGGGGCTGCGGACAAAGAGGTTCTCACTTGGGTGTTCCACCTTGATGTATCATCTTCAGTATCAGTACCAGAATTCACGGGCAAATCCCACGTCAAGTCTGCTAGGTTCACCCCTAAGTGCAGCTGGGTTGAGTACAATTCACCAACCAGCGACAAAGATACAACGGCAGATTGACTTGGAATGATGTCCTCATCATGTACATCGTCGCTTTGCGGGGCGGAAATTGAATGAAGACGAGGTTTAACCATCTCCTCATCCTGTAACACAGAGGGCCCATCACTCGTCTGCGCGCCCCCTATATCGCATTGTGGAGGGGCCCCATACACAACTTCGTGAAGCTCACGTTGAGCCTCAAAAAGGTTTTTGAACGCATTGGCGACTTGATTGGTCATGAGCTCGGACTCATTTGCATCGGGGAAAAGACAAAGGTTTTTAGTCGTGGAACGTGGTTTTTGAAAGTGCAAGGGTTACACTATGTAAGAGTTACACTGACTAGGACAAGACAATGGTTCGGATTACACGATGTGGGTTACACCACCCTGTTAGAGACAGTAGTTTGCAATGGGTTACACTACCTGGGTTACACTAGTGAGTTTACACAACGAGAGGGTAACAAATCTAGGGTTACACAGCGAGGGGTAACATTAGGGGTACACTGATTACAGGGTTACATACTCCGAGGGTTACACTAATTACAGGGTTACACACAGCGAGGGTTACACTGAGTACATGGTTCCACACAACGAGGGTTACACTGATTACAGGATTACACACAAAGGGGTTACACGACGAGAGAGGTGACAGTGGATGGAGTAACACTTACAGAGATACCAAGGCACTACAGACCCAAGGTCTCTCATATACTGGATGCCCAAACGCGCATTGAAGTCCAGTTCTGTTGGTGATTCGCTGAAGAGGCCACAACACCAAAACTGGATAAACGATTCTTTCTGATGGATCGCAAAGTAATGTGCGGCGCGACGACGGCTTGCCTTGCAAAATTGTATAGCTCCGTTGATCTTAACTAACCTATCACCCCACTCTTCTGTACTCAAACTCGATCTTAAGTCCTCGAGCTCAGAATCCAAGGTCGCAATTCCGTCACCAGGTTGTGCAAAGTACATCAGACTAAAGCCGTAATACTCATCGACCATGTCCTTCACCTTTGAGGCCGTAAGAGCACTTTCCAGAAGGTCAGTCGCGAACCCCAACCTAGGATGCGTTTGGGAAACTGACCTGCCATGATTTCTTCCATCGTTGTGGGCCAAAATTAACAAAATGAGTGGTGGCGGTCCAATGTGCGGTTTGGTGAGATTCTCCATTTGACTGATCAATCCTTCCGCAAAATCGCGAGTGAATTCCAACGGATCTGGAACAACCAAACCTTCGATTCCATCTACAGTAATAGTGATGACAAGAGGATTTGAAGTTCTGGCATTGTCAAGGTCGGTATTGCCAACAGCTGGTTCGTCCATCGTGTCATCATCATGTGAGGCTTGGCTCTCTCGATGGACTCGTGTAAGTCTCCCACCTTTTTTCTTTTTCTGCTTTGGCATGTCAGGATGCCCAATGCTCTCCAAATACTCCTTCACCCGATTCAATTCCTCTATCATTAACGGACCATGATCCGGCTGGGCTGTAAACGACTTGTGGTTAGCAACAACAATATCCATATCATTGCTTCTAAGATGATGTCGAGCTCCCTGCGCAATACAACGTAAGGGGTTATACTAGAGAAAAGGATTACAGCACGAGGGGTTACACATGAAAAATGGGTTACAAGGAAGGTGGGCTACACGGGGTTACACAGAGGTAGGTTACACACCATAGGGATTTTTAAAAGGGGTCCTCTATAGGTGGGTTACACGCCACAGGAGAGACAAGGAGGGGTAAACCAAAGGGTTACACGGATTGACAACAGCCCGAAATTTGAAAAACAGAGAAATGGCAGGGAATCTAACTTGATTGTCCGTCGATAGAACCCAACTTGATTTTGCAGCTGTCGCATGGACTGTGCCCTCGCCTCGCGCAACAAATTCTTGGAATGCCAGCCAAAACCCCTTGTCTTTGACATTCGGAAATGGGAACTGAGGAATAAGGCCATGCGATAGCAAAAGGATTGAGCCCGGAGTTCGCTTTCGCAAGATGAACCTTGAGCTCCGGTTTCCAATGTTGATTTTCTTTGCAATAGGGACAGGTAGAGGCGGGCTCAATCGCCGCTTGTCTCTCTCGTTAGGAACCTGCCGAACAGAAGGACCAGGGATAGAAACGGCAGGAGCACCAGAAGATGGAACCTCTGTAGCAGAAGTAGCCGAAGAAGGTACAACAGCAGGCACTTCAATAGGATCTGCAATCTCACCCAAAGCCACCCTATTTTGCAGAATCCATGCATGATATGCATCAACAGTAGAAGCTGGAACATAATTCACCACATTTTCAACAGCCATGGCATGCTTGAGCTCCGCATCAGGAAACGGTTTTGTTCCCTTCGGTCTGGCCATACATACGGCCATTCCATCGACAATACGCCAATTCAATCTGCTCTTATCTACCTTTACTTCCCCACAGTAATGACATTTGAACTTAGGCCGGCCCTTTGCTCCCTCCACCTTGGCCTCTCTACACCTGGTGTGGCAGTACGCAATCATTGTAGCATGCTCATGCTCAGTGTACCAGAAGCGAATTCGTTCGCCATCCCTCTTCAAGTGATCAAATGGAATAGTAGCCTCTCCAGGGAACAGATAACAATCAGCCATGGCAAAAGAAAAAGCTGGCAGAAGAGAAGAGAAGAGCAAGAGCAAGACAAGACCAAGAGAATTCCGAATAACGCACAGCAGGGAGCACGCACAGCAAGGAGTGCAGGAAGAATAGGAAAGGGCTGCGAGAAGGGAAAAACTGAACAATGATCAAAGAACGAAGAACGAAGCTAGCTAGATGTCACCCTTAAGGCACGTCGGTTGCGAAAGACGGCGGTTCATTAAAATCTGGCGGCTTGCAATCCAGGTGTCACCCAGAATAGTGGAGTATAACCCGTAACCCTACACTTGTGAGCACGACAAACCAGCCGTTACCCGTATGTGAGACACGTCGAGTGTAACCCTCCGTCATGTACCCACATATGATGTAACCCTTCGTCACAACCTCATGTACCCCTAGTCTATGTGACTCCCGAACACAACATTGATGTAACCCTGTCATATCAAACCATTAGTATGCAACCTCCAGGTAAACATGGTCGGTCAACGTAACGCCCCACCCATGTAACCCTAGCCTATGTGGCTCCGCGAGCGCAACATCTGCGTAACCCATCAAACATGTCAACCCCATCTAAACTTCCATTACTAAACCGTCTACCAAGCCACCATGTATTGAGAAAGAAAACACCGTGTAACCCCCTGTGTGTAACCATAGCACACGTGACGCAGTCATATAAACCATCACACATGTAACCGATTGACAGTGCTTGCAGAACATGCATGATTCGATGCGTATTGCATCCAGAATAGCGATGAGTAGGCTGCCCCGGCTGGTGCGTGAACAAAAGATACACGAGAGGAGAGTGAATGGGCACCCCGTCAAATGAGCGGCTGCTTGCATGGCTAGACCGAAAGAAACAAAACCCTTTCCTAATGCGGATCTCAAGAATACCATAGCCATCGGGGACGGTGACAAAACAACAAGAATGACATTGACAAAGAAAAAGGATAGAGACAACCGTATCAATTGTAGAGAAAACCGTAGTAATAGATTTGCCGGATCGCTGCGCGGAAAGTGTTGTCTTGCATGTTGCTTGGAGGACGATACTGAACTGAATGAACTACAAATCTTTCGCATTGATGTGTGAAGCCGATTGGGCGCCACGGGAATTGTAGAAAGCTGATGCCCCAAAGCAAAAAAACGAACGAGCTAGGAATCTGAAAAACGGATGGAGAGAGCAAATTAGGGTTTTGAACTCCATTTCAACCTCCATTCGGCCGTCGGATAGTTTACACGTGTATGATGTACACGAGGTGGAGTTACAGAGGGTTACATGGGTTACAAAGGGTTACATGGAGTGAGGGTTACATAGGGGTGAGGGTGACACTCTGCGGTGTTACAGAGGGATACACGGGTTACAGAGGGTTACACCTGGTGAGGGTTACATGGGGGTGAGGGTGACACTCTGCGGTGGTACAGAGGGTTACATGGTGGTGAGGGTTACACCTGATAAGGGTTCCAGAGGGTTACATGGAGTGAGGGTTACATAGGGGTGAGGGTGACACTCTGCGGTGTTACAGGAGGTTACATGGGTTACAGAGGGTTACATGGTGGTGAGGGTTACAGAGGGTCACAGAGGGTTACATGGAGTGAGGGTTACATGGGGGTGAGGGTGACACTCTGCGGTGTTACAGAGGGTTACATGGTGGTGAGGGTGACACTCTGCGGTGTTACAGAGGGTTACATGGTGGTGAGGGTGACACCTGGTGAGGGTTACAAAGGGTTACATGGAGTGAGGGTTACATAGGGGTGAGGGTGGCACTCTGCGGTGTTACAGAGGGTTACATGGGTTACAGAGGGTTACATGGTGGCGAGGGTTATACCTAGTGAGGGTTATAGAGGGTCACAGAGGGTTACATGGAGTGAGGGTTACATGGGGGTGAGGGTGACACTCTGCGGTGTTACAGAGAGATACACGGGTTACAGAGGGTTACATAGTGGTGAGGGTTACAGAGGGTCACAGAGGGTTACATAGAGTGAGGGTTACATAGGGGTGAGGGTGACACTCTGCGGTGTTACAGAGAGATACACGGGTTACAGAGGGTTACATAGTGGTGAGGGTTACAGAGGGTTTACATAGTGGTGAGGGTTACAGAGGGTCACAGAGGGTTACATGGAGTGAGGGTTACATAGGGGTGAGGGTGACACTCTGCGGTGTTACAGAGAGATACACGGGTTACAGAGGGTTACATAGTGGTGAGGGTTACAGAGGGTCACAGAGGGTTACATGGAGTGAGGGTTATATGGGGGTGAGGGTGACACTCTGCAGTGTTACAGAGGGTTACATGGTGGTGAGGGTTACACCTGGTGAGGGTTCCACGGAGTGAGGGTTACATAGGGGTGAGGGTGACATTCTGCGGTGTTATAGAGGGTTACATGGGTTACAGAGGGTTACATGGTGGTGAGGGTTATAGGGGGTTACATGTTGAGGGTTACAGAGGGTCATGGGGTTTCATGGGTTAAGAGGGTCACAGAGGATTACATGGGTTGCAAAGTTTTACAGAGGGTTACATGGAGTGAGGGTTATATAGGGGTGGGGGTGACACTCTGCGGTGTTACAGAGGGTTACACCTGGTGAGGGTTACAGAGGGTCATGGGGTTACATGTGTTGCACAGGGTTACATGGGGGTTAGTGGTTACTGGCGGACTGGTGGAAGCGGCGGACTGGTGTCGCAGAACGACGACGCAGGCAACGACGACGCCGATGGGATGAGCGCGGGGTGGGAGGGATTGACCGAGCCCAGCCGGCTGCCTTTCGATGGCTGCCGGAGGCGGAGAACCGGCGGTACAGGGTGTCAGGGCTGGACTGTCATTAAGTTCTTATATTATTCCTATTATCTTCCATCAATTTATATGCTCACATTAATTTATACATATGAGCATTCGTTTTTGTATTTTGTTTGGGTTGGAGTTTGGATAGGGATTAGGTTCGGGATCATGTGAGTTATTGAGCGCCAGCGTATGTGTGGTTAACCAAGCCCAAGCCTGTTTCCGAGCCTAATCTGAACTAGATCCGAAGCCATTTTATTGGTGTTGAACCTATAAACCTTGTCGAACCTATACGACTGATTAGATTTTCATGTCCAAACCTTGGCCACTCACATGCTCACCCAATCACCACCGCTGATCCCCCATTAAGATAGAGCTGTGGTTGAAAGGAATGAGGAATACAATGGTCTAGAAATATTATTTTAAATATTATCTTTTAGATTGTAAGAATAAAGAAAATTTTGTTGGATCTGAGTCAGCTTGAAGCTTGAAAAGAACGTGTTTTCAAGAGCCATATGCGTATTTCACATAAATCTTCATATTTTTGAAGTTATTAAACACTGAGATGTGTACCTAATCTTAATTTTAGAAATCAAAATGCGTTAAAATATAATTGTTGAGATGCAACTCCGACTCAGAAAAAGACTTGAGTCATGTTGCCATGTAAGAATAATAATAATAATTTTTTCAAGTAAGAACATGAGGTCGTTTTTTTTCATTTTATTTGTTGCTTTTAAGGGAGCGATGCCCCTGCGAACTTTATGCTTTTTACATTGTCTTAAAAACAAGGAACCTGGAAGGGACAGCTCACAATTCAGGCCCTTGGGGGGAAAATTAACCCCTTTCATGTAAGCCATGAAGCATACATGAGATACCATTAATTAATATTAATTATTAATATTAATTATGAATGTGTTTATTCTGTTATTTAAGGAAAAATAAAACAAATTCCAACGGATACAAAGGAAGAACGAACCAAAAAGAACTGAGCATTGTTTTGCATCTCAATGGGTCAAAATCTAGATGTTTCTTGGTCTTGAAATTGTTGCTTTCTTTAATCCTCAATGATACTAATGTCCTTCTGTTGCTCATGGTGCCCCACAATTGGCAAAATGTGATCCTCCGGGTGGTGAGATTATTACAAGTCCTAGGACAATTCTTCCTCAAAAGGAGACGGCATATCCTGTTTTCGTCATGACATCTGTGTAATACTTGGGCCGCATTTCCAATCTTTGAATCCTTTGATGTCTGTCCCACCAGCATGTCCCATACTAGGAGTGAACGTCCAATTGATTTAAGTAATTCTGGATTGCGGCAATTGTGTCAATTGGTTTTTTTCTTTTTGGCGTGAGCAAATTTTTCTTCGTAATGGCATTATTTCAAGATATTACCTATAATGGAAAATTATGTAAATATCTCTCTGTGCAGCTCAACTGACTCATACATAAACATAGGTCCATCAAATAACTACATCACCCTTTGGATACATGGAACAACAGGAAAATACCAGTGTTGTGCGGTTCTTGCCATATTGAAGGAACCTCCGGTTCCGGTTCCTTGGTATATTTGAAGAGACTGTTCCGGTTCCGGTTCCGGATCCGGTTCTTTTTTATGAAGCGGTTCCGGTTCCAAAATTCATGAGCAGATTCCGGTTCCAGTTCCGGGTATTTTTTGGGAAGGAACCGCCGGTTCCAGTTTCCGGTTCCGGTTCTCTATTTTTAGAATTTAAAAATATATATTAATTTGTTTTTATCGTTCTTTATAAATCTGAAAATGATTTGTGAATCCCCATTAGTTATATCAAATCTTTTGACCATGTTGAAAAGAAACAACACAACATTCATATACAAATTTATGAAATAATAATAATGCAATGTAAGCGAGTATAAATTAATGTGTGTAGAGTACACAAAGAAATCATTTTATCTCAAACAACTCGGCCTCTACAATCAACTCCTCGTTGTCATCTAAGTGGACTTCCTCACTACTCAAAAACAGACGTGAGAGACGATACAACGTGGAAAAAACAAAAACTGCTGCCTACGATGCTACCTCCCTGCGCTGCTCCCTCCCCCGTGCTGATGCTCGCACTACTGCAGCACATCGCGAGGGAGGTGCGAGACTACAGAACCAGGAAAACCCAAAAAACAAAAACAAAAACAACGCTGCTCCCTCCCTCACGCGCTGCCCACGCGCTGGTGCGCTGACCCCCCTCCCCCGCGCCGAAGTCGACAGATCACGGGGAAAAAAAAAAAAAAAAAAAACCCTAGTGCAGGAACCGGATCCGGAACCGCCACTGATCCCCGGTTCCAGTTCCTTGCCAGTTCTTGGAAAAACCCATACCCGCCGGATCCGGTTCTGGAACCGGCTTGTTCCTGCTCCCCGGTTCCGGTTCTTGGGCGCCAGTTCCGGTTCCAGTACTGGTTCCGAGGAACCGGAACCGCCAGTTCCAACCCGCCTAAGCGGGTACCCGCACAACACTGGAAAATACATCCTACAATATAGATGGTTCAAACCCGCTACCCTGCCTGCCTGGTGTGTGGATTGTTCGTGACCGGTTGGTCTGGTGGTGACGTTTCCCACCTGTGTACCTAATGGCTTATCGAAAGGGGGTTAATTTTCCCCCCTCCTCAAGGGCCTGAATTGTGAGCAGTCGCCCCTGGTTTCCTTTAAATAAAATAAAATAAATAATAAATAAATAACACAGCTGTGTCAAGTAACTTATAACTAATGCCGAATCACTATGTGATGTAAGCCTTCATAGCCTCCTCTCATGGGTATTTTTGCCATGATTCTTCATTAATATGATTTAAAGGGCTTCCTCCCCTTTTAATTTTCTTAAAAAAAACTAATGATCAACCGTTCAGAAATTTACATGTGATGAAACGCTGACTCAAAACTTCACAAGGGGCCTGAAAAACAATTTTTGGTTTCTTTCACTAAACATTCAAATACGACAATAGCGTTGTCAACTGTCAACCCTGCAGTCAACTGCTGCCACAAACTGCCAAGCCCCAATTCTGTGCATCGTTGAGGTGCAGAGACGCGCACTAGTCAGCGTAGTGTCAGAGTATCCACTGATCCAGCTCTGCAGGTGTGGGTGTCCCTGCGACCTCCATCAAAGATCCTCACTCCACAATATCCTCACACTTCCAGAAATGACATTATCTGTTCAGGTCACCGAATGGTGTGGATCACTCTCTCAGAGGTGCCAACATTACTGCGTTCCTTCGCAAGCTAGACTCGGACCTTACTTTGAAGATCCTAGGTGAGAACGTGAGAACCTAATAGTTTCGCTGGGTTATCCGCTGGAAGGCTAGAATGGCCAGGCCCACCGACCTGAGAGCTGCCTGAGGGCTTTGCTCTTCGTTGGCTCTCCTACTTACTTCTTTGGTGGACTCTGTGCGCAGGGCCCACTTGAAAAAGCAAACTAGAAACCGAGGACCCCCTGCTGATCAAAGAGGCAGCTATAGGCATTTGAACAACGTTGAAGGCACGTTGAAGCAGCACCGACATCAGGCAGGCCAGATTAAAGCCCCATAAACTATCCGCTTAGTTGATCCGAGATATGAGCTATCAATCATTTGTCGTCGATCATTTCACCTAGTATCTCTTGGTTCTTAGGTACGTTATTACAGTTTTATTATGGTCTGTTGTCCTGTTGCAGTTTCCGTTTTTTAGTGGACCGGCAAGAGCCCAGCAGATTAACAGGTCTGGGAAAAATTGAGGCGGTAGAGGCCACAAGTCCTCCCCTCGTTTTTATACCTCATATTTATTAGGGTCTCAGAGGTCGGGGGGCCCGACCCTGTCAAGCGGTGGTGGACCTTCCCAAGTTCCCAGAAGGCTGGTCCCTCTCCACACTTGTGCAGTTTCACACTTGACACTGCACACGTTTCTCCAAAGCCTGGACACACGGCTGCATCCATTCGCTGTACTGCACCATGTTCCTGCCTCCCTCTTGGCCACTCCCACCGCCTTGACCTTCAATTTGTCCCCGAACTGTTGCTGGGTGCTTAATTAGGACGGACGGGAAGTCTTAAATCCCCCGGATAGCAGATGGGTTGGTAGAGGTAGGACCCGCGGTGAAGCGAGCCTCTCAAAATAAATACAACATACAAGGCGGTCTACAGGGGTCAACACCGCCATCTTTGCAACCGACGCCTTTCGAGCCACACGGTAGGGTCCGTCGGGGTCTACCGGATCCGTTCGACTGAAGAAAGAACAAGTACGACAGAAACACATTTGTACAAGACGGGTCGATTTTCCGTCACCTATATTCTATTCCGATAGAAAAGGTGAGGGCCCACACTCCAATTGACGCCGCGTCGTAGAAGAATCAACGCTGCAGTCAACTGTGCCACACATGCATTGCACACTCTGTATATAAGCTCTAGCACGGGCACACTGTCTTTCATCTCTGCAGCTCACTGTCTCTACTCGACCTCGTATTATAAGCTTCCATCAACTCCACAATATCCTTTGCACTTGCATGCAACTGTAGCTGCACTCAGCTGAACAGAATAGTGTGGATCTATCACCAGATTACAGCAGCGCTGCTTCGATAGTTGGCTAGAGAGGAGAGGCACAGTTCTGCGAGGAAGTATCATCCCATCGCTACTGAGCCAGCTTCCACATTTTACAACACCTGTATACTGTAATTTATTAGGCGGAAGTGACCCTTAAAATATACATTAGCGAAGCAGCAAGATTCACAAAGCATCAGCTCGATTTCCAGACTTGGGAGGGAGCATGGCTTCTGGAATAACCGGCAAGCAGGAAGTTGGAGCCCTGCAACATGACGGCCCCGAGTCTAAGAAGTTCACGGTGGATCTGAGCAAGCCAATTGTTTTCCAGGTTAGACTCAAACCTTAATTTGCAGACCCTGAGCACCTAATTTGGGTGGGTTCATTGAATCCTGACATCTTTGCCGGATGTACTATGATAACTTACATCAGCCGATGTCGGATTTGTTGACGTGTCGTGGATCTTAGGTACTGATGGTGGGTTGGATCGCTCTATATGTAAAGATAGCCTTGAGTGAAGAATTTTTGTGTTTGTACTTTTCAGGTTGGCCATCTCGGAGAAGAATACGACGACTGGGTGCACCAGGCGATACCTCGTAAGGAGACCCCTCGTTTTTTCGAAAACAATATCCTTGAGGTATGGACTGGTTTACACAAAAAGTTCCATATTACCAATTTAGCACTTGCAGCGTGTTCATCGGTTCTGTACTAGTTAGTCAGTTCCCGAGAGCCATTTTCAGCATGCCTGCATGTGCGTCAGGATTACTCCGAGACTTCTCAGTCAGATCAGTCCGTCGAAGTATTATCATGTAGCAGCACAACCTGAGGATGATATTGTTGTTTGCCCGTATGGATGTCATTACTGCTGTTTTCTATGATCCATGTTACTGAAGGTGCTAGTTTTGATGGATGCAGTTTTTAACTCGTACAAAATGGTGGCTCATCCCAACGATATGGGTGCCAGTTGTGATGTGGACACAAATGCGAGCCTTGGCCGATGGGCTTCCCGCCCAGTTCATTGTACCGTCATTTATGTCAGGGGTTTTGCTGTGGACGTTATTTGAGTACTGCATTCACCGTTTTGCTTTCCACATAAAGGCTTCAAGCTATTGGTGAGAACTGTTCTTTCAGTAGATGCCAAATTTCCATAGACAATTTGATTTTCTAGATGGGGTCTTGGGGTCACAGCTAACGACCATCGAGAAACCATCTGAACAGACGTGACTAATTACTTGCATGAGTATAGTCGGTGCGTATATTCACAAAGCGACTTACGCATTTGAAACCTGGATAAAGAGAGCTATCTAATTAGTGGATGCGTTTCTCATACACTAGCCAGATCACGGTCTTATCACATCACGGTGCGAGAGATTTAAAATAGATCACCCCTTGCCGAGAAGTTTCTTTATACAGAGTGTACCATCTCTCATGTACCTTGCTTTATCTGGAACAGGACGATCACATTTCATTATCTTATCCATGGATTCCACCACAAGCACCCAATGGATGCAGATCGACTTGTATTTCCTCCAATGTTTACCTTCATCATCGCGTTTCCTGTAAGTATATGAATTCCACAACATAACCTCTCAACCGATGTCGCCAGAATTGCAAACTTCCATCCCATGGTATACTTGATAGAAATCTAGAGATTATATTCCTAGACAGAAGGAGGGAAAGGAAGATTGAGGAGAGCTAGATGCACCAGCGGGACGGCACGGATTACATATGCACAAGTCGACTAGCATGGCATACATTATAAACTAGTCACCGAATGTACTAAATCACCTAAGAAGTAGATGGCAGCAGCATTGAGATGATAGCAGCAGTATTCTTAAATCTTTCTCCCCCAATATTGTGCAGCTGTGGCATATAGGCGCACTCCTGATTCCCCGCGGTGTGGCTCCTTCGTTGTCTGGAGGGGTGTTATTTGGGTACATTGCGTACGACCTTACCCATTTCTTCCTTCATTATGGTGCTGCATTCACGAAGCAGCTGTACGAGATGAAGGTATGGTCCAGTCCTTCAGTTGCCACTAGTCTGCATTTCGAGTAGGCTCGTTGAATGCTTGACAGTTACCACATTTGAGGATAGCTTAATCGGCCAGACGCTACCTACCAGCAACATATGTTTATTCATGAATTCGACGGTTCTCATCGTACATGTTGTGCAACTATACTTTAACCGACCTACTTCCATTGTAATTAAATGAGAAGCGCCTGGCTGAAACAGTGGCGACAATTCGTCACGAACGTTTCGCTCTCCTCAAGCGATCCTTCACAAGACATTTTGGTGTTAAATTAATTGTTCTATCCTAGAGTCCAGTTTTGCAATTTAGTGGACACACTTGTTGCGTCACATGAAATTGAAGGGTTCAAATTTCTGCTTCTTGATGCAGAAACTCCACTCGGACCACCATTTCAAGAACAAGATGCACAACTACAGTTTCGGTGTGACAAGTACTTTTTGGGACAAGGTGTTTGGTACTCTGCCACCCACCAAGCAGGGCTCGAAAAAGGAGGAAGTTCGCCAAGCGAAAGTGTACGATGAACAACACAACAAGAGCATCCAAGATAGTCGCACTCGTCAAGCAAGCTAAAAGAGCTCGTGTGACTCCAGAGCTCTGATGGGCGAGGAACTTGCAGAGACAGTTTCACCCGAAGCTACCATAGTGTAGATCAGGAAGATTTGGATAGATGTCCAGTGATTCGTGTACAGATTCTTAATACGAAGTCCTTTAAACTTACATTTGAAACACCTCAAATCCATGTGTTCTAGCTGAGACAGTGTAGCAGATGCAATACAGAGAAGGTGGAGCAGAGGTAGAGTGCTACGTACATAATTACATGTCTCACCATTTACTGGTGCTACCATAAATTCAACCATGTACTTTATATTTCTCTCTGTGCTTGCTCTGGATTGTCACGTGTAAACCCCTAAGTCGTTGCACGTTCAGGAGATCTCTATGTGTGTGTTGTCCTTTATACTCCCGAGGAGGCCTGGAGGCTGGTGAAGGGCTTGGACTGAGAAGACTTACCTACTGTAGGAATAATGTAAGAACTTAATGTACACCTGCCACCTCTGACAGGTCGGAATGTCAGTTTTTTGCATGTCAAATCTTCCCCACTCCCTCTCAAGAGTGACATGGAACTGATAGTAGTGTAACTCCAGTCGGGGTGACATAGGGTTACACTCAAGAGAGTGCCTAACTCACACTTGGTCTCCAAGCTCGTTGCCTACCATCACCTTACTAATTGCTTGATTGTCTCTTGCATTCTAAAGTAGTGAATCGGGCCCATGCTGATCCGGCCAAAGTACCATGAGATTGGATCGCATGTGCATTAAACTCTTTACATGATTCCCATCTTCTACATGGGGAATCATAACTATGAAGTAAATGGCGGATCTCACCTTTAAAAAATAAAAATTGTGGACTCTCGTGCCAAAGCAAACCTATCTATTTGTGTCACGTGACCCCAAAGGGGTCTTTAGTGTCTTTCAATGGGAAGGTGGACATCTTTACGACATCCAACACACATATGTGGTTTCCAAACCTCACAACCACTAGTGAAATGGTATTAGCTCCAGTATGTACATACTAGATGTCATCCCAGCTTCAATGTTATGGGGCCTGATGTATCCACCATTGTAGCTGCATTCTCAGAAAATGCAAATGTTGAGCATCTTCTTTTAGTTGGTTCAACTACATTGTTCATTTGAGGGACAACCAAGTTGAAGCCAGTGGTAATGGACACATACCAATTCTGAAGCGGTCAATCCATCGATTGGTGTCACAAAGGTGTCCAGTGTCCACCTTCAAGCCCAAAAGGCAGTAGCTATTCCGGGTCAAGAGACGCCATGATTTGCGTTGCCTTCAGGAGGCGTCATACCTTTTTTTTCATTTGATGATGACAACCAAGATTTGCCTGGTTACGGCCCAAGCCCCTTCATGTCCACCTTCCAACCCGCAGGCAGTAGCCCTTTATGGGCAAGTGTAACACTTGTTTTGGCAATGCATCCACATTTCTGTTTCTAAACATGAGAATGATTTGGCGGAAAATCTAGTGATTGTTGCAATTGGATTTTCCTCACATTTCAATCATTGTGGACAATGATCTTTTCTTCCAACGAGGGTCCTTTGGCCACTGTCTTAATGATAAAGTGCAAGGTGGTTGGGTAAGGCTTATAACTTATTAGGGGTTTGGAATTGTCTTATGCCAAACACTGATTATCTGGGATCCATGGGAGCTTCCGCTCTTGGGAAGACTTTGTGTGTCAACTTGGGTGTACCTCAAGCGAAGAATGTGATACGTTGCTCTACGTAGGCACGCTTGGCAGGCTACATTTCCCTCACATTTTCCAGCTTTTCACCACGACATTGTTCAAAATGCCTCTTCGACTCTCCTGTTTGGAATTCATACACAGAATTAATCTCTCCCGAGCAGCATATGTGGATAACACTACTATAAACCCTTCCGCTCATGAGCAATGACAGGAAAGGGACTCGTGAATATTGCGTGCGGAATGTGTAGCGAGAGGTTATGAGCCACTAGTTGCCTTTGGAGAAGAACATCTGAAAGCTTGTAAGAGACCCACACTGTGATTAGCCCAGGATCAGGCCCGGCCCATACGTCCGAGACAATGCAACTTTCTGTAAACTTGATGGAATCAAATGGATTGTTTTAATGGAAACCCCCTTATGTATTCGGCATGAGTTACACTTCTTACACTTCTTATAAATCTGAACTGCAGTGTTAGATCTGTCAGCAATCTGCAGCACTGCAGCGCACTCCACAGAGGTCAGAAAGTCTAAAGAAGTGGACCCCCTTTGACTCTTATCGCGTGGGCCACACAGCGTACGCCAGGAGAGACGAGACTCACGCACACACACACGCTGACCCGCCACCAACCCCGTTGACCTCTCTCCTGTGGTGTCAGTCAACACGGTGGGCTCGGTAAGAATCTGACGGATCAGTTCCGTTAGACTCACAGAAAGAACAGAAACACATCCAAGTCTCTTTCTTGCCGTTCTCGCTCTGTAACGAAACTCTGAACGAGAAAGGAAGGGGACACCGTCCAATTGACGCGGCGTCATAAAACAATCAACGCTGCAGTCAGCTGTGCCACACATGTAAGTATTGCAAGTACACTATACAGAGTGTATATAAGCTCTAGCTCGGGCACACTGTCTCCATCTCTGCACCTCACTGTCTCGTAAGCTTCCATCAACCCCACAGTATCGGCAGAAACTGTGGCACTCAGCTGATCAGTGAATAGTGTGGATCTATCACCAAATTACAGCAGCTCTGCTTCGATAGCTAGCTAGAGAGGTTCTGCGAGGAGGTGTCAAACCAGCTGCCGAATACAATACCTCGTCAGTTCAATTTCCTGACTTGGGAGGGAGTCTAGAATGGCTTCTGGATTACCTGGCAAGCAGCAAGTTGGGGCCCTGCAACATGACGGCCTCGAGTCTAAGAAGTTCACGGTGGACCTGAGCAAGCCTATTGTTTTCCAGGTTAGACTTCAAACCTTAATTTGCAGACCTACCTTTGCTGGATCATCCACTGTATTGTAAACCAGATGTCGTACGATCGATTACACCGGTCTCCTGGAAGTTCAACTTGGTTACGTGTCCAGAATCTTAGGTGCTGATGGTGGGCTGGATTTGCTCCGTCTAGATACATAGCCTCATGAGTGACGAAGTTTCGCTTGCACTTTTCAGGTTGGCCATCTCGGAGAAGAATATGACGACTGGGTGCACCAGGCGATACCTCGTAAGGAAACCCCTCGTTTTTTCGAAAATGATATCCTTGAGGTATGGACTGGTTTACACAAAATGTTCCAAAACTGTACTGTCCAATACCATGAATCTTGCAGCGTGTTCATGCAGCGTGTTCATCCCTTCTGTACTAGTTCCCGAGAGCCATTTTGAGCATGCCATGTGCGTGAGGATTGCTCCGAAACTTCTCAGTCAGAGTCCACCGTCGAAGTATTATCATGTAGCAGCACAACCTTGAGGATGACATTCTTGTTTGCCCGTATGTATGTCTTTACTGCTGTTTTCTATCCATGTTACTGAAGGTGATAGTTTTGATTGACATCTGCAGTTTTTGACTCGTACAAAATGGTGGCTCATCCCGACGATATGGGTGCCAGTTGTGATGTGGACACAAATGCGAGCCTTGGCCGATGGGCTGCCCGCCCAGTTCATTGTACCGTCATTCATGTCAGGGGTTTTGCTGTGGACGTTATTTGAGTACTGCATTCACCGTTTTGCTTTCCACATAAAGGCTTCAAGCTATTGGTGAGAACTGTTCTTTCAGTCGATGCCAAATTTCCATACGTAGTTTGCTGAAGATGGTAGACAATTTGATTTTCTAGATGGGGTCTTAGGGTCACTAACGACCATCGAGAAACTATCTGAACAGACGTGACTAATTACTTGCATGAGTATATAGTAGGTGCGTATATTCTCAAGGCGACTTACGCATTTGAAACCTGGATAAAGAGAGCTATCTAATTTATGGATGCCTTTCTCATACACTCGCCAGATTATGGTCTCAGATGTCACGGTGCAAGAGATTTTATAGATCATCCCTCGCCGAGAAGTTCGTATATACAGACGTGTACCATCTCTCATGTACCTTGCTTTATCTGGAACAGGGCAATCACATTTCATTATCTTATCCATGGATTCCACCACAAGCACCCAATGGACGCAGATCGACTTGTATTTCCTCCATTGTTTACCTTCATCATTGCTTTCCCTGTAAGTATATATGAATTCCACTATCGCCAGGATTGCAAACTTCCATCCCATTGTATGTATGCTAGAAATCTAGAGATTATATTCCTAGACAGACGGTGGGAACGGAGGATAAAGGGAATCTGTAGATGATGTACCAAGGAGACGGAAAGAATTACGCACAACTCTAGCATGGCGCCTGTCCAATAAGTTACGGAGTATAGTTAATCACCTAAGAAGTAGATGGCAGCAGCATTGAGATGATTGCAGCAGTACCACTTGCTACTTCCAGAAATGCTAGCTATCATTGTTATGCCGATGACTCATTCTTAAATCTTTCTCCCCCAATATTGTGCAGCTGTGGCATATAGGCGCACTCCTGATTCCCCGCGGTGTGGCTCCTTCGTTGTCTGGAGGGGTGTTATTTGGGTACATTGCGTACGACCTTACCCATTTCTTCCTTCATTATGGTGCTGCATTCACGAAGCAGCTGTACGAGATGAAGGTATGGTCCAGTCCTTCAGTTGCCACTAGTCTGCATTTCGAGTAGGCTCGTTGAATGCTTGACAGTTACCACATTTGAGGATAGCTTAATCGGCCAGGCGCCACCTACCAGCAACGTATGTATGTTTATTCATGAATTCGGCGGCTCTCATGGTACATGTTGTGCAACTATACTATACTTTAACCGACCTACTTCCACTGTTCCATCCTAGAGTCCAGTCTGCAGTTCAGTGTGCACACTTGTTGCGTCACATGGAATTGAAGGGTTCCAGTTTCTGCTTCTTGATGCAGAAACTCCACTCGGATCACCATTTCAAGAACAAGATGCACAACTACAATTTCGGTGTCACAAGTACTTTTTGGGACAAGGTGTTTGGTACTCTGCCACCCACCAAGCAGGGCTCGAAAAAGGAGGTAGTTCGCCAAGTATATGCGCCGAAAGTGTACGATGAACAACACAACAAGAGCATCCAAGATAGTCGCACTCGTCAAGCAAGCTAAAAGGTCCACAACTCTGATGAGGGAGGAACTTGCAAAGAATTTTCGCTCTGGAAGCTATCAAATCAGAATCTAGATCTTCCAATGATTCGCTTACAAAATTGTAGTGCTTGAAACGTACATATGTACATACAGCAGCTCCTGAGAGAAAAGCTAGCCGAGCGTAATCAGTGTAGCAGACAAGTCACAAAATTATACGGAAATGCGGAGCAAATGCACTCTGCTACTTCAAATTTTACATTACAGATCTCTCAACACCATTCTCTGGTGCTATAAATTCTGAAACCGTGCGTTCTATAGGAACTCCAATCTCTGTCTCACAGCACATTCATTCAACGAAAAACTCTCATAATCAAAGGTTGCTGCCTAAATCCGCTTACAAGCACGTTTTTGTAGCAGTATTGTCAATGAGTTTTCATGACTGTCATGTCAACTGCCGATATCAAGAGCCCTATCAAAGTTTGGTTTTGGGCAACGTCCGCCTTCATCCCTGATTTGGGCATATACATCGCTTGGGTAGTTCGAGCAATTGTCTCTGAAAATCTCCCAGGTATCATAAAGTCAACACTCATGTATTGACCAAAACGCCATACATCGAGATCAAATGTTGAGACCGATTTGTGTAATTAGGCTTCTTATTCACTCCGCACATTAGGAAGAACAAGGAGCAAAGCTAGCTGGAGTTACTACTTAAGGAGGTTCACACATGCTGCAGCACAGATCCGTTAGTGCCGTTTGTGTAGGATAAGGCCTTGCCAGGGCCGCGTTGTGAGTGTCACAGGAACTACCATATGGTATCGAATGATCAAGCTGTAGAGTTATAGTGCATGCCAGCTCGAGTCTTTGGAGATCAAAAAGATGGGTGCCAAAGCTCTCTTCCGTTACATGGAACTGAACACAATGTGCTTGCTGCTCTTGCCACAGAAATTCAGGCCAGTATCACGCAAGAGATAGATAGCATAATCGTCAACTTCTACCAGTCTTCTGACTTCGCTGCAGAACTTAACCCGCTGTGTAGAAAATGAAAGCTGCATTTGATGCAGTGAGTGAAGAATCTGCAGATTGCACAGACCCTATTACAAAGCTAATCAAAGTTTAAGTGAGTATCGGACGAACGAAACTCGCACCAAACGAACGACAGAATTTGAGGTCTGGCGTCAGGTGAGGGCAACACCCATTTCCGTGTACGGCACTGAATCCCGTACCGGACGAACGAAACGACAGAGTTAGAGGTCTGGCGTCAGGTGAGGGTAGCACCCATTTCCGTGTGTGGCTCTGAAGCCCGGACCGGACGAACGAAACGCGCACCCCACGAACGACAGAATTAGAGGTCTGGCGTCTGGTGAGGGCAACACCCATTTCCGTGTGCGGTTCTGCATCCCGCACCGGACGAACGAAACGCGCAGCAAACGAACGAAAGTGACTGAAATACAGGAGTCTTCAGCTCATACGAGCAGCACAAACACTATGCTTGGCGATGGCAGCTCTTGAGAGTTCCGAGTCTACTTAGCCCTTTACAGAGGGATGGTCCGTTACTATCTGTGGCTCTTTGTAGGAAGCATCTGTGAAAGCAAGTGATGGAAGCGGTACCTTGAATCGAAAATGATAGATCCTCCTCCTCCAAATCGCCATACTAGGCAGGCCAGGAAGAAACATGAATTGAATTCGGTGAATTGGGTGTTCAGTGGACAAGCTAATCTGACCTAATCGGGCTCACGACAGCTTCAGAACTCCAGACTGGAAGGCGGCAGCGTAAGTTGAAAAGGTTGGAGAAAGAGGAGCCATGGCAGGGCTTGCAAATGTTGGAGAAGGAGCAGCCATGGCGGTAAGTACAATCTCCACATCTTTACTTTGCACTTTGGGATGCCCTAACAAACCTCCCCGAGGTTACGCTGCTAGCTGCGGCAGCACAATTGCGTGAGTCAGGCGCCCCCCCCCGTGATGGCCTCTTTTCAAAGATGTGGAAAGGTGAGGACACTGTGTAAGGCAGGACAACTGAAAGAGGCATTGCAGGCTCTGAATCAAGGAGGTATTTCGCCAGACTCCAAAACGTATGTGTGTCTTCTGCAGGAGTGCATCAAAACGAAAGGTCTACCAGAGGGAAAGCAGGTCCATGCCCACATCATCCAAAGTGGATCAAAGCCAGACATCTTTCTATACAACACCCTCATCAACATGCATGCCAAGTGTGGGAGTGTTTTGGAAGCACGTCTAGTGTTTGACCAAATGCCCGCACAAAGTTTGATCACGTGGAATATTATGATAGCAGGATATGCCAAGCAGGGATATTGTAGGGAGGCCCTCGAGACCTATGAACAGATGATGCTGAATGGGTTTATACCCAATCAGGTCACATTCATTTGCGTTCTCAAGGCATGTGCCAGCCTGGCAGTCCTGAGAAAGGGCAAAGATGTACATGCTGATATCATGAAAGCTGGAATTGTGCCAAATGTTCTCTTGGACAATACCCTGGTGGACATGTATGCCAAATGTGGTAGCACTGAGGATGCAAAGCGAGTATTTGACGATATGGCTGAAAAAGATGTGGTGTCATGGAATGCAATGATTGCAGGATATTCCCAGAATGGGTGTGGGATGAAGGCTTTGGAGACATATGAGCAAATGATGCTGGAAGGGGTGAAGCCCAACCAGGTGACGTTCGTTGGTGTTTGCAATGCGTGTGCTTGCCTGGCAGCCCTGCAAAAGGCCAAAGAGGTAAATGCTGACATTATCAAAGTGGGAATTGTACCAGATATTATTTTGGCCAATACGCTGGTGGCCATGTATGCGAAATGTGGGAGCATTGAGGATGCAAAGGTAGTGTTTGACAATATGGCTCAACGAAATGTGGTCTCTTGGAATGCGATGATCACAGGTTATGCCCAGCATGGGTGTGGGATGCAAGCTTTGGAGACCTATGAGCAAATGATGTGGGAAGGAGTGAAGCCCAACCATGTCACATTTGTTTGCGTTTGCAATGCATGTGCCAGCCTGACAGCCTTACAAAAGGGCAAAGAGGTGCATGCTGACATCATGAAAGCTGGAATTGTACCAGATATCATTCTGGACAATACCCTCCTGGACATGTATGCCAAATGTGGGAGCATTGAGGACGCAAAAGGAGTGTTTGACAATATGGCTGAACGAGATGTGGTTTCATGGAATGCGATGATCGCAGGATATGCCCAGAATGGGTGTGGGAAGGAGGCTTTGGAGACCTACGATCAAATGATGCAGGAAGGGGTGAAGTCCAACCAGGTCACGTTTGTCTGCATTTGCGTTGCATGTGCAAGCCTGGGGGCCCTGGAAAAGGCCAAAGAGGTGTATGTTAACATCATGAAAGCTGGAATTGTGCCAAATATCGTCTTGGACACTACCCTCATCGACATGTATGCGAAATGTGGGAGTATCAAGGATGCAAAAGAAGTGTTCGACAATATGACTAAACGAGATGTGGTCTCATGGAATGCGATGATCACAGGATATGCCCAGCATGGGTGTGGCATGGAGGCTTTGAACATGTATGAACAAATGATGAGGGAAAGGGTAAAACCCAACCAGGTCACATTTGTTTGTGTTGGCAATGCGTGTGCCAGTCTTGCAGCTCTGGAAAAGGGCAAAAGAATCCATGCTGACATCATGAAAACTGGAATTGTACCCAATATCATTCTGGAGAATGCCCTTGTGGATATGTATGCCAAATGCGGGAGCATTGACGATGCTAAGAAAGTGTTTGACAATATGGCTAAACGAGATGTGGTTTCATGGAACGCGATGATCGCAGGATATGCTCAGCATGGTTGTCGTAAGGAGGCCCTGCAACTAATTGAAGGAATGCAAGAGGAAGGTGTGAAGCCAAATACTATCACTTTTATAGGTGTTCTCTCTGCATGTAGCCATGGGGGCCTAGTGGATGAAGGCAGACACTATTTTGATTCCATGAGTCAAGATCATGGCCTCACTCCTACAGTGGAGATTTTTGGCTGCATGGTGGACCTTCTCGGCCGCGCGGGACAATTGGTGGAGGCAGAGGACTTTATTAACAAAATGCCAGGCAAACCACATGCTGCGGTGTGGAAAGCCTTGCTTGGTGCATGCAGAATTCATGGCAATGTGGGGGTGGCAGAATGTGCAGCAAAATCTATCCTCACATGTGATCAACAGGATGCTGCAACCTATGTGCTTCTATCAAACATTTATGCCGCAGCTGGTAGGTGGAATGATACTGCAAAAGTGAGAAAAATGATGAAGGTTCGAGATGTCAGAAAGGAGCCAGGTTGGTCCACAGATTGAAGAAATCCATGCTGAGCTGAAAAGATTGTCTGGGCAGATGAAGGAAGCAGGGTATATTCCTGACACGCACTTTGTATTGCATGATGTGGAGGAGGACCAAAAGGAATTTTCTCTTTGCCACCACAGTGAGAAGCTGGCCATTGCTTTTGGGCTGATAAGCACAGTCCCTGGGTTGCCTGTACATGTCATCAAGAATCTTCGGGTGTGTGGTGACTGCCACATGGCCACCAAGTTCATCTCCAAGATTGTTGGTCGAACTATTGTTGTGCGGGATGCGAACCGCTTTCACCACTTCCAAGATGGCGTTTGTTCTTGTGGGGATTACTGGTGAAACAATGTTTTTTTGCTCAAGATGTGAGTTTGGGGCTTCATTATTAAGAATATGGAGCTGCTTGGTTCATTTCACCTTTCCTGGGAATGTTGGTTATGACTTACTGTTGAGGACATTCCCCCATAGCATATCCACCCTCCAAGAGCCAACTGTGGGGTGTACCCACCAGGAGGTGGAAATATTAGGATATGCTCCAAACCAACTTTAATTTGGTTATAGGCATTACTGTTATACAGTGGCCTAGATCATGCTAGATAGCAGAATGTGCATGTCTGCACTGGTTCTTAAGCTCCAGTTTGGTTGCAGATGTGACGAGTGGCTGTGGTTGGACTGCACTGAGTCTCGAAGAAAGACTAGCGCCCAGGGCTGCTGTGTGGGAGGGCTGATATGCGTCATGTTCTACACCCCAATTAAGACAGGTATGTTCCAATCAGTTGCTACCCCACAATTTTTTCTGAGCATTTGTGGGATCTCTAGGAAGGCTCTCTAATGAACCAGTATCATTCGACCATACGCATGTCTACTTTTCTCATACAGCCCATTCTCCATTCTAGTTCAGTCCTGAACTTATAGGAGTCTTGGATAAAGATGGATCCAGTGCCACTTATATGCTTTCGTGGCTTTTGCACTGTGAGTTCTCTTCTATTAACTGGTGAAGGCATCATCTTCACAGGTAGGTAAAAACTGTAAGGAGAAAAGCATGACTTGCAGACATTAGTAATCCTTGGGTAGACTCTGGATTTATAACAACTAATGTGGAAATTACCATTCTTACTAATTTAGCTTCGTGTATGGAAAGTCCAATGTATCAACAACGCTTTGCTACTGTAAAGCAAGAAGCTTCTTATAAATAACTGTGGCTGCAGGAGAATGACTGCAGATCTTAAACCTCAATATATCCACTGATCTTTCAAACCCCTTGATGATCTCAATGCAGCAGCGACTTGGCTCCTGTCTATCTAACTAGAGGATAGATTTTGCTCACTAGACCTGTCCTCACTCTAGAGATATTGACGTGAAGCTTCTATCCACAAGCAGCAGTACAAAAGCTTGACAGCTGAATAATACAGAAATTAGTTAGTACTAACAAGATCAGAAAACTGACTCCTTGCTCCCTACCCTACTACAAAAGAAAGCTAATAGAGTGACTGTAGATGCTGGACTTCTCCTCTCTACAATCTACTAGGATAGCACATCAACTTACATGCTAGAAGAATTGCTGGGCATTTCCTCAGCCTTTCCCTAAATCCTACACAGGTTCTCAGGAACATTGTCGTGGAACCTTCTGGTGTAAGATATTTTCCATGTGATTTGCGCCATTAGACCATTAAATCATGCATCACTAAACCACGTCTCATTAACCATGAGTGAGCCACTATTTATTGGAAATGGGACAAAGTTTATTGGAAATGAAGCAAAGTTCATTGGACATGAGGCAAAGCTTGCGATCTGTACAATGTCATACTTACTCATCCAATTATTGTGTCACATGTGACCCAACCACCTCATCATAGTCCATTTTGCACCAGAAAGTTGTTGGTACATAGATCATACATTTTCTATTGGAGAGGGCACTGCAATCTCTGACAAGCAAACTGTATTATGTAAAATGTGAAGTTCGTTGTTGTTACTGGATGTTGGAGCTAGGCTTTCTTCCGACCTGCGCCAGGACACAGCAGTCCAAAGCCAGTCCCAGAATACTCTCTCTCGAAGCTTTAGCGACACAGCCAGTACCAGGCCAGACACAAATCCAAGTGTAGAACTTGAGTTTGTCAGAGATATCATAGTGACTGCAAGCATAACAAACGCTCCTGTTCTGGAGTTCTGGTCTCTGCAGGCCATTGCCAATTCCAGGCCTGAAAATAGCAAAAGCACACTAAGAAGCCCAATGGGATATTTAGCTAAAATCTGTACAAGAGAGGTGCCCACAAGAAGGCCAACAACTATCTTAAAGGAGCCCAGGAAAACCACAGAGATCCCACTTCTTGCGCCAAATCTGTACTGACCAGCCAGTCCTCCAGCTCCATGGCAGACAGGCATCGCTCCCCACCAACAACCCACCAAGTTCATTACTCACCTACACAGAGAGCACACACAATAAAGTGACTCCTCATGTTATGTTTGCCACATGAAGTGCATCTACTACTTGCCAGCACTTTGCCATGTATGGCTACAATCTGAGAAGCCAGAGACTGTCAGTCTTTCAAGACTACCAAAGGTTCTGGCAAAATAAAGTTTTGATTCTTCTCATAAGAAACAATGTTCTTGTAAGAAGGGATGAAATGCACTTACTGAGACTCTGAAAGGTGTCACAGCCTCCTTTTTAGGGAACAAGTCTTTTGAGAGCTTGCAGACAGCTATGACGGAGTTGAGGACAGAAAGAGGGATCTGTGGGATGGCTGCCTTCACAAACCCAATCTTCCAATCTTTGCGGGATATGCTCACAAGATGAGGGGTTGAGGGCCCAACACGAAGCTTTCGTAAAACACTGGGGTCTCGACCCAAAGCAAGAATCAATCCTAGAACAAACAGGATCAGTGCTGTTGGGATGGCAAATGACCGCCACGGCTTCTTGACATCTTTTGTCTCACTTGCCCCTTGTTTCCTCTCCTGCATCTCCATTTCTGCTTCCAACAGATCCTCTTCGTCCTTATGAGACTGGACTCCAACTCCACAACACTGTTTCTCCATGCCTCCACCTGAGCCATTAACAAAGACCACAAAAAGTAATGCAAAGAGAGCAAGCAGACGCCCATCAGTAACCAGCCAAGCTCGGTTACCAGTTGCCTTCTTCCCCTTGTTAAAATTCTGGTTCTTCAGAATGTAATTCACGGCTGTCATACCAAATGATATGCCTTGTGACAACTGTACGCCCCTCACAACTGGAAGAGGTACAAAGCGGTTTACCACACTCATGAGCCCAGTGATACCTAGCCCCACCAATACAAGGGCTGTTGTAATCCCAGCTGCCATTATCTGAGGCACTGTGAGTGGATCCCCCTCAGTAATAGCAACAGCGGCAATCGCCTTCATCGGCTGCACTGGCATTGGCACCCCAAACAGCAGGCCTGTGCAAGACAAACGACAGATTCAGTCTGTATGATAAGCCTGATAGTATGAATTATAGCCTACACTTGCCAGGACTTCCACCAAATTACACACTCTTACTCAAAAGCTTTGCAAAAGGTCCCCATCCCAACAGCCATGAGATTTTATTATGCTTTCATATTGATCTTGTAAACATATTTCACCTCAATGTTTCCCAATCACGGGTTTCTAAACTCATCAGCAGGTTATTACCAACAAAGCAGCACCCCCAGTAACACTACAAAACCCCCTGAAGACCCCCAAAAGAACGGTGCACATAACCGTTTGTGGGGTTTCTGCCCACCAGTGTTAATGGTCCGGCTGGTATAGCCAAAATACTACAAAATACACGTTGCTCCCAGAACTGCTGCTCTAGCCCCCAAACTGTCACATCTACGACACTGGCATTGACACTGTGCTACAGAAAGGGCAGAAGACACAGACAGAGAGAAATGTGGATAGCAGAGCAGTAGCCACATCCAAACTACTGCTCAGTTACATGGAGCAACAATTTAGAGCAACAACACGGCAAGTCCCCCTTGAAGACCCAGCTAAGAAGGGTGCCCAGGATCACAGCAACGACAAGTGTCTGCCAAGACCCATGACATGTAAAATCCTTGCACTGTACAATTGCACAGAGTGGCGATATCACTTGAATTCACTTGAATGTTTGTGACACTCGGAGTCTTACAGCAACCGTTGGTCAGAATTTGGCTGACTCCATTTTCTGAACCTGTACTGTCACATTTCCTGAACGACTAATTATGCACGTCAGGTAAAGATATCGTGGAGAAAAGTCTCTAAATAATATAGATAACACAATGGCAGAGCTCTGGCAGAGGGTCCTTTCAGATTGGCCAATGCAAAGATAATTCCCGCATCGTAGCAAACCAGCAATTGGACTTTAATCTGTAAGCTAGAGAATCCCACCTGTGACAACATTGTAGGCACCAGTGAAGAGAAGGGTCGTGCCGAGGTCAAGCCCGTTGACAAGAGTGAGTGCCAGCACAATTGGCACGAACGTGCCCAAATCGCCTACTGCTCCGCTCACCTCCTCCCAAGCATTGTCCAACTTCAAATTCAACCTCACACGATCCCGTAACCGTGCCACCAGTCTGGCACCCCTGGAATCGGCAGCGATCAGCTCCGCCATTCAGACGAGGAGAATTCAGCACTCAATTACGAGTGATCGTCTGCGCTCCATCTGCGTTGGGGGGGCTAGAACTGCAATGGTTGGGGTTTGGATAGTCCACTTCATTCTCACACAAGAGAGACGGTGAATGCGCTTCTCACTCTGGAAAGCCAACCCGAACCCGAAGGAAAAGGTGTCGCTTGTCTATGTTGCTCGAGATTCCTTCTGTGATCCGCTTGTATTTTGTATCGTAGGACCCATCAGCTCTCAGCACCTCAGCAGCAGCTTGACTTGGCATGCAACACCCCACGACAGCCATGGATTCAAGACCCACCACCTCCGTGAATAGAGGCACTACTTACATCAATTGAAAATTATGTAGCCTAAGGAAAAGCAGGTGGGGCCTGAAAATGGACCATGGACTAATACCTCTGCTGACAAGGCCAGGATTGGGCGGTGGCCTAGAATGTGACAGCCACAAGCACTTGATGTTGAGTGATGTCAGTAGATCCAGGAGTTGAACTCCAGACCTCCTGAGCATTCTTTTGTAGCTCTAGTGACAACTGAAAAATGTAGGAGACTACTTTTAGCAAAACTATGGTCATGAGACTGAGTGCCACATCTTTGATTCTCTTTTTTAAAATATATATATATATATATAAGAGGGACGGAGGCCTCGAAACTTCATAAATAAGGACAAGAAGTCCAGAAATACCAACAGCTGAGGGAAAAAATTACCTCAATCCGAGTGCCATGTAGGCTGATAGAGGAAGACAACGCTTCGTAACCAAGGAGAGTAGACTACTGGGACAATAGCTCATCAACGAATTGTCAACAACGGACATATGTTGACGTTGTCCGTTGTCTGACAGGGTCAATAGCTCATCATTGGACTCAGAGATTAAGCTAAAAATTGTGACCGACTGTCCATATAGAGCCGAATCGAATCTAGAGGTGGAAGAGTGTACTACTTAGCTGGAGTTTCCTGGAAACCTGCAGACTACTGTAAGCTGCAGGAAGGGAAAACGACGTATAGTCATTCATGAATAAGTTCTACAGGTTAAAGAATGGATTTTCCAAGCCAGTTGACAAAATGTACATGAGCACTGAAAGCATCCAAATGTGTATTAGAAACAGGAGCCTGGCCCCCTCAGTACATGAACTTATGAACTCCCAAAACGTTGGAACTAGAGGTAACAACTGGTCATGCTTCATGGTCCTGCCAAGGGGCAGCTCAAAGCCAATTGGGTCACTTCAGTGAAGTCTGTCACTGGCTTGCAATTCAATTTGAACAAGAATAATTTACTAGTAATCTTTCCTCAACTACTTTGGAGCCGAACTATACTACTGCACAACTCAGGAATCTAGACCTTAATAACAGATCCTCTAAAACGTGTCATCGCGGTGTAAGCTGATGAAGAGGTCTAGCACAAAAAGCAGCTCCGTTCTAAAGCAGCAGACACATGATGCAAAGACTGGCAGCACTTCTATGGGAGCTCGACTTATTGCTGACATTGTCGATATGAGTGGCAAGGAAATAATCTACATGGAAGGCATGCTGCGGAGTACCAACCCTTGCATTGTCAGCCCTGGACCAATGCCGATCAGCAATCCCCACTCCTTGCCTTCTCCTGTTGTTGATGCACCTGCCTTCAGTGACCGAGTGCGAACGAGCACAAACACTACACATGCGCTGCCCATGTTGCCGTAGTTTGCAAGAGTGTCTCGGATCGCTCCTAGCTTTTCAGGTAACAAACCCAATTGGTTCTCTATTTGGTTGAGGATCACAACACCTCCCGGGTGTACCGCCCAGAACATATCATTACACTCTGTGGAATCTGCCCACGTTCTTGCTTCGGTCACAAACTCGTTGATGCTCGTTGACACCAGCTTGGGGATATCTGGCCTCATGTCGAAGTGCAGGCCAGCCTCCATAGGGTGTCCGGCAATCGCTCCTTCCGTGTTTGGCACAGTCATCTCACCGGCCAATTGGATTTCGAACAATGGTCCCTCCACTTCAGGGATTGGGTCAGATCCCACAATCACCGCTGCTGCACCATCCCCAAACAATCCTTGCCCCACTAATCCATCCAGATATTCCTCGCTGGGTGCTCGGAAGAAGGTCGTAGTCAATTCGCTGCTGATTACCAGGACGCGGGCACCCTTGTTGTTCTCGGCAAGGTCCTTGGCAACTCTCAGTGCAGCAGCCCCTCCCGGGGCCTCCCCAGCAACCTGTCTGGTACATCATCACCCGTCTCACCTTTGGGGAAAGTCCCAAGGATTTTG
Source organism: Takakia lepidozioides (assembly GCA_030704615.1). Classification (NCBI taxonomy): domain Eukaryota; kingdom Viridiplantae; phylum Streptophyta; class Takakiopsida; order Takakiales; family Takakiaceae; genus Takakia; species Takakia lepidozioides. The sequence continues at coordinate 80,329,506 of CM060732.1, read as the reverse complement.
CCACAATGAGATCAACCCCGGGCATATTCACCACACTACTTGTAGTCATGACGATATGGGTAATCTCTGACTTGGAGCGGCCCCACTCTTTGATCACCTTTGCCCCACGGCTCATGGATAGATTTGGTGGTGAAGACTTTGCTCGTTGGAAATACAAGATGCAGCAGCACATGTTGGTGCATCAAGGTTTATGGAGCATCATAATAGGGGAAGAAAAGCAACCTGCGGAGACAACTTCGAAGGGAGCTGGAAAGCACCCTGTAACTGACGGAAGTTCGAAGACACATGAGGTGAGCAAATGGAAAGAAAGGGACGGGAAGGCTCATTCCATCCTTGGTAGGTAACCAGACCTGATCTAACCCAGAGTCTCCAAGACTCTGTCATTCGACGCACCAAGACTTCAAAGACGGCATCTGAGGCCTGGAAGACTTCAGCTCGAGGAGTTGTACAAAAAAAAATCAAATGAGATAAAGTTGAGGATCTTTACTCATTGACACCAGTGCAACAGTATTGCGCAAAAGCATCCTTAAGTGGACAAGAAAATTCAGCAGAGATATGGCATAAGAGATTGGGGCATCTGAATTTTCAAACAATGCATTTGATGGAAAAAGCTCAAGCTGTCACAGGGTTTAAGATTGAAGATGGATCACACCTAAGACTTTGCGAAGGGTGTTTGTTTGGTAAGCAACATAAGGCACCCATTCCTAATACCACAGGTAGCATGTGCTGCCGAAGAAAATGGTGTGGACCCAAATGGTGTTGTACGGTGGAAGTATAGGCGTGCACCTTAGCAATGGACAAAGGAGGAATACAAGAAAGTGATAGCCACCATAGGAGCTGTCCGAACACCAACTGGTTATGGGTCATCCCTCCGTATGAAGTTCAACGAAGACAGGGTCCATGGTTTGAAGTCTCATGACTACCACAATCTATTGCAAGACATCTTGCCCATTGCAGTACGTGGGACATTGACTCCCGAGGTTCGCGAGACAGTCTATAGATTGGGAGCATTGTTCCGCTGGATTTGCTCCAAAGAGCTAGAGGAAGCGGACTTTCCACGCATGAAGAAGGAGCGGCGGTGGTCATGTATATGTTGGAGATGCACCTTCCTCCCTCATTCTTTGACATCCAAGTGCACTTGGTAGTGCACTTAGTGGAAGAGGCTTCGATTGTCGGCCCCGTTCATTCTCGGTGGATGTACTACCTTGAGCGGTACATGAAGACTTTGAAAGCACATGTAAGACAAATGGCACACCCGGAGGGTAGCACGGCGGAGGGGTATACATTGCAAGAGGCTACTGCATGGAGTACTTGGCAATGGTGGATAAGGAAGCCCCTCCGATGTGGAAGGAAGATGAGGATGTACGAACCAATGACATCGTTTTGCCCAAAAATTCAAAGAGGATAAAATTACCCATCATGGTGATTAACCAAGCGCATGAGTTCATACTGAAGAACACCCCATCCATACATGAGTGGGAGGAAAGATACAATAACCTTGTTCAGCAACGACAGGAGGAGACGGTTGCGTGGAGGCGGAACCATGCAAGGGCGACTACATGCGCTCCGCGAGTAAGGGGCCGGCGTAGGAATGTGCCTTCACAAGAATTGCCCATGGAATTGCAGCCTCTAAGTTCATTCCGCCATTGGCTTCGGACTGAAGTAGAGGATAGCATTGCGAAAGGTGAGGTGGTTTCAGATTTGGTGCAAGACATTGCAAGGGGCCCCTCTCAATTTGCGACCTCATACACGGCGGTTTGGGTTCATGGTCGTCATTTCCGCATTCGTGCCTTGACATGAAGCGCAAAAGAACGTTTGATTCTGGCTTATGTGCCTCATATTGGCAAGACTCTGTGTGGGGCATGGGAGATACACGACCTACCATGAGCACACTCAACTACTTTGGAGAGCTTGAGAGCATACTCCAACTTCAGTATACAAGGCACCAGCCTCTTATCTTCAAGGCAAGGTGGTTCCAGTCACATCTTGTGGGGCCATCCGCAACAATAGTGGTAGACGAGTTTGGTTTCATGCGCGTCAATATAGATAGGCTCGAAGGTGGTTGTGTATGCTCAGCCAAGAGGAAGACGTATCTATCATGGTCGGGGATCTACATGGGGCGAGGCAAATGCGGAGGAGGAAGAGACTGGTCATGATGACGCTGATGTTGGCCGAGGTTGGATAGAGGGGGTACAAGAGAATGATGACGCCCCGGACAATGCATCCCGGACCCTATACGATGAAGCTCCATCAGATGCAAATGTTGGAGAAGAAGATGAAGACATGGTCATTGAAACCGAGGTGGAAGATGATTCAGATGTGCCTTTTGGTGACCAGGCCATTTATGACAATGACTCTGATGAGCAAGAAGACTTGCAGCTTGATGAGGACGAAGAAGCTCCGGATGATGATGTTCAAGTCGATTAGACACGTAATCAAAGCTACATAATAATTCTCGCACATAGCTATACCCATCCCTTCGATTGATTGTACATGTACATGCATGTAGCTTATTTCTATGATTTATTAATGAAAAATCCATGAAAAAAATCCTTTATAGGTGTGGCGATCTAGGAATGATTTTAGTGAAGTTGTGACTCAAAAAGTGACTCTAGGATTGTTGAGTTTTTGTACGAGGGCAAGAATGTTGGAAGACATGGTTCTTGTTCTACAAGTGTTGACAAGACTTACCCCTGGAAACCCTTCAATCGATTTGGTTACCATGATCTCGATGCAACAGAAAGAATCTTCGAAATTGGTGTGAAAGACAACAATGTTGCCAAAGCCATTGCCAAAGCAATCTACCTTCAACCCTATAATCCCATGGCCCTTCCCTTTTCCTTTCCTAGTGTCCCCACCCCCTCGTCTTGCCCTTTGTCTTTAACAATAAGGCCGCCCGGGTTGATTACGGTCTCCCACATGCAAGATAGACCTATTATATTGTAGCACAGAAAGAGGACTAAAAAGATTTGCAACAATGGATCCATTCAGCTTGGCCTCTACCATGACCTTTGCAAAGACACATAAAAGGCAATTTTGCGATTCCCCGCCGTCGCAGATCTGTTTGGGCATCGCAATTCTGTCGCAATACCTTCGCAAGGCGACTCATGGAGGTCGCAACCCCCTGCATTTACAATATCTATGATTGCGGATTTTTCCTACGCAATGATTTTTTGTTTTAGCTCTATTTTGTTCTGTGAATGCAAACCCCAGACCACTACATCCATGGAAAAAAATGGACCAAAAAAAAAAACAAAAAAACAAAGAGTTTCCTTCACTCACTATTGCGGAACTCTCTATGGAGAGTGCATGAAGTTGAAAAGATCTCAACTTCGGAGTGCAAATGAGGGAAGAAAATATGGTTTTCAGTCCAAATGATTTTTGTTCACTCCCAAAATTTGCACATGCATTGCAAACGCTGTCATTAAGCATATGGTCCAATAGTTTGCATGGATGTAGTGGTGCAAGGGTCGAATTTATAGAACAAAACACAGCCAAAAAATTATTATTATGTAGCAGCAATCCCCAATCCTAGACCCCCAGGCAAGAGGGCACTTGCGACGCCCCAGCAGGCCTGCGACTGCGGGGAATCGCAACGTCGAGAGATTTTCCTTTCAGTGGCTCTAATCTCTTTCTACCATTTTTGAATATCGCTGGATGTAGCCAATGTGCTGCACAATCTAGCAGATCTCTGTTGAAGTGCATGCTCATGTGCATGGTCTGTTGATGCAGGGAGAAGATTGTGGGTGCAAAATCATCCAAGAGGCCCAGATTTGGAGCAAGAAACATCGCTGGCAAGAGTTCTATAAATATGATCCACAGCGGTGGGACAATATTGTCAACAAGGTGAGCTTTCTTCATGCAACATCGTAGGGAGTTTGACAAAACTTTGTATTCACTACTACGTTTAGGGGGGGTTAGCGACGCCGGGACCCCGAGCGCGCCAGACGCGACGACCCTCCTGTGACTGCTGCGTTGCGTAGGCGCCCGGCCTGGAAATAACGACGTTTGCGCGTCGCCGCAGCGCCGCTCTGGTGACGCTTCGCCAGCTTGCGATTCAGGTACGTCGCTGCAGTTGGGGCATGACCCGCCAGCAAGCTGGAGGTTGCGACGCCCGGGCGTCGCACGTGCCCTCTGCGACGCTCCCGCAAGGCTGCGACGCTTGGGAATCGCAACAACACCCCCTCACACTTAGGCGCGTGGGGAGGACCGAGCCAGCTCGCAAGGTGTCATCAGCCCTGTAAATGCAGAGAAAGCATTAGATGCAAAGAAGAACAGGGTGAAGGAGGCATTTGAGAAAGTCGCTCGGTTTTGTGAGGACAATCCTGGAAACAGATTTGAGATTGTGGAAGCCACAATTGGAGACTATTCGCAGTTGGGTTCCATAAGGATTAAGTGTGCAATTGATTCGAAGTGACTATTCTTGTTTCCAAGGACAGGTTCTTTGCAATCTTCTTTGACATAGCATGTGAAAGGAAAAACCCATGTAGATGCAGAGATTTGCCAGAAGGTTGGAAGTAGTGAAGGACTGTGCAAAAAGAGATGAAGGCCTCCAAAGCCCATGATTGCCAAAGATGTAAAGCAATGAGATCTAAGCTCTTTCTTGGTCAGTCAACCTGTATTGCCGTCCCCACCACTTGACAATCTAATTGTGGCATCAACAATGGGAGCATCTTCATCACAAACTCCATACACTTGTGTTGACGCTACCCAACGGGGAGATAAGAGAGAGAGGTGCCATGGAATGTAGAGGGGAGAGAGATACTGGCAAGGGAAGAAGGCTGTCATATCTTGGAAATGCCGGGATTGTCAAACAAGTTTAAAAAAACAGGCAGGAGTTGAGGCAGTTGAGGTTCAAATTGTGGGAGGCCAGGACCAAAGTGACATCCTTGTCTGTGCGATGTAGGAGTTTGAAGGAGTCTAGGATTGAGGCAATTGAAAGAGGAGATGTTCTCAAATTTTGTCGTGATATTGTTGATGCACATAGGAGGGGGGATTTTGAAGGAAAAAAAAGTTTGTGGGACTTTCTTGTTGATATGGGCAAGAATATTGATAGGTCTCCACAAGGGAAGAGGTATGGTACTAGCACAAAAACAATGTTTGAGACTGTGCAGCTTTGGGGGGGTCCGAGATTGCATCATTTTTTGGGGCTTCAAATGTGGGGGGTCCTTCTATTGATATTACAAGACGGTCTTTGAGGAAGGGTTTGAAGTATAGAGCGGGAGAAAGGGATGATATATTTCAGCATGTGGCTGGAATTTACAGAGATGTGATGGAAGATGCAAGTATTCCAATGGGAAGCATCCCAGTGATGGTGGCCGAAGATGAAACTGTTGTGAAGCGATTGGTACGTTAGATTGCTAGGGATGACACCCTTCTCGAGTTCTGTGGGCTTCAAGACAACCATGTATGTATTTCAGATTTTGTGGTGCAAGTGGGAGAAGGGGAATCAGGGTACGAACATATTGTGGAGGCATTCAAAAACAATGTGGTCGCCCATTACGCCAGAGTGTTGATAGCAAATCCTCTACATGTACGGTTACCTCGATTGGTATTGGTAATCCAGCTCACGTGCAATAGATTTGACAACAATTTTGTGAGATCACAATGGGAAGTGGTGAGGCAGTTGTGGGACAAATATGTGAGGGACGTGGTTGGGCCTGTAAATTGGGCATGCTTCAAACGGAGATAGTAGGAGGAAAAAATTGATGTTAGAAGATTATGTCAATGGGGCTGGAAGTAGATTTTGCATCCCTTGGGAAGGATGGTTGTTTATAGGTCGAGTGTGCAACGGGGGAGATATATACGGACTCCATGATCAGGACTTCATCCACAATGGGAAAAAATTGGTAAATCCCTTAGACAGTGCATCACAGACTTTGGTGTTGGGTGTTGAGGTTGCTACATTGAATCATATGTTATTGGTCTACCATTCATTTTCAGTGGACAAGCATGGACTTCGGGAAGGTGATATCAAAAGAGAAGATCGACAGAATTAGGCAGCAGCTCAACGACTAGCATCTCAAAAGGTGCAAGCTTGTTTGAGGGAGTTACAATCAACTGTGAATCATCGAAGGGAGAGACCAAAGGTACTGAAATTTACTTACACATCATTTCATGCTACATTGACATTTTTTTTGTCTCCTCACATGTCATTGTGTGAGAGGGTACAATCTGCTGCGAAGGTATCGTTTTTTTTTTCAGATTGTGGAAGTTGTGGCTATCCCACCATGAGGTGTATAATCTGAAATCCTTCTTCATTAGCAGGGACGCATACTTAGATTTACAAATTTCATGCCACTACGTGGTTCTGCTTATCAAATTGTTCAAGGATAAGTTTAATCATGTGCAAGTTCATTTGAGCCTTGTTGGTTTAGATGTGTGTGAAATATTCTTCAGCAAAGTGGGAGGTATGTTACGGAATGAGAAGACATATGACGGGTGTGACTTGATTGAGAGTGCGGGAGCATTAACACGCATATCCGAGTGCAAGGTGAATCCAAAAGGGCCTAAGTTTTCAAGAGCGCACAAAAAACAAGAACACATTTGGTTTTCTTTGGAGAAGAAGCCAGGTATCTCCCTTGCTGATTTGTCCGACTTTTCTACTGTCCAATCGGATGATTGCGTTGTGGAGGCTTTGAAAACTGGATTTCTAGAAGTGCAACTTTTATGCCATAAACTTGGGATGAAACCAAACAAACTTGGATTGGTGAAATGAGCCATGGACAATTGAGAGACAAATGGAAGTTGAGCTATTCAAAAGCATGGAAGAGGAGGGTGATGATGTCGATGCCATAGATTCTATTTGTCATCTTAATGCAGACACACATATTCAAAATGAGGTCATGGAGGATGAATTGATGTGCGGGCCTTCGAATTCAATGGAGGATGTTTTGAGCCAACCTTTGGATGATCATGCGGAAGAGGTATTTATTCAAAGTGAATTGAGACATACTCTGGATGCTGTCATTGATGAGTTTGAACAAGAGAAAGATGGTTCGAAGGCGGTGGTTCCATTTGTCGAAGTAGATGGGAACATCATATTCAAGAGCACTTTGGTTAGCCAACTCAATGGCAACCCTACTCTATCCAAGGATAGATTGACACGAGTAAGAAGTGCATAGATGTTGTTTTGCCGAGAAAACAAACCAACTACCAGCAACAAAACCACGAGCTTGGGATTGGGTTCAGATTGTGCTGTATTTTTTGTTGATGAGGAGACTACGATCCAAACTACAAACAGGAAAGGCAGACCAGGGAAAACCTATAGAGGAGCAACCAAATGCACTTAGTATTTGGGCAGGGTTAAAAGAATACGGAGGAAAATCAATAAGCGGTTTGTAGAGTGTAGAGATTCTGTTGATTTAATGGAGCGTCCTTCTCATATGCAGATTTGATTAGCATGGTACCAAAAAGTTCGAGGATGGGGTCTATACGTACGATTTGACGGATAACATGATGGTTGATTTGGATTCCATTATCGCATTAGCATGTTTAAAGTACAATGTCAAGTCAAACACATATGTACTTGATGCAAATGACCGAAAAGTCTTTGACAACTTTATCAAAGGCAAAAAAATAATTAATTAATTAATTAGATTTTATTATGTTTTAAATGAATAAATTCGATATAATATAAAAACATACATGTACATATTGGAGGGTATTTTTTAATGATTAAAAAATGGGAATATACATAAAGGGGGTATTTTTTAAAAATATTTTGTATATTTACAGGAGGGGGTTTTATAATCTTCAAAAAGTATGTACAGAGGGGGTATAAATTATCCAAGGACCCGTATACAGGGGGTTTTTTTATTAGGCGGCGAACGCACGTGATACACACAGTTTATGAAGAGTGCACCCCCCAGGCTAAAAGCGTGGAGTGTATTTTTGTGGGCCCGCTATAGTGAAGAAGCGAAGGGATACAAAATGTTTAATCCAAGCACGAGGAAGGTGTTCCTTAGTAGGGATGTGGTATTTGATGAATTCAATACAATACAGGGACAGGAGTTGAAATCTCATGGTGACATAGAATTGTGGAATCTTTGGGATTTATTTCATGTCAACCCTATTGAGTGTTTTACAAGGAGGGAACTTGAAGAGCAGGTTCAAGAAAATCAGATCCATGATGCTCCACACGATGAAGAGACTGCAAGAAGTAAATATGCAGATTGATCTTGATGACAAAGAGTCGACATGTGATAGCATTGCATATCGTGATGATTTGAGAACAGCAGTCGAGGAAGATTCACATGAAGATGTCAAAGCAGTAGCCTCTTCCTCTGGACAATCACCTTCAGCAGGAGCAAATGAACACCTCAGTTGTCTGGACAACGTCAAGGTAAGAACTCAAAAGTCTTCACTAAAAGTCTGAGAAACCCTAGGTCATCCGATGAGTTTCTTAGCAATTACCGTATCTGGAAATGTTGACGAAGCATTGGAAAGTGATGCTACCGGATGGACAACTGCTATGCAAGCAGTATATGACTCTCTCATAAAGAATGGAACTTGGATACTTGCTGATCTCCCAGCAAGTAGGAAGGCAATAGGCTGCAAGTGGGTCTTTGCTATCAAGTACAAAGATAATGGGACGGTTTATAGACTGAAGGCCAGGTTGACAGCCAAGGGATATTCACAACGGGAGGGATTGGATTACTTCGATACTTTCTCATCGGTTGTGAAAATGGCGTCAGTAAGAACGTTGCTGGCTCTTGCAGCAGAACAAGATTTGGAGATACATCAAATGGACGTTAAAATAGCATTCCTAAATGGTGATTTGAAAGAAGAGATTTATATGCAACAGCCTGAAGGTTTTGTTGTTGAAGGAGCCGAAGGAAAAGTATGCAAGCTCAAGAAATCTCTGTATGGATTGAAGCAATCCTCACGAGCTTGGTACCAACGAATCGATCGATATTTGTTGGCTCAAGGGTTTTGGAGTGGAAAAACGGATTCAAACGTTTATGTGAAGCGAGCAGCAGAGTTGTTCGTCATCCTTGCTTTGTATGTTGACGATGCAATATTGATAAACGACAATCTAACCTTTCTTAATGAGGTGAAGAAGGAGCTCGCTTCAGAATTTGAGATGGTAGATTATGGGGATATCAACTACTATATTGGAATCCACATCATCCGAAACAGGGAGAAAAGAACAATCCATATCAGTCAGAAACGCTACTCGGAGAATGTGCTGCAGGAATTCAAGATGGAGGATTGTAAGCCTGTAGCCATACCCATGGAAGCAAACTCGAAGTTGTCCATTGATATGTGTCCAACCTCAGCTAAAGAGCAGGAGCAGATGAAAGGAATACCATATCGACCTGATCTTGCCTTTGCGGTAGGCTGTTAAGTCGCTTTATGGAAAATCCAGGTTACCTCCATTGGGTTGCGGTCAAGCGTGTGTTCAGGTATATCAAAGGCACTGTTGACTTTGGTATTACATTAGGCACAGGTGAGACAGGTAGCAAATCTGGGATTTTGCAAGGATATTGCGATTCGGACTATGCAGGGGATGTGGATGCAAGGAAGTCCACATCTGGTTACTGTTTTACCTTGAATGGCGGGGTTATTTCCTGGCACAGCAAGAAACAAACAGCCACGACCCTATCAAGCACAGAGGCTGAGTACATGGCTGCCACAAAAGCTGTCAAGGAAACCATTTGGTTGAGGAGATTACTCTATAACATTGGAATGAAGCAAATTGATCCTCTCAACCTCAAATGTGACAATCAGAGTTGCATTGCACTGGCTAAGTTTCCCAAGTTTCACGGAAGATCCAAGCACATAGCAACTCAGTTTCACTTCATTCGAGAGAAAGTGGAGGAGGAAGAAATTTTGTTGGACTACTGTCCAACTAAATTGCAGGCTGCAGATATTTTTATCAAGCCGCTACCAAGGGCAAGCTTTGAACTTCATAGGGAAAAGCTACAAATAAGGCCTCTAAGTCGGGTTCAAAACTGAGCAGGAGTGTTAGAATGTGCAATTTCTTCCCTCGACAACTCTCCCATATTTGTAGGATTAGATCAGGTCTGGTTACCTACCCACGACGGTGTTTAATTGCACATTGACCGTGATCCTTATCTCTTACTATGAATAGCGACTAGAAGCCCAGCCTCTCCACAGGACTCTCATTGTATATAACCTTCTCATGTTTTTCGTTATATTCATTCTATTCACTCTTGAGCGTACTATTCTTTAGTACGTTGTTTCTTCTCACCGCCTGGTCATGTATATGAATCTGTTGTTGTTGTGAGTGTCTACAGTAGCTTTAGATGTTCATGTTTTTCAACAATTCCTGGAAATCTAGGTGATGTAAACTTTAGATCCATGGACAGTTCATGATGCTTTCCAGATGCGGACGTTATAAAGTTCCATTTTTCTTTTTTCTTTTTTCTTTTCTCATGAGTCAAGCATAAGATTGTACTCACAGATATGTTTGAACTTGGCTTTGAGGGCGGTCTTGTGGTTGCAATTTGTAGCATCGAAGTAGTAGTCAGTGTAGGTGCTCTGCTCATGCACTGTCGAAGGATTAGTTGTACCAATGGTCATCACTGTTGCCGGCCCCTCTGCTCGAGGTTGTGCCCTGCGACCCGTGCCATAAGACTCGATATGCCCATTTGACGCCATTATACCTGATGGGTCTCTGAGACTCGACAATACACAGACTCTAAAATGAGTGTTCAAAGCGCAGCTCAAAATCGGATTCTCGAGAGGGAGATCTGAGAGCGGCCAAAGGGGAATTTTACCCAACTCTGGGTGCAGATATGGAGGCGTAGTAATGAGCAAGGCAAGTGGAGTGTAGAGAAGCTAAGTAGAGAAAGAAGTGATTACGATAGAGAGGGATAGAGAGGAAAGGTTTATATAGGTATAGGTGTGTGAGTGCGACAATCTCTGGGCAATTGTGTATCGGTTGCCCTCAAGTGTCGACGGGGCAGCGAGTGGCAGCGTGAGCCCAATTGACCAACCTGTTGTGGCGGCCCACACAAGGAACACAATGAGGAAAGTGCCAAGACTGAGCTCTGAGCCATGGCACAGCCTGCCATGTTTTTTTCAACAAAGCCATGCAACACAACACAATATGTTGCCAGACAGTAATTCAATATGTAGAGCAGTTTTATTGGGGCCCTGTTAATTCTAGAGTGGTCTAGGAACTACTGTGGCCCATGAATTAGAGGGGGGGCTTCTGTAATAAGGCCATGTGTATAGTCCAGGAATAAGAGCAGTTTCATTGGGGCCCTGTTAATTCTAGAGTGGTCCAGGAATTACTGTGGCCCAGGAATTAGAGGGGGGGCTTATGTAATAAGGCCATGTGAGATATATCAATCATTATTGATATATCTCTGGTCGAGCCTCCAATCATTGTCCCAGAAAAGCCCACGTTGCTATTTTTCCCGAATTTCCAGCGACCAAAAGTACTTGAAATTCGACATCTCCACACCGCAGGTCCAAAAATCATGAGACCAAGCCGGTGCACCCCTCCTCATCGAGGGCTTTCCAAAGGTACCAACCAAGACTGGGCCCTCGCAGTTTGGGATATCTCAACGCTACAAAACAAAACAAAACAAATTAACCATTGATGACCCCAATCTTGAGACCAAGGGAATATATGAATCTTATGTGAAGACAAATGAGGGTTAAAGGCAAGAGCTTTAGATGCCGTCTCCTGAGATTGAAACATCACCGTTAAGTATATTCCATGACCCATGGATTGGCAGAAAAGCTGATGCAGCAAACCATCACTTCTCCAAGTGCTCAATTACCCACTCACGGACCCAGTTCCGATTCTTAAGTTTTAAGAGAAAATCCATGTTTTTAATATGAGCTACCATGCCGCTGTCCCCTTTAATTATTTATTTACTTAAACATGGCAGCATACTACATGTTCAAATATCTTTAAAATCACTATTTAAACTTTTCCTGAATGTTGTGTCTTATTTAATTATCGTCTGGCAACATATTGTGTTGTGTTGCATGGCTTTGTTGAAAAAAACATGGCAAGCTGTGCCATGGCTCGGCTCAGTCTTGGCATTTTCCTCACTGTGTGAGCCAGGTGCTAAGGCTCATCCTGAGCCATAAAATTTCCAAGATTTCAAAATGCAATATCATCTACTGTGGAAGATTTGAGCATACCAGCAAAAGCACAAACAGAAGTGCAACCGAGAAAAGAGAAGAGACTAAGAAAGGTCCCCAAAAGCCACCAACTAAACAAATTAGAGTCCTACAAACTATATGAAAAACCAACTACAAGCCAAGAAGCTGCAAGCCTAAGTGCCTGAGGGAGGCACCGAGTTAACTACGCTTCATACGCATCGGCTCGAAGTTGAGGTGTGCCTTCACTTTAGAATCTATGTTCTTGCAGTCAATTGATCTCCTCCAATTCGTCACGATCCGCCTGGGAGGGCCATGGGCTAGGCGATTCTCCAGACATCAGGTGCAGGTTTATTGACCCAATAAGGACTATATCCAACCCTGGAGCAGAGGATGCATCGAAGGGTCCAAGTGCCATCGAAGACGTTGAGTAAGGCCGAGCGTTTGTCTTCAGAGCATCTGTGTACTGCTAAGACCAACAGATTCCACAATTTTCGGCCTTGAATAATTAGATCAAAATGTAAACGAGCAAGAGTGGCGAAAAGGCAGGGGGGTTTACCATCATAGATCCAAGAACATCTGGTTTTCCAGATGTGCCACAGACCCAAGGCCCTGAAACAATTCCAGAGCTGAGAAGACAACCATGCGACCCCATTATAGATGTTAAAAACAAATAGAGTCTGGTCGCTGATGTCAATTGTTCTCCAAGGAAGGAGAATGGATCGGATTCTTCTCCAAACCTGTCGAGCAAAGTTACAAGACAACATACAATGCTCGAGAGTCTCAGGCAACCGAGAGAGGCACATGGAACAAGTAACCAATGGAGGAACCAGCATATGACACGCCACAAGGAGAATGCAGTGAGATAGCCTCCATAAAAAGACACTTAATTTCACAGCTTTGTGCGGATGTCAGATTTCAGACCAGATGGAATGCCAAGCCCTCTGTGGAAGAGAAAAGATGAACCCATTTTTCATACAGCTTATCTTCCATAGAATAACGAGGAAAGATAAGTATTGTAGCCCACTTTAGCAAATGAATAGACAGTTCAATGCCCCACATATCTCATAGTATAAAGGGCAGTAAAATTAAGAAGGATTATGACGTCTATGGAAAGCCTGAAGAGAAGATGAAAATAGCAAACAAAACAAGCAATGAAACAAGATGGTACTTCATAATCACTGTGAAAAGCTCAAAGAGTTTATGAAACCAAAAGAAACCTACAAGCAAGAAGAGACAAAACCACAGCTATAAACAGCCCATAAGCAACTACTACATGAATCTGGACTTGCCTAAGGGTGAAAGCCTAGCTTCACAAATGTTGCCAAGCATTTTATATCTGTGCGGATTGCGAGATCTTTAAAGACTTAATCCACAAATCAGTCAACCGAATTGAGGAGCAGAAAAAACATAAGAAAAAATTGGAGAGACACTCGAAGCATCAAGAGTCATGTTGAAGGCTTTATCACAGTTGGAGGAATGAGTCAACGATGATGGGGGAGGAATTTCTATATATTACTCACGATAAGATGGACCATTCAAAGACTGCGTTGCCAAGGTTACAAGTAAGAAACAAGACGATATCTGGTCTAGGGCAGCTGCCAATATCACTGATAGGCATGATGATCCACGGACATGGTGATGGTGCCTATGCTCAGTTCTCTAACGAATTCTGGTCGAATAATCCCAACTTTACGGTCAGTTCGTTGGCTCGTTGTCTTCGGCAACTTGAAAAACCACCGTGCCATGAAAAATGAAAGATTTTCGATTCACCAATGCAAAACTCATTTTTTAAAACCATCATGAGGGAAAAATCGAGGTGTGGAAGAGCTCTCAAGCCCTTTATTATTGAAGGGCAAGGTGGACCAAAGCCATTACCACGTTGACTCAATCTACAAATGGACAATTGCGTAAAGGACAACAAGAATTGATGGATGCTGGCATTTCTGTCGCTTCTGCCAGTGAGAGGGTTTTTTGAAGGGATCATGATGGTAGGTCATACGCACAAGGGCATTGATGCATACTTTAGTTATCTCTCGAGGAAGCTAAAACAGAACAACACATATATCATGGCGGATCTCATGTGTTTGTTTATGGAGTCTCAACACCCCTCATTCATTCCTTAGTTGATACATGAGGTTCAGATTTCAAGAAGTATGTGGACGGGTATGTAATTGACGAGAACGACAGGCTGATCGGGATGGCATAGATGCATATTTTTTGATTTATGTTGGTGGTGAGGGTTGGCCAGTAATGAAATACAAGAAATCGGGTACCGACGCTGACTGGCTTCCAAAACAGGGTGCTGTGAAAATGTGGAAGGTGGCGGAGGACGGGAGGTCTCCCCTTCTCCTAAAGAGGGAGACAGTACATGTTTTGCTAAAACCTATTTGAGAAGGTAAGAGCAAAGAGGAATCTCGTGAGAAAAATGTCCATATTGTGAATGGTATTATGTAAAGAGAGAGAGACTTCAACCAAAGCCGGCGTAACTAAGAGCCACTTCGCCTTACGGCTATTGCCCCCTTTCGGGGGTGGGCCCTATAATGGTATTATGTATATGTAAGTATCGTGACTTTTGGAGACGTGGAATGGAGCTGGACAACAACTATGGAGCCATCATGAAGAACTTTGATGAATACTGGAATGATATTCTAGTGGAACTTGACAAACCTTTCCACCTCCCAGTGACAAGCTTCACGAAGGGTTCTGGCCTTCGACTCGATGGAAGGATAATCATGATAGAGATGGGATTAGGGTTGAAATTGATGAAGAGGCGGAAGAGGAGGAAGATGTGAATCAGATGCATCCATATTGTGGACCAAAGAGCCAAAAGCCTAAGGAGCCAATGAACTCCTTCAAGGACATTGAGGTTGGAAATTTCGTTCTTGTTCGGTCAGCAGATACTGAGACGTATCCCATCTGGATGGGTGTGGCAATTTTAGAATTCGTTCGTGACAAGTCAAGTCCTCGGTATCACCAAGTCTAAGTTGTGGAGTGGTAGAGAACTAAAGGTGGTACACCCGACAATGTGGAGAGCTATAAATATAGTTGAAGTAAAGTTTGGGAGTTCAACCCGTCTGATCCACCAACCTGGATTTAGACAAACAACGTTGTGTGGACGACGCGTCCTCATAAGAATACCTCCAAGTCAAGTTGCAAACGTATTGGAAAGGGTGTAGACATCCATGGCACACGTGGGAGGTGCTCGAGGTTCAGAAGGAGTTGGCAGCCAAGGCGGCTGTGATGGATGAGGTTGGGGATTCTTCTCGGGTTGAGGAGGTCATCAAGGATAAGATGATGGGGCAGGATGAGGCCTTGTCATTGACTGAGTAGGTAGGGAGTACTGCTCAAGAGGTTGCGGCATAGCAACCACGAGACGCGTCCTCTACCTCTAAGTCTGTTGGACTTAAGGTTGCAGTTACGAAGGGCAATTGGGAGCCTGACATTGGACCCATTGTCACTAGAGGAGAGAGACAACGTATGCGGCGGTGCTATTGCAGTAGTAGCTTTGGTGGCCGTCGTAGCTGTTGTACCACTAGTCCCACTACTCATCGTGAAAGCTGCTGTTGTAGCTGCTGGTGCAGGTGCAGCTGCCGGTGTGGCTGCTGCCCTTGTGCCTCTAGTACCTCTAGTGATGGAGACATAGTCGGGTGACCAGTACATCCTCCACTCCTCGATCTCAACATCATGCCCCCGTTAAAACTCATGGTAATCAAGGTGCTGAAACAGCCCCTTCCATGCCATAAAAGGCGTAAACAGTTGTGGATTGCGTATTTGCTGCAAATCACATCAAACTATCAAACTCTTGGATAAAATCATCCAACTCAATGGTGCCCACTGCCCCAGAGTACCTTCGTGGCCCCTTGGTGGCTCCATACATCTCCTCCATTGTGTCCCACAACAATGACAAGGAAACAACTTGCACCGCCGGTGTGAGTCATCTTGATTCACAATCCGAATCAGAACCTTATGTAGAAGACACAGGAGGTGAAGGTGGCCTAAACCGCATACCTCGTCTCGTATACCCGCTAGTATCACTAGTGCTCATACCGGCACTTTCCCCAGCAACTAGTGGTATCTCCGTGTTGACAAACTGGCACTCAACCGGCCATGAACCTGTCTCTAACCCCTTCTCCACAAGGTAACCGGGTAGAGAACCTGATGCGGCTTATGGTCTGGAATACTAGGTTCCTAACATAGCCTGCACCTGCACCTACATCCACCGCAGGCACTCCTATGGTTGGCTGGTCATCACCTCCAACCTCACCACAGGAGAAACAAAGATGGTTTGACTGGTCATCAACCTAGCCTCACCATCGACAACATGCTCTAGGGTGGGATCGGCGATCAAGCCCGAGTCCACCACCTATAAAATCAAGCGCCCACACAAAACTAGCATGGCGCACAATCAAACATGCAGGTGTGGAGAGGATCCAAACACAAGAATGAAAACAACAACTCCCCCACACCAAAAATCTTTCCACAGTGTTGCTCCTGCAACCCAGCCCAAACCCGGACTGACTCTTGCCTCCACCTACGGAAAGGTCTCGGCCTACAGAGAAGGTGGAAAGCTACGAGGAAGGGAAACTAAAGCAATGCCTATCCCCAGCACGCTCTCATCCCAACACCCTCTTTTTTCCTCTCTTCTCTCACTTGCATGACCATGAGAGCATCCTGTAGACACTCCTCAAACCGCCCTCCACGAGCTCATGAAACTTGGCCTCCAAGGCCCCATGTAAGCCTCCACAGGGTCTGCCAGTGCCTCCTTACGTCCACCAGTCATTCCTCATAATGGAACCACCTCAGGAAACCACGCCGTTCACTGAAGGTTCAAAAATGGAGCAAATAGAGGTACATATAGGCCCCAACAACATTCTGTCCAAAGGAATTACCTGCAGGCTGGTCTTCCCCATAGTTAAGAATTGGGCTGAAAACCCGAAAAGATTACTTGCAGGGAAGTAATCCCCTTTGTTAAAATGCAACAGGGAGGCAATTCCGACTTTTCTGCCGGATCAGCTAGCTCAAAACCGTTGTTCTTCAGAGCCCAGCCTCCCCATCAAGGTCCCACGAAACGAGTGAAAAAAGATTTTTTATTTTTATTTTTATTTCTTATTTATTTATTTATTTCACTTTAACTGTTCGCGGCCTTCCGTGGCTCCAACCGCCACGACTCCTCATGGCCCGCCCTAGGCACTCGTTGGCCACGGGCTGCCCAGTGATACCCCGTGGTACCACTTCCACGAGCCTTCACTGCCCGCCATCCCCACGATCTGGTCACCGTGCCCACTCGTTGTGTCCGCACCACGACTTCCAACGGTCACGGTCAACGGTCACGGTCAACCATCACGACCTGGGCTCATGGTATCTCGCAATACCGCCCCAACGGCCCATCACGGCCACTATTCTCTGTTCCCTGGAACTCCCAATGAGTTCCCATGCGTTCTCGAGGCGTTCCCGAGCTCTCCCCGAGCTGGGGTTTGCTCCTGCACCTGCTGCCGACGAGCTATGGCTTCTGCGAAGCCACCAGACCTGCTGCCATGCTCTCTTGGGCTCTCACGACCCCCCAGAGGCACCCTAGACTCAACAAGCAACATTATGCTACCCAACAAGCTCTATTTCTTCATGAAGCTCATAAAAACGAATCTGAAAATACACACCTTTACAAGCTTGGTGCACATGCACTTCTCATGCATATCCCCTGGCTCTAGGGCGCCTCGTTGCTGCCCTTCCAGCCCCGCTCTTGCCACTCCAAGAGCCCTTACACTGCTGAGTTTCAGATTGAAACTCCAACTCAGCACATGTTTCACAAGTGCACTGATTTGCACACAAGAGGGACCAGCCCCCTCTCTTCACTTATACCTCTTCATGAGCTTGGAACTGAAGCTTCTAACGGGCTGCGATGCATCCCCTCGCAGCTCCACCATTCGGCTGCTCCTCATCTACCCGCAACAACTAGTTTCGGGCAGAAATACCTGGAGCTCATCATGTCATCTCCAACCTGCAACATGCTAGATGTCCATGCGCAGCCCACATTTTTGTAGCTCCTTAACTCGGCCTACAGCTGAAGAAGACGACTACCAGTTCGCCCACTCGTGGCCAGCATCTCATCCGCTTCACACTAGAAGCCCAAACTTGGTTGTCATAGCGTTGAGCTATGCAACGCCGCTCTTCAACATAGGCTACCCGCCTCTCTATCCATGTCAAACCTGCAACCTGTTCGTCTTTGCACTCTATCCGCTTTGGATAGGCTCATGCACGGCTTCCTGCACTTTAGGTTGAACCGCTTCTCATGATCTGAAAATACAAGTGCTACAACTAACTCGAACCTGGCACTGACAGACTCGAGCTGATCTTTCTCGAGTGATAAAGAAAGATATGATACAAGCATACAAGCTCTCTCAAACTCACACACTTGCACATGAGAACATCACTTATATATTAAGTCGAGCCAAGTGCACCCCACGCCATGGGGAATCCACACTACGGCGCCATAGCTAGACGCGGTAAGGCTCAACTCGAGAAAGATGAGACCACCACGATTCTGCCGTGAAGTTAACAACGTCAGGTGCCCAAACATGTATTGGTCCCTGGATTGACACTTGGGTCAATCCCAAATGTCAATATATGAAAGCTAGTTATTTCCTAGCTAACTTCACACTAGTGGTAAAATAACTTGACAGTGCTAAAAATAGAGAGGGTGGGAATGACCAATAGGGTGGCAAGGTAGGGTTACGACGACAGTTCTAGTTTTGCGATAGATTTTTCACAATTGTCCACGCTACGACAACCATGCATGCTTCCAGAAAATTCCATTACCGCTTGAAGGTCTGACAGGTTTGAAGGTCTGACAGAGGAAAATATCCTTTAGTAACCCCTAAGTGCCCATCGAGCCCCATTTGGGCTTTTGGTTTTGGTTTTCTTTTGTGTTTGTTTTTTTTTTTTTTTTTTAAGAACAGGGGGATTGTAGCCCTAGAAAACTTTCTTTTTAAACCTCTCTCTGGGTACTTGGCATATATGTTCATCTAGGGCAGTGGAGGCACAGAGGTGTATGGTCCCAAAACCGAGCCTAACCTCCGAAGACAGGACCAGACTACCGAGTCGCGGCACGCTTCATACAAAGTGATTTCAAATAATGTTTGAGGAGGGTCAGGGAGAAACTATTCTCTCATGGGGAACTTGCCCCCTAGGAACTAGGTGGACCTGCAATTTGGAATCTCTAAACGTTACCATTACTGGGTACAAAATGTTCCGCGCGAGGTCTATGCCGGCCTCAACTGCTCCAAAGAAAGAGAGCTACCAAGAGATCCAGCCGAGAGCCAGTAGCTGGTGACATCAAGGCTTTTGAAGTTGGGAGCTTAGTTCTCCAGCATCTCCAAGGGTTGGCATGGTGCTCAAAGACCCTGCATACTGAGTTTTCAGCAGAAATAGAAACCCACCCTTAGGTGCTTCTACTGAAAAACTCTGCCCTTGAGAATGAAACATTGCTCATAACCAGGAATCAACTCCAGTTTGCTGAGAATGGTCAGCAATGCTGGATTTGCTACCGAAGTCACATAACTTCATCCTGGTACTGGTGGTATTGTGGCCCAATCTTGGGCTAATTAATTATTCGGACAAAAACATCTACCAGTTTACCAAAGAATTGCTACAGATACGGTTTTCGGGGAAGTTAATGACTAAAAACTTGCATAGCTTGAAGCCAAACACACTCTTAGAAAACAGACCATATTAGACCAGTTTAGGAGAAAACATGTATAAAGTCATGTCCTGTAATCCATACTGTTGGGTTGAACCAGGAGTCACTTCTGACTGTTTTTCCTACTCTTGCGTCCCTGTCTCCGCCCTGCTTTGAATCCTAAGTCTGCTGCATCCTTTAGAGGTTTAAGCCTTGCATCAGCAAACACACTGAAATCCATATTTGTTGCGCGTTTCATCAGCTCCTCCTCTGTTCTGGGAGTACTAGTTAGGCCAGTACCACCAAGTCCCTCACCCTCCCTCGTGTCACTAAAGTTGTCGTTCCCCTCCTCCTGTCTGAAGACAGTCTTGCCGAATATCAAGGCAGGAGCTAGGTAGTTGCTCACCCAGAATGCCGTCACCAGCGCCAAACTACCAAATACAGAAAACAAAACAATGTACCCATGGCTTCTTAGGATGCTGTAGACTCAAGCCCTGCTAGCAGTGCAAACAGAAAAGAGATCCAAGCGAAACAAGAGACTCAGAATGGACACCAACCTGTTCAGAGCTGGCAAATTCTGATTGTGTGGTTGAGAGAGAGACAGACAGACAGAGATGACAAATTCAGATGGTGGGTCAACTCGTATTGCTTGCAAGGTTACTGTTAGGTAGCTTATCCAACATGTTGTAATGATTCTCTCCACAACGATATGGAACCTTGGAAGCATTTTACCAAGCCAAATGAAACATCTTGGCAAAGCACTAAATGCCACAATAGATGTCCTTCATGTTCCTCAAGTTATCCTGAATCTGTCATCCTAAGCTACTTCCCTTCTTAGGTCAGCTTGCAGTAAAGAAATATACATGTGACCACACATAAGCACATGGTAAATTGCACACCATGACGAGACCCTCCTGAGGGTCCAACTATTGTAGACCTGACCCCTACATTAACATTGCTGGCATGCATGACTCTCTGGCCAGAAATGAAATATACTAGTTTGTTTCACCACTTGTTTCATACCACTGCATTCCACTCCACATTTGTGTCTGGGACCAGCAGAACAGTGTCTCAGTGTATGTAGCTGAATTGTTGCGTCTTGAGATTCCTCAGCCAAGTGAGGGGTTGAACCCATGGGTTTGTGGCCTCTATTATCTGTTGTATCTGTTGTGACAAGTTTCATTGTCAACCAAAGGATACAATTTGCACATTATGTTAAGAGAGTCGCATGCGGCATGCATGTTTCTTCTAGCTACCCAGCAAGAAAGACAAAGATGCTCTGGAGAGTTCACGGAATTCACAACCCCTTGGGCTTACATTGTTGTTATCAGGTCGAATTTCTTCTTCCTTTTGAATTTTCCAAAGGTAGAGTTGGCAGGTTTGGCAAAACCCATTAGACCCTGCAGTATAAGTCTTCTGAACAAGTAATTTTAGTATACAAACCAGATCAGAACAGTGCTCACTCCATCCCTGTCAGGTGCCAGCACCGGCTTGGGCCATACCTGAAAAATGTTGTGGTAAGCTCAAGCCCAAATCACACTGTTTGCCATGCCATCTGTCGGACAGGACTGAGCTTATGCTCCTTCTGAGAATGTGGGCTCCCTGTCTGTCTGTGTATATACATGCTGCTCAATAAAACTCCTCTCTCGTCACATGAGTGCATTTCCTCTCTCAACCGGACTGGGACTATGTCATCCTATCTTCCCCTTATTCCAGTTTTCCACAGGAATTTTGATCAACTCACCAGGAGAGAACGAAGGTAATGGCTTCGTCACCCTGGGCAGGCGCATATGGAGTGGGCGCCACCGCCTCCTCGATGGACACCAGCGCTTGCTTCACATATTCCGCCTTTTTCTCCAACCTCCCCCTAATAAAGGAAACTCCTGCTTCGAGTATACTGGATCCTCTCCACTCGTTTGTGGCCAACGTAGGTCCAGGAGTTGCAGGTGCTTCGCCAACAGCCCTCGAATCTGCCGACCCATCAATGCTGTCCCCAGCACTTGCAGATACTTCTCTAAAGCCATCACGATTCTGAGGGAAAAATTTCCGTCCTCCCGAGGCTCTCCTATTCACTTTCAATAAGCCTAGACGTTCTTCTCTGCCAAGATGAATACTTCTTATCCTGGCATAGTTTCCTCTTGAGCACCTGTATCTAGCTGATGAGCCTCCGTTTGAAGCCCTGCCATACCAACTTGACCCCAGAGACCTCGTTCCAGCGGAAATTCCTGGTTGGAAACTGTAATCACGTTGGCTATAGAATTCAAGCAGGGTGTAACTTTTAATAGAGCACTTTGAAGAGCCCACCATGTCAAATCTAACCAGCTCACAACGATTATGACGGCACAGAGGTGGGTAGAGGTGGGTGGCGCAGTTGAGGGTAAGACGACTTGCAGCCCCTCGTCAATGCAGTGCTAGAAGGATGGGTTCCTGCGGGGCCGTCCGTCTTCTTACTTGTAGGAGACAAAGCTATGGAAGGCTTCTACAATCTGCAGAGTGGGGGCAGCACATCTTCTTTTTCCCTATTCGTTGAGTTTTTCTGCCAGACAAAGGGGAAAATTTTCATATGTTCAATATCACCATTCCGTGAGGAGCCTAAACCACACGGATAAAGTTCTGGATAACTAAAAGCCAATGATGGATGTTTGATCACGCACAACATAAAGCTACCATAAGCAGCGTGCTACAAGTTTTATTGGAGCTTATCCAAAACTTGTTCTCGGTAGTCTGGTTCTTGGGTTTAGTGGAAGAGCGTGGGTTTTGAATCTCCAAAGCAAATGGAGAGTAGGATTTTATCAAATGGAGAGTAGGTACACAAGTGGTGCGATTGTTTAGAGACAACATGTCTTCTCGTGCATGTGCCGACACAGTACAGTGTACAGATTAAAATCCCGAGCTTCAACAGAGTTGGTCTCCCTCAAGGAAGAAGACGATTCAGCAGGACCCATGATCCACGAAGCAATGCACACGGTTGGGGTTGCCTGTCATCCCCACCCACAACTACGCCACCAACCTGTGCTCCGGCAAAATACTTTTGAGCTCGTAAGCTTTGAGCATTCAAGGCCCTCTCTCGGCCAGCATAGACTCCATGAACAACCTAATAACGAATGTAAACCGGGAATTGTCGGTGGTAGGAGGTCTCTGGGGTGGAGTTGGCCAGCCAGGGCTTCAAATGGAGACGCTCGGGCCTCATCAAGGGGATATGGGGGCTCAAGAGATGGGAGAGATGCTTCATTGCAGAATTCAAGTGGGGTCAGGGACCGTCCCAGTGGACCTTACAGGGGCAGGGGTTCTTCTTACAATGATTCTCAGGAGCGCAGATATAATTCAAGGGAGAATGTCAGGGATTCTGGAGGATACCGAGGCGGTTACCGAGACTCTGGTAGAGGTTACAGGAGGTACCCACAGAAGAAAATGCACAGAGGTGCTTATACAATCGAAGATGAGGAGACAGGGGAAAAGGTGATAGTGTGGGGGGTTGAAGATCAAGACGAATTGCCCAGGCCTACCCCTTCAGACCTCAAGTGGAAACCCACAAAAGTGGCTATGTCTGGAGATCCCAGTGATGAGAATTGGTACAAGGCTATGGAAAATGCGATGGGTGGGCCCTCTGGTGCTGATAGTGGGAGGAGCGCTCGCCAAGGAGGTATATTTCCGTGGTTCATGATGACATAATTTGCAGAGTACCTAGACCTTGATTCAAACCCAGAACCTTCGTGGTCTTCCCTCTTGTACTGAAGGGTGAATCCGTCGTGGGAGCCATGTCTGTCATTTAACACCCACAGGGGCGCACATCTCGGTGCATCAACCCATCTATGAGTCAAGAAACCCACTTCCAAGCATCCTAACCAATCTGGTCTATGGCCTGTTAGTGGTCTATCAGTGTTGTTACTCATTATTGAGAGGCTCAACCAACCAGGAAGGAAGACGCACTGACCTTGGTTTCAGAACACTGCTGAGTGACTACTGAGGGGGCACCCAAATCGCCTAGTTTAGAATAGTTGCCAAGGCTTTCTAGGAGAACACTGGGAATCTGCAACAATCTCTGCCATACACAATCCCTTTGTCTTAACAACATCACTGTCCCAAGATTTCTGGTGATCTCTGGATTTGTAAATCTGACTTGGTGATTATTCTTTTATGATATGGGTCCATATACAGGGTTTAACAAGGATAAGTCAATATCCTCTCTATCGAGTCTGCATGGATTTGCTTTTGGAACAAAGCCAAATAAAGAGAGCCAACAGCAACACACAAAGGAGAGGCTTGTGAAGCACAAGCAGCATAATTTCCAAGTGAATTCATTGGAATCGCCTCAAACTCATCAGATAGGGTACTCAGCTTAACCTAGGACGCAGAGTCTGAAGATGTCAGTTGTTCTGTTTGCGACTTCACTTTTTGTGGCAATTGTTTTGGCTACCTATTCACAGAGAGACACACACACATACAATGTCTTGTATTGGTTGTTGGAGGGAGCACTCTGGCACTCTAACCCCTCCCAAACACATACATGAAAATGCTGGCAGAAGCTGCACCTCTGGTTACAGTTCTGGTGTGAGACTTTTGGTGGGTTTGCAGGTGTATCTCGGGAGGAGGAGGAGGAGGAGGAAGAAGAAGAAGATGATGATGAACTCTATGAAGACAGTGATTTTGATGACAGTGATGAGGAGGAGAACAGTTCCGGCTCTGCCCTAAGAGAGAATTTGCTTAAAAAGGAACAGACCCAGAAAGTTAGTCGACCAGCAAAAGTCAGGCTTTTTGGCCGTGATTTTGGTGGGAAACCTTTTGTGAAATCTGAAGTTGCTGAAGGTGGGCAGCCATGGCTATCCTCAGGCCCGCCACTGCCAGGAGATTTTAGTAAGAGGGTGTACAAGTCAGTCAAAATCAATTCAGGGGTTGATTTGACTGACAGAGAGAGTGCCTGTTTCAAGGGTGAAGATCTTGAAGAAGAGAGACTAAATGGTCAGGATGGTGGGGATAATCTACCTGCGGGAGTTGTGGACGACACTCATCAGCCATGGCCACCCATTGGGCCCCTTACATCTACGACCTCGGATAGACTCTCGTTGCCTGTAGAAAGGATTCAGACTGCTCTGATTGATACTGTTGATTCTGGTGATAGAGAAACTAGCAATTTAAGGGGTGAAGATCTTCAAGAAGGGAGACTTAATGGTCAAAATGCTGTGGGTAATCCTTTTAAGGAGGTTATGGGGGACACCTATCAACCATGGCCACCTATTGGGTCCCTCATGTCTGGGATCTCTGGTAGATTCACATCAAATGATGAAAGCACTGAGACTGCTCTCAACGATTCTGCTGAGACCCCTGAAAAAGTTACACAGCACGAGAGGGTCAGAGGGGCTGATGTCAAGGACAATTTTCAAGAAGAATTGGAGGTGGGCAAGGAGGTGACTGCCAAATCTCAGTCGTGGCCACCTAGAGGAGCCATTTCAGATGGAAGTTTTGGGATAGTGTCTGTGCCAGTGGAGAGCTCTACAAGTGCTTCAAACAAGAGAAATGCAGCCCCCTTCCATGACTTGAATATGAGTAGGGAAGTATTCCCACCATTGCAAGTTGGTGAAGTGAGAGAGAGAGTAGGAAACAAGCATATCCCATTGGCAAAGGAAAAAATACATGGTGACACAAACATTGGTATCAGTAGCCCACATGTTTTCCACCCACAGAGTGACAACACTGGGAAAGCGTCGAAGGTGGGGAAGATGTATGGGGGAGCTCGGGATGCCCAGTGGCAAGGCATGAACCCTGGCATCATAGATATCACTGAGGATGAAGAGCAGGAAAGCCGAAGTGCTCCACGTGCCAAGCGAGAAATTAAAGGTGACAATGAGGGTTCTAATGCAATCAGGCCTGGATTCTTGAATGAACTGAGGATTCAGACCCACAGAGAGTTCGGGTCAAAGTCAGAGCTTCAGATGCCTGCACTTGTGAAGGCAGAGAAAGGCAATGGATCTTCAGCAATGGAAATCGGTGTAGCAGACTCCGAGCTTTCAGAAATACAGGAGACCGATAAATTTGCGGCAAGAGGGCGAGGGGTTCGGGACCTTGATGCTCGGACAAATTTTGACCCCAGCTTGGTAGATGAGTTTTTCAGCCTTAAATCCTTCAAGGATGTTGGGGCAACTGAAGAGGTCATTCAGGCACTGGCAGCACTCCAAGTATCACGACCATCAGCAATTCAGGTGGGAATTCTGCCGAGTCTGTTTCTTTCTTACAGTATGATGTCATTTACAGTTGCCTTTTGCAAAAAACGTACAAATTGCAGGATCCTAGGAAAGGGGATGGCTATTTTTGTCCTCAGGGTTTCTCTGGTGAGGATAACTGATCTTGCTAGAGAGGTGACTGGCACAACGAAGAGACAAGTTGGATAACGATGCAGGAAGAGATGCTAGACTGTAGTGGCTAAACTATTGGTATACTGGCATGGATAACTGTAACTTCTCAACAATGTCCTTTTTCCATGGAGGAAAAAGGCGGAAGGGAAATAGAGAAAAGATGGATTCGGACTTAAATCCAAAGGCAGGAAATATTTGACTGACTGTGATCCGTGTGGATGTATCCTGTAGGCCATGGCATTCAAGCCAGTATCAGAGGGGCAGAGCTGCATTATCGCAGACCAAACAGGATCAGGTAAGACGCTGGCATACGTGGCGCCACTGGTGCAAAGATTGCGTGATGAGGAGGCGAAAGGGGCTGCGAATGCATTGAGGGAGAAGCAGCGTATCCTTGTTTTGGTTCCCACCAGTGAGCTAGCAGTCCAGGTTCACATCTTTTTCCAACCTACTTCTCTGCTTGGCTAATTTTCCACCTTATACACCTGAATCAGTGGTCGACATCAAGTTGCGCTAATCTAATCTGGACTGAACTTATACCTGCAATGAGCATCATACCCACTCAAACATTGGTTCTATCTTGGTTACAGTTACTCAACGTATGCAGGGCCTTTTCAAAAGGGGGAGCCCCATTTCGGTCAATCATATTGACAGGTGGATTTAAATGGAAGACTCAAGAGGAGAGTCTGAAGCAAGGGGCTGATGTTGTGGTGGCCACACCGGGCCGCTTTTTACAACACCTGAAAGCTGGAACTTTGCAGCTTGACAATCTCAAGTGGTGAGTTTCCTTGTGTGATTGAGCACCTATGGAGACCAGAAAGCTTACTTGATCTTTCTGCTGAAACTGGTTGCGGGTTCTATGGCCACAAGCTTATGGCAAACAATGTCTTGTGAGTACATTCTTTGTGCCATTCGTGAGGGCTATTACCAATTTTGGTCGGAGTAGCCTGGTGGATTCAAACTTCATGATTGGTATCAAGAGGCTGAGATTTGTTCTTACAAAGCTACAAATTCACACCTAATCTGGATTGACAGTATCTTCGCATGCTTGCAGCTATATCCTGGTTAGATTCCTGGGGTCCTGTTGAGCTGCAAAAGCTGATTCCTGTTCCCCTTGGTGTCAGGCTTCTGTTGTTGATGATAAAAGTGCTCTTTTCTCTCCATGAACACAAAAGGGGGACTCAAAGGAAGTGCATGGTTGTGTGGCAGTGTGGTATTGGATGAGGTGGACATTTTGTTCGACGATGAGGAATTCTCAGAGGTGCTACAAATGGTAGAGCGCTCAGCATCCAATCATGTCCAGTATGTGCATGTCACTGCAACTCTTCCCGTGGACATTCATGACAGCCTGCTTAAGAGATACCCCGACAGCCTTCCATTAATGGGGCCTAGTCTGCATCGCACTGCCGTTGGCCTGCAGGAGGTAGACTTTGTCTTGACGCTTCCTGATTAGCTAGCTTCTCGCGGCACAATTCCTTAAAATCTGGAAGGCGGTGAAGGAGGCAAAGCAGGGAGCTTGGGTAAAAGAGGCCTTGGAAATGTATTCATTAGACTTGTGTGCAGGCCACACTCCTGGCTCTGAGATAGCAGAGTTAGAGGAAGAGAAAAAAGAAGGGGAGGGAGAGAGGGAGGGGGGGCGGCAGAGATTGGTAAGAGGAGTGGAGAATGCAACCGATTACTATATCTGAAGCTTATTTGTGTAATGGTTACAAATCTGGCTTCAGGAATGCCTGCTGCACTGCATCTTGGGGAGAGATCTACAGAATTGCTAACTGTCTTACAAAAGTCTTTCCACATTTTCTGACACTGTGCATTGAACAGATTTTGGTAGACTGCAGCAATGAGGAGGGGGAGGAAAAGACACCAGAGACAGGTTTTGTCAGCAAGAGGGAGTCGCTTTTGCAGCTGGTGGATCAAAGACCCGTGTCGAAGACCATCATCTTCTGCAATAAGGTCCTGTCCATGGTTTTGGTCATGGCTTCAGGAATTCTATTAGGTGGGGGCAGATCAAGGCTGTTGGAGGGTCGCTTATTGTGGATTAACTGAATACTGATTCCCAAATAACCCTCATGTCATGCGTTTTGATTGCAGATCGAGACATGCAGAAAGGTAGAGAATGCCCTTGCCCGCCATGACCGAAGAGGAACCAAGCTTACTGTGCTTCCGTACCATGCTGCTCTTTCCCAGGAGGCTCGGCTTGAAAGTATGCAACAGTTCATGGAGACGCAACTGAAAACAAGCTTGTTTCTTGTCTGTACTGATAGGTACCCATACAAACATTGTCTGAGCTCAAGCGTCTGTTGATTAGTATGGTGAATTTTACCTGCTTAAAGCCCAAGCGCTTTAAAGTTCTCCCTGTGAATGTATTAATTTTCCTGGTTTGCTAATTGTGTCTTTCTTTCTTTCTTTGAAAGCATCGATTAGTGTTCTGGCGAGTTTACATTCATCTTAGCATGTTCCTCTTGTGGTTGGTGTTTGTCATAAATATTAACATATACTCGGTCAAAGATAGCTTTGTCTCACTTGGTGTACACTTGTTTCATTAGAGCCTCACGTGGTTTGGACTCCTTCGACGTTGAGCATGTGGTTCTCTTTGATTTTCCCCGGGATCCAAGTGAGTATGTTCGGCGGGTTGGAAGGACAGCCCGAGGGGCTGGTGGGACTGGCAAGGTGTTTGTGTTTGCTTTGGGAAAGCAAGTGGCTATGGCAAGGCGAATCATGACTCGCAATGAGAAGGGTCATCCGGTGCACCCCGTTCCAGGAATTCCATATCAGACATGATTCTTTGCCCAGGAAGTGGGTAGCTTCCCCTTTTGTTTCTTGGTGCATCCAATGGGAGCAGTAATTGCAAGTACTATCTGAACAGATGCGCAATACTTTTCTTTTGCAGTGGATAATACTTGCCTGGAGTTTGAAGTAAATACCTGAAGTGAACAAGTAGATTCACTGTTGCCATCCTACCAGTATGTGCATGAACGGCAATGAGCTCTTTCACACCAGGGGCTTTTGTAGAATGCTCCTATGAATAATTATAGCCCCGGTATCTTAGGTAAGGAGGAAATGTCCTTGGAAATTGTTTGTATGTGAGCAGGCTCTGGCTAAATCTAGCTTGCAACAAATGTGTGGGTGTGTGATGCGTGTGAGAGACAGATGTACTCATGAGCTGCACACTGCAAATCTTTGCTTTGTTGACTTGACCTGGACGACATAGTCCCCTCCAGAGTGTTGTAGGGTTCAGACTCTAGTATCTGAAAGTAGGACATAGCAGCAGTCCGCAAGCCAATGACCATCCTGTAACAGGGTGGGGTTTCTTAAAAAATGTGGACTCTGGGCAAAGCAAGCGTAACTTTTCCGATTACAAGCTGAGAGGGACATAGTGAAGCATCATAAAGGGGCAATGAAAACTGGTGAGTGGGTGACCGGCCGAAACTCTTGAGATTTGTACATTACAATATAATCAAACCTGTAGGTTCAGTGAAATCTTTCGGTTTGACATCAGTAAGTACGCTTCACCAATATGGTACAGATACAGGTTTGGATTAGGATTAGAAATAAGCTTGGTATTGGTTCGTCGATGAACTATTGATAGACGGTGTAGTACCATTGTGAAGCACCTAAGAAAGTTTAGTGAAACACGAGCACAAAAGTTATATAAATGTATATATGTAGTTCTCCAGTGAGCCACATCCTTGGACCACCACTTCCAATAGGGAATGAGCGATCAAACTTCAACAAGTGTAATATAACACTCTACCCCGATTAGTGAGTCGATACCACCCAGGGTTAGTAGGGTATTATAGTAACCGTATACAGGGTATTTTTACAAAAAACAGAAGCAAATAGATAACCGACGGTTGGGAGGTGAGTAATATGTATGTATATGTACCCTATATTAAGGTTAGCACTACACTAAATACTCGGATTAGTAAGGCATTTTGAACACCCCTAAAGCAGTTAGGGTACATATACATACAAGGCAGTTTGATTGATTGCCATGGTTGCCTACATGCATCATTATTGGCAACTTTTGCAAGAGGTGCGCTCAGTATGTATATCTTATTGCTATGTTAAATGTTAGCCAACTTCACTTTTTTTCTTTCTTACTGTAGCATTTATTTGTCGTGAATAGTCTCTCATGTACTGAGCATTAGAAAATTACCTATATTACTCATCTTTATTAAAGGGTTCTCATCTTCATTGGATGTCATGTGGGGAATGATTTTTTTAACGAAAATCATTGAGACATACAAGTCCATATATGTAACCGCCAATTGCATATATATTCACCAATTTTAGGACACCTCTAACCGTCCTATTCATAACCGTCAAAATGTGAAGAATTTTTTGTAGAATTTAGAATAAATAACGGTGGATATACTAAGATAAAAAAAAATTATCCTTATACATTAACCATGGAGTGTGTCCATCCCAAAATATTAGGCAGAATGACCCTTAGCGTCGACGGAATGTGTAAAAGATTCTGTATAACCGGCCAACACTGGTTTATACATGATGCAAGCCGTAGCTAAGGCTCCATAATAAGCCCATCCTTCCTTCGTGTGGGACGGTTTGGACCGATAGGTCCTTGAGATCCAGCAAAGTAAAAGGTGATGTCACAGTAGAGTTATATATATATATATATATATTGGCCTCTCATGGGGCTTCAAAAAAATGATTTAATGAATATATAAGATATAATAAAATAAATCATCACTCATATGTATGATATGATATGTAGGCTCCAACCTTCATGGACCGCACTTCCATCTCCATAACGTAGTTTCTCTAGACTCTTGCGAAAAAACTAAGTAACGGTGGGTAGAGCGCATGCCGGCAATATATGAAGCTTGAGCATGTAAAGTGCCTCGTATAAGTATAGTTTTTTTTCGCTGGTGAAAATTCACCAAATTTTAAACTCATAAAATAAAATGGAATATTCTGTTACAAATTCCCTATTTTCATGTATGAAATCGCCAAACAAATTATGGAGTAGTCCATTGAAGAGGATGGCCTAAATAATGATGACTTGATTATGAAATGGAATTTTTTGTAACAGTATGTGCATTGCTGGATGATTCTATCTTCTAGATGTTCAATGGATGACATCAGATTCTGCGACACATCTGTAGCGCTACTCCAAATTTCAGAAAAAAAACGCTGCTTAGAAGTGCCCACGGTGAGCAGATCACATGTCCATAGGGGTAAAAAGCAGAACAGATGCCTATAGGGGTAAGAAGCTTTGACTTGCCCCCACTCTCAGCATTGACAACCGGGGAAGCAGCCTTTCTTAGTGCAGTGCTTTACGGTGCTGCGGTTGACCTTCCTAACAAAGGAGTTACCTCCTTGGAGATATTCTACTTCACAGCAGGCCTGAGCCGTTCTCTGCATCTTTTGCACGTCCAAAGAAATGGACCAACGAAGCAATCGATAGGCCCAAGACCCAACTGCCCAATGAGCGAGACGCAGGAATTGAACCTCAGGCGGGGCTCTACACAAGAATAGCTATCCACAGCTACTACACGCCGTGCATGCTCCGCCAGGGATGTCGGGGACGCGTGGCATCGGCCACCTAGTTCTCGTGCTACGTGTCGAGACACAAGTGCTTCTTGTTGTTGGACGTGCATTGACTTAGACACTCATTCAGATACCGGCACGCGTCAACCCGCCATCGATTCATCTTCGCGCCGCCGTATTATCTGCCAGATCTGTCGGTCGTAGAGGCGTCCTTTACCGGAGAATCTGCGTCCGTTAGATAACGTTATCTTGTCATTACTTTGGGCAGCACAAAATACTCATGTTAAGGTAAAGTAGAGTAAAGTAAAAGTAAGGAAATGCGGCCGCAACGGCGTGTGTTCATTTCGTCTGCCCGCGATGGAGGAGAGGGCCATGATCCATCTCTTGAGAGACGCTGCTGATTTCGTCTCTACTTACATTTGGGCTTGTTGTCTCGGGGAAGATGGTGACGATCGAGGACCCACGGATGTACCCCTAGAAATCCTCACTGCACCATAGAAATTCCCCTTTGTAACCTCTCTCTCTGTGTCTCTGTCTCTGTCTCTCTCTCAGTTCATTTCATTTCTCTCGCATTCATGTGCTTAGAAAGTTATGCACGAGCTGGTTTAGCAGCAGAGCAGATGCGCCATGAAAGGTAGAAGCGAACTTACGAGTCTGGTTGCCACAATCCATACTCTTTGTCGCAGTATTAAAGACTCTCCTCAATACAGTCGACATAGCGAAGCCCTGCTTGCCCTCCTTCAGAACCTGCAGCCTCTCTTGTCCAGCCTCTCGGATTCGGCCATTTTGTCCAGATTCCCTGGTGCGATTTCCCTTCTTTCTGATCTCACAAAGACTTTCTCGGAGTCTGATAGGTCTCTCGCTGTTTGTCTAGCAATTCCACGGCGTAATTTTTTTCTGGAGCACGAACTGTTGCGAGGCTTTTATGCAATCACTGAAGAGGTTAGGGATTTTTTACTCGACGTTGTTCGGATTATCAGGTCGGAAAGGGAGGAGTCCCCATGCCCTCGTCGCTCGGGAGCACCTGTAAGATCGACTCCCCGTTACTATCTCGCAAAGAGCTCTTTGGGTTCTTTGGAATTTCCATGCGGTACAAATATCTCTCTCTGCCACTATGGGAATTCGACAAATGTGTTAGCCGACTATACAGACCTTACCAGACAAGGAAAAGAAGGGTGCAATGCTCCTCAACTTTTGGAAAGGCCAACTACATCAACCTCTTCAGACCGGTTCCCCCAAGAGAGTTCTCCGCAAGAGTGCCATGAAGACACCAGTGGGGTCTCACAAGATCTTACGCCATGCAGATTGAATGAAGATGCTTCATTACGCTATCCTGAGTCACTCGTATGCAGACGAAGGTTCCCTTTCCCAGTGGTACAGACCAAGGCCTTTCTTGTCAACATCCTGTCTTTCATGGATTGTTTCCAAAAGTTGGTTTCCCAGTTGTCCAGCTGTAGAGCGAGCATGGTTCCTGACGCGGTATGCTGCGCGACCGAGGAATCGGAAGAAGATACGATGGAGAGCCTTTCGGTGGACGCCTTTCGGGTTGCGACCGAAACTTTTGAATTTCTCCAAACGCGTCTAGAGGTTCACCAGTCCCAGTTCTCAAGCATGGCCGAGTCTCTTGAAAGAGTGTTTCTGTCCACAGAGGCATTCCCTTCCTTCGTTGCTAGGCCCAACCTCAGAGAGGTTTTGAGCTCCTGTCTTGGTTTCAACGAGTTAAGTAGCAGTGGAAAGTGGGGACCGAACGCTTGTTCAAAAAGGAGGGACTCTAAGGTAATTTCTGATCAGAAATGTTTCTGGAAGGAAGATTTGAATTGGCCGGGAAATTGGAAGTGAGGCGAGATAGAGGGAGAGACTTGAAGATTAACTTCTGGAAAGATAGGGAGGAAGAAAAGACGAAAGAGAGGAAATTGTCGCGTCCTCATGAAGCCCAATGAGCAAACAGGAAAAAGAACTACAATACATAGGCCGAATTGCTTCTGGAAGTGGGAGCGCTTCCTGAGAGGCAAAAAGAACGAACTTCATTATGTCCATGGAAATCCCAAAGAGCTTTGAGTGTATGCGTGTGTATTGTGTGTGTGTGAGAGGGAGGGGGAGAGAGAGAGAGATAGAGAGAGAGAGGTGATAATCTGGCGAAAGTCTTTTATTCCCAGTTTTTTCATGAACCCATATCAGAGTGGCAGGTAAACTCCTGCACATTTGTGAAGAGTCTAGCCTATAGTTAACTTGTTACCGGTGTGTATAGTGCTTTTCTAAATCACTACCTTTTGACTTGGATTGGTAGGTTAAAGGGCTTGCCCAGGGCCCCTAGAAGCTTTCAACTCTCCTGGTCCCACACTCACTAAAGAAGTGGTGCGGGGATCTTGAGATAACGTGTGAACTATGAGATTGCATGGTAAGGTTTTTCCCTCTAATGTAATCACAGACTTGTTCTCACCAAAATTGGCATGCAGGAGCATTTGAAAAGTGGGAAGTTAGATGTCTTTCACTCTCTGAAGCCAGCAAGCTCAGATCGAACATCTGAAGTTCAATCTGTTTTAGAACATGGGGGAGAGAGCAGCTCGAGACTAATGAGCAGGGGTACCTTGCTGGAGGGAAAGGAAAATGGGAGAATTAAGGTATTCACAGATGCGTCTTTTGAGCAGAAGATGGGGGAGTTAAAGCACTTGTTACTTGGCCAGCATGGCCCACTTATGATAAGCATACATGGGATTGTCGGGATTGGAAAGACCTCTCTAGCAGCTATGCTGACTAATGATGAGGGGATCTGTGAGCATTTTCTTGGTGGAGTTCACTGGATCTCTGTTGGCCGCATGCCAGACATACTTTCTTTGCAGAATCAACTGTGGAAAGCTGCAACTGGCTCAAAAATTTCCTTCATGTCTGTGGAAGATGGGGTGACCACATTGAGAAAAAGACGTTCAGAAGGCTCCCCTAAGCTTGTAGTGCTGGATGATGTATGGGATCAAGAGCATGTGAAAGCGTTTGCCTGCTTTAGTAATAAAACATGTGGGCTGGTTCTGGTTACTTCGCAAATGAGGGAGGTTTTGTCAAGCCTCGAGGACACACAGGTTTACACTTTAGTTGGTCTTGAGGAGCAGAATGCGCTTGCACTCTTTTATTCTGTGGCTGGGTTGGATCCCCTTTGTCCCAAGGTGGCTGCCATAGCCGTTGAGATCACAAAAATGTGTGAGGGGAATCCCCTCGCGGTACAAGTTATAGGCAGTAGTTTGTACAAGGAAACAGATGTTCGGAGGTGGCAGAAGGTGAGAAATCTCCTACACTCAGGGCCTTGGTCACTCAACACTAGGGGGTGGAGTGAAAACACTTCTCCCACCGTCCCAGGAAAGAAAGAGTGGAAAGAACAGAATATTCTGTTGGATGAAGGAAGAGAGTTGAGGGAGAAAGGAGGGTCAATAGCAGAGGCAACCAGCTTTCCAAAATTTGCGGAACAAATTGTTGCAAGAGAAGATGGCATCAGTTGCAATAGTCTCACTGGGGTGAAGATCTGCTTCCCTTTTATCCTCTTTCCTTGCTTTGATGCCTTGGCAGCTTTGCATCCTCTTTTCCAGGAGTGCTTTCTAGACCTTGCAGCCTTTCCGAAAGGAGAGTTTGTCAGCACCCAGACTCTAGAGGATATTTGGGGGGCCGGGACATGTCACATGAGCGGTGATGAAATCCTTGTGATTTTAAGTGTTTTGGCTATGTTGGCTATGTTGGAATGGAGAGTTGAAGAGAGAACTCCTTTGGAAACGCGGAGGAATTCTTGTCTTTGTTGGAAGCTTCCGGATTCCCTTCATGAGCTTGCAGCTGCAATTGTCCAAAGAGAAAGTAGAGCTCTCTGTGCAGAAGACACTGAATGTCCAGCAGACGTAATTTTGCAAATTAATGGTACAATTGAGGAGGAGAGAGCAGAAGCAGGTGATCAAAAAGTTCTTTCTACGGAATTTGTTCCAGAAGGGAAATCTACTTTGCTTTCAACCAACAGCAGTGGTGGAATGGATGAGAGGGAGGCAAGAGCTAGTTCCCAGGGTGTCATGTCATGCGATTCAGGAGGACTCCAGGACCACAAAAGTGAAGGAGGGGTATCAGCAAATGAAGGGATGACAGGAGCTGAAATGGGTCCTCCACAAGGTAACCATCGATTTTGCACAATGGTTCATGGGGGTAGGGCTCTGATGGCAATTGATTTCAGCCTTGTCCTTCTCCAGGTTGTTGGCTTTCTGTGTACTTCGGTGACTAAGGAGAGAATGTCACCACCTTCTGTTGGTGCTTTTAATTAGCTACAGAGACAGCAGCCTGCCCACCATGGCCAAATTTTTTGCCTTCCTTTTATCAAAAACTAATCATACATAGTCCCATATTTTCACCCTCAGAAATGTGGCACTTTCCCTGGCAGATACAAACGACATCATAACCCAAGGCAAAGACAAGGGAGTGATCTTGGCTCCAATTGGTCGGCAAAATTGCCGGCTTTTCCAACCTGCATCGAATCTGGAGCACTTTCCGGCAAATTGGATGTGCATTCCAGTGGCCAGCACAGCCACCAAGCTTTCTCTGAAGAGAAATGGTCTGACCCAGCTCCCTAGTTCTTTGGACTTCCCGAAACTGAAAGTAGCCCTCTTCAGTGATAACCTGAAACTCAGGAAAATTTCTGACAGAGCACTGAGGGGATTGGCACACCTTGTCATTTTGGATTTGCGGGGCTGTTCTCACCTTCAGGTCCTACCCAAGTCCCTCTCTTTGTTGCAGTCCCTGGAACTCCTGGATCTGTCTTTCTGCTTGAGTCTGACATCCTTGCCATGCACTATTGGTGGGCTGAAATGCCTGAGACGCTTACGGCTCTCTGGCTGCCTCTCTCTGTCACGGCTACCCTCTTCTATCTGTTCACTTTCAAATCTTGAGCTCTTGGAACTCAATGGGTGTGCAAAACTACAGGCTCTTCCTTGCCGTATTGGTGGACTGCAGTCGCTCTATGTACTCGATTTGCGGGGATGTTGCTCACTCCAGGCGCTGCCTTCGTCCATCGGGTCTCTCCAAAACCTCCATTCTCTTCTGCTGAGCGGGTGCTGCAAGTTACAGTATCGACCCTCATGGCTCAAGCACCTGGGTCTGCTTGCTAGACTGCAGAATGCACGCACCATGGCTGTTCCGATCAGCCTTTGGCAGCTTGCTCAGGTAAGAAGTTTTAAATTAATTGCATACCAGGTATCAAGGTATTACGGTATGGTTGTTCGTACGTATCTCTATGGGCATATATATTTATGAGTATGACCTCAATAATGTTGTGTCTCCACAGTTTGTCCAATACCTAAACAACTCAAAGCTTGCAAATTGAAGTGGGTTTTTGTCCTGCACAATTGCAAGTGCTGAAGTGTATGCTCCCGGCTTCACATGAGGAAGGTTTAACTGCTCCCTGAGAGCGAGAGAGAATGTACTCATAAGATGGTGTTTGCCATAGCCTAGTGCCATAGACCCCACACCCACTTTAGGTGGAATGAGAGGAAGAGAATGTACTCATAAGACGTTTGCCGCAGCCTTGTGGCCATTGACCTGACGTCCAGTTTGAGCGGAACACAAAGGGACAGAAACTTCCTTTGTCAGGGGGAGACGCCG
This sequence comes from Takakia lepidozioides, assembly GCA_030704615.1. NCBI lineage: Eukaryota > Viridiplantae > Streptophyta > Takakiopsida > Takakiales > Takakiaceae > Takakia > Takakia lepidozioides. The sequence continues at coordinate 80,292,264 of CM060732.1, read as the reverse complement.
GTAGTATGACATACCTTGGAACAGACAATGGATCCAAGTTTTCCAAATATCCTCTAGAAATCCCTTTACACAAAGCATCAATCTGCTGTCTGTGATTTTCCCAATAACTAGACCCCAAAAGGGCCTGGGCTTTTGGCTCAGCCTCGAGATTTTCAAAGTTGGTAAACAGAGGTACAGGAACAAATCCCCTTGATGCATTTGAAGAGGGCGTCTCTCTGGTCTATACCCAGGACAATGAATCAGAAAGTGGATATTGTCGTCAGGTTGCCCACGCAAGGGGCATTTGCAATCCCCCTTTCCTCTCTGCACCTGTTTGCTGTTCAAAGGTAGGCTTCCTGCCCTGAGTTTAAATTTCAGTCTAGTGCCCAGAGTGGGTAAACCCTTGAGGTCATCCATGATGGCCTCACAGACTGGAAACAAGTTCAGGGAAGTTTTCTGCCTAACTTCATTTTCATCAGACAATTTCCTGGGAACAGACATGGCTTTGGACACTGCAGCCTCTAAGTCAGATTAGCAGCAGGGTCAAGACTTGCGGACTTAGATTCAGATCCTTGAAAATCTCTTCTACCATCTTTTGCCACGACTTAGCCTGTTTGACAGGGCGATCCTGCTTCCAAGATGTAGAGTCGATTAAGAGGCCTAAAGGGCACAAGCAGAACAATGCGGTAGAACCACCAGAGAGAGAAGGAAAGAAGAAATGAAATAAAGTGATATTTTATAACGTGCGTGGAAAGCTCAAAAGAGCTTATGGGACAAGAGAAAGCTGAAACAAGAAAGAAACAGGGTCTCTCCACAAGCAGCTGGAAAAAAACTATTGATCAAGAGATTGTCTACGAGTGAACGCTTCATGCAGATATGTTGCTAAGCATTTCTGATCCGCATAATGGAACACCTCTGTACCAGTTATTGGCTATCTTGGAATAGAAAATATAGTATCTCCCATGGATCTCATAGTAGAAAGGACAGTGAAAGAAGAAATGTTCTTCACTTTCAATTTCCCTCTTGTTGTTCCACCTGCAAGCGGGGCACAGGCAGTCCTCACGCTGCAGGGTGTCCCAGAGATTGTACTCATAAGACGTTGTTTGCCGTAGCCTTGTGGCCATTGACCCCGCGCCCAGTTTGAGCGGGAACAAAAGGGACAGAACCTACCTCTGTCAGGGGCTGACGTTGGTAGTAAGACTTACCTCCATATAAAGAATTAATCCGGGTTTTCCAGATATCCTCTAGAAATCCCTTCACACAAGCATCAATCTGCTGTGTGTGATTTGCCCAAAAACTAGGCCTCAGGAGGGCCTGGGCTTTTGGCTCAGCCTCGAGACTTTCAAAGTTGGTAAACAGGGGTACAGGCACAATTCCCTTAATAGATTTGAAGAGAGCGTCTCTTTGGTGAGAGAACCCCGGACAGTGTATCAGAAAATGAATACTGTCTTCAGATTGCCCACACAACGGGCAATTGCACTCTCCCTTTCCTCTCTGCTTCTGTTTGCTGTTCAAAGGTAGGCTTCCTGCCCTGAGTTTAAATTTCAGTCTAGTGCCGAGAGTGGGTAGACCCTTGAGGTCATCCAAGATGTCCTCCCCCATGTCACAGACTGGAAACAAGTTCAGGGAAGTTTTCTGCCTAACTTCATTTTCATCAGACAATCTCATGGCAACAGACATGGCTGAGGACACTACAGCCTCTAAGTCAGATTTATCCAGCAGGGTCAAGACTTGCGGATCCAGGTCCAGGTCCTTGAGGATCTCTTCTACTCTCTTCTGCCAGGACTTAGCCTGTTTGACAGGGGCGGTCCTGTTTCCAAGATATAGAGTCGATTAACTTAGGATATCTGGTGTTGGGCATATGTTGCAGCTGACCCCACCATCTGACCTTGAATTCATCTCGTCGGGAGCTTAAGGACGGAATGCCAAACTCACCCCGAACAGCCACATTGGCTGTTTTGGAGCATGCTGACATACACTCCTTAAGCACCCCCACTTGAATGGATTCTAGAGACTTAGCCTGGTTGGAGTTATCAACCCATATAGCAGATCCGTACTCCAAGGCAGGTCTAATGACAAAGCAAACCTCATCTCTCATCCGCAAACATAAGGGCTGGTATGGTGGTATCACCCACCCTTAACCCAAATCCCTCACTTTCATCCTCGAGGAGTTGATTGATGAAAACATTGAAGAGCAGAGGGGAGAGAGTACATCCTTGAGCTACACCTTGGTCTATGTCAAAGAAGTTGGACTTCTGTCCGTTAACAGTGACACAGCTTTTGGTGAGCATACAAGTTGTGGACAACTCTCCACATCTTTCCCTTGATCCCACAAGACCAGAGGCGGAACCATAGGCCATCTCCACACTGTGTCATAAGCCTTTTTGACATCCAGGAAAAAGACATAAGTGGGTTTCCCTTCCCTTCCTGGATAATCTGGCTTAGAGTGAAGATATGATCCACACAGCCCCTGTTTCGCCGAAAGCCAGCTTGGCCTTCGTGGAAACAACCTCTAGACTCCAGATCAACCTCGAGACGAGTACTTATAACTCTGCAGAATGTCTTGCCAACAGCATTGAGGAGCGTGATGCCACGGTAGTTCCCCGGTTCTTCTCTGTCACCCTTCTTGTATAGATTGACAATGACCCCCTGTCGCCAGCGAAAGGGGATCATTTCAGTCTTCCAGATAAGGTTAAAGAGGAGAACTAGGGCCTCTATCATGGGATCGCCACCGTGCTTGATAAGCTCGTTGACAATACCATCAGGTCCACCAGCTTTATATCCATTTAAATGTTCAATTGCTTCCACAATCTCAGAAGAACTAATGGAGCATTATAAGCCATTGAAATATACTCCAGTTCATCAGGGCTGTTTTGAATCATAGGAACAGTTTTTCCAACTGTGTCCCTCCATTCAGCAGAAGACCCCTCACTGTTAGACCTAGAAGTTCTGCCAAGGATACTGTAGTGAGTTTCAAAGGTTTTGACAATGTCAACCGATGAAGTCACCACTGCACCTTTAGTAGTCTTCAGCGCTTGTACTTGCTGACCGTTTTTCGGCTTGTACAAACGTTGAAGGGCCAACCAGAATTTCTTGTCATTACCACCATGTGGTTTGAGTTTATTTCACTGTATAACTTGTCCCAGTATAATTTCTTCTGAGACCTAACAAGCTGATTGATATCTTTACGGAGCTGGTAGTACCTCGCCCACAATTCTCTGTTGGTTTCCAAATTGCAGCACTCTTTATAGAGGGCTCGTCTCTCAGCTATCTTGAGTTTAATCTCATTAGTCCACCAATTAACTGCTCTACCGCAGACAATTAGTTTCCTCCCAATGATCTTGTCAGCCACGGAGGAAACGAAACTCTCCCAAGAGTCCACTGCTCTTTCGACTTCATTTCTTGCGTTAACAGAGCGTGACTGAAGTTCTTGGAGCGATTGGACAAAATGAGGGAGAGCCTCTTGCAAGGCCTGGACGTACTCAGCCTTGACCTCCTCATTGTGGAATTTTTCTATGCGCCACTTCCGAATCGAACGTTTCACAGATCTCTTGGTGGTGGGAAAACACCTTTTGATCTCAGTCCAAACCAGGAAGTGGTCAGAGGTACCAATATCAGTTCTGTCGATCAACACATTGGCACACTGGGGGAACAAAATTTTGTCCATTATGATATAGTCCACAATGGAACGTTCCCCAGTTTGGGGTTTCTCACGAGTCCACTGCACTTGCGTCACCTTGTCCTGTTATTCAAGGTCAAAAGCTGAAGCTCGTCTGCCATTAGAATTCAGCTCGTCCTCACCAAAAGGTCCAATGATATCGTCCTGATGGATCCCTTTGCCCACCTGGGCATGAAGTCCCCCAATAGTACCACCTGACCTTTGGCAAGGAACGAAGCACAGTCCAGCTTTACATCTTCGAAGGCCTTGTCTGCGTCAGCACTAAGGGTCCCCTCTGTGGGCATGTAAACACAACCAACAAGAGGTCCTTTGTACTCATGCCGCCCTTCAAATTCAGTTTTAGCCAGATAGTATGCTCGTACCTCAAACCCTTGTTGATAATTTCACAATTGTCAAAACAAGAAATCACGGACAAAGAATCCAACCCCTTTTTGACCGCGTTTGGCAGAGGCTGCCTTGAGAGTACACATCTTACCTGCCCATTTATAACCAATGACATCTCCAACCAGTTTATCCGACGTTTCCCATGTTTCTTGCCCAGCACAGATATGAATATCATTAGTCCGAAGAACTTGTCCCACTTCAAGTTGTTTCCTTTGGTTGGTCAACCTGAGAAGTTGAAAGTGGCCAGCCGCAAGCCAGCCCTTTGCGTGTGAATTGTTTGTCGTCTAGGTAGCTTGTGATTGCTCCTGGACGGCCAACCGTTCTGCAAAGGGGGGACAGTTACCCCATGTGTAGATTTTGCTGTCTTGTGTAAACTTTGAGAATTGGTAAACCATTCAGGGTACCAAATCTTTCAGTTACACGACGCACAGGCTCCGCACAGGCTCCGCACACATAGGGGCAGATTGTCCGTCAGACTGCTTGGGGACAATTACCCCGTGTATAGATTTTGCTCGTCTTGTGTAGACTTTGAGGATTGGTAAACCATTTAGAGTACCAAATCCTTCAGTTACACGACGTTCAGGCTCTGCACACTTAGGGACAGATTGTCCATCTGACGGCTTGGGGACAATTACCCATGTATAGAATTTGTTCGTCTTGTGTAAACCTTGAGGATTGGTAAAACCATTTCAGAGTACCAAATCCTTCAGATTCAGGACGTTCAGGTTCCGTACACTTAGGGGCATCTTGTCCTTCTGGCTGTTTGGATTCAACCTCATCCAGAGCATCAAACCGATTAGAAACTCTCAAGTTGAAGTTGTTGCCCTTGGTTGTCTTCCTAGAGCGCCCCATTGAATCACCAATGTCTAAGACCGCTCTCCAGCCAGTCAAGGGACGAACTTCTTTGAGATTGAGTTGATGCGGGACTCTATTAGAAGCACTTTTGGTCATTGCAACCTTCAACGTATCCCTGTTATCAAGTCTCGAGATGGTACCATTAGCCATGAAATCCAAGCCTAAGCTAGAGCATGTAGTTTTAAAGGACACATCGTCCATCCTGGGATTCACCCCAAAAACTACACATGAAGCCCTAGATTTGGCATAAGTAACCAATTCCCAGGGATCACCCTGAGGAGTGTTGATGTTGATAGGAGCTAAATTTTTGATTGTGTTCGCAGGCCATAAGTTTAAGCACAGGAACCAACCCGAGCCCAAGTGCCGAGTATGCTTGACAGAGCATACGACTGCCCAATTTGGGCGGAGGGGCTGCCCCCAAGCGGTAGGAGTCCGCTTGTTACCATTCAGAGATCACACTCCAGGGAGTTGCAGGGAATGGCCCGTGTAGGCATATTCTAAAGAGGGAAAGGCCCCAAGCTTTCCAACTAAATCCAATGCACTACCTTACCTGAAGCAAAGCGCTTCAGGTCGAAACAAACAAGGACACGAGGTCACAAGGCCGGCATTTAGTCACAGAAACATTAATGTACTCCCGTTTCAAGTCCACCCAATGTCAATAGGCTTCTAGAGGACAGGGAGAGAGATGGGTGTCCCAGAGAGAGATGTTTATGGATTGTCTTCTGACAAACTAGAAGACGCATACTCACTTGCAGAGTCAGTCATTCACATTGGTGTGAAGTACGGCTATAAATTATGGATCACTGTCTGCTTGCAAGGGCTTGAGTGTTGATTCAGGTGGTTGCATTGATATTTTCCAGAAAACCTATTCAATGTTGGTCCTTACTCTGTTGAATTTCCCCTAACTCCAATCTCTCAACTGGCGTGCGCTCTGCCACAGGTGGAGGTCCTGCAGCTATCCTCCCTTGAGAACCTCATGTTTCTTCCTCGCTGTATTGGGACACTGGAGCATCTCCATCGCCTTGACCTTTCTGGTTGCAGGTCACTTGAAACTCTGCCAGATGAATTTGGAAATCTGCGGCAACTTCAGGAGCTTGATTTGAGCCACACTGCAGTGCGGAAACTGCCAGAGTCCTTTGGGCAATTGGAAAGCCTGGTTTTTCTATCTGTGCGGAGTTGCCCCCGTTTGCTATCGGTCCCTTCCTCTCTTGCCTCTCTTTTCAAGTTAGAATGTCTGGATGTCGCTGAGTGCTGGGACTTGGTACTTATTCCAGCTTCTTTTGGCAAGAGTGGCTCTCTCCCTGAGCTCTCTACACTTGATCTAACTGGCTGCAGCATCAAGGGCTTGCCAATGCTCTCCAGTGGGGCACTTGCAAAGCTAAAGGCTCTCAAACTTCCCTATTGTCTCAACTTGGCATCACTTCCCCCTACATTCGGAATTCTGTCTTCTTTGGAGCATCTGGATCTGGAAGGTTGCCGGGCCTTGAACTCTTTGGAAGGAATTGACGTCAAAAATCTCAATTCCCTCCGTTGGCTTTGTCTGAGGAACTGTATTGGTCTCACATCTCTTCCTACAGCTGAGCTGGCATCGATCAATTCGCTGCGGTTAATGGATGTGAGTGGTTGTTCGGGTCTGTCTCCGTTCCCAGAAGTTCTCTTGGCACAAGCAAGGGAGGGAAAGCTCAAGCTTATCCGGTGGGGGGCCATTTGGCACTAGCTTTCGTTGGTGTTTCCATGGCTATGATGAGGTAAATGTGAAGAGCAATGTTCTATGAATGTCGCACTATGGATGAATATTCGTTCCTGTGGGATAGATTATAACTGATAGTTTATGAAAGTTGGTTGCGCAGAGAGGAGGAAAGGAGAGAAGAGAGAAGTAATTTCTCCTGTGCAGGTTCTGTCGAGAAGAAACATTTATCAGGTTCTGCAAGGTGGAAAACACCAAGGAGACAGTAAACCCTCGGAAAGATGACCAATAGAAGAGAGAAAGAAAGAGAGGAACTTTTCCTATGTCCACAGAGAGATTATGGGACAAGGAAAATATGAAGGAACAGAACACCTGGGCTGCACAGATAGCCTAATTCACTGGGTTATAGGCATCTCAAGCGTTTCTCAGAGGTGTTTCAGAAAATGCCCTACCAGAATTCCTCAGCTGGAGCTAACATTTGTTGTGGTTTATTGTTAGGGGAATGGAGAAGATCTCATAAAGCAGAGCTGAAGTTGGCATCATCTATCTGCTCTGCCCTCCTGATATCCATCTCTCTGTTGCCAGAAGCAGATCAGGAGAAGGTATATGTGCTCAGCTGAAAGGTCAAATGATGTTGTCCTACAATTTATCTTCCCATAAATGTCTGTCAACAGAAGTTGACTGTTATACTCACCAGGATGGCAAAGTTACCTCAATAAGTTTGTCTTTTGCATTCAATGTAAAGCTTGTGTGGGCACTCAGAAGAGCCAAGAGTGAACAAGCTTACACACACCCATCAAGCCCAGTCTTTTGCTGGGAGGAAGGTTCAAATTAAATACCCTGTAGCCGTGTAATCTTTAGTTATATATACTGTCTTCTGTGAATTCTCTCAAGCCTGTCAACAGAAGTTGACAAGCTTTCTTAACTGTTGATTGTCTCATGCCTGTCAACATAAGTTGACAGCTGATAAAATTAGGCAGTGACATGACTAGTATGTTCTGAAACGAGCCTGTTTATATGCCTCCTTTTGTAACTTGTAACTGTACTCTTGATTGGTCTCATACCTATCAACATAAGTTGACAGCTGAGCTGATCACATCAGGCAGTGACAGGATTTAAATGTGTTGAAGCTCAGTAGACTTCTTAAATTATGACTGTCACTAGTCAATATCATGATTGTTATTCTAATACTAAAGGTGTTATGCAAATGATGGTGATTAAAATCAACCAAGCTAATCAGTTTTCTGTTTTACTCGGTACTTCACTAACTTTGATTAAGTAGACGGTAATATACATTCTTACAGTTACACAATTCCTGAATAAGTAGTGAGAATTTATAACTGAAAAACAATGGATACTGACATATAACATGGACATTCCTGATGACCACACTGTTTTTGACAACTTAGATTTCATATCAAAGTTTCCCCCTGTGGGGCAGTTTGTCATGCTCATGCATGTTTGGTGAGGTTGGCAGCCACAGCCTGTGGACCTTGAGGGGGAGAAATTCCCCCTTCGGCCCCCCCCACAAGGGTCTGAAACCCAAACCCACAGGCCAATTTCCCTGGTAGTCATACCATTGGGCCACTGCCCTCTGATGCAAGCCGGTATTCTTGTTTTTTATTGGCTCTCTTGTAGAGAGAGACTTTGTGGAGACATGCAAGTCAATGGAGAAAATGTGGTCAAAGTACCTTACACCTTGTCAAGGCGCTGGTTGGTGTGTTATGCTGAGTCATGCTCCCTAGTCTTACCTTCCTCTTATGTTGTGCCAAAGCAAAGCAAGAGAGCCATTGGCCATTTGAGGCTTGTTTATTCTACCGACGACTGACGGTCGGAGACTAGTTTAGCATAGAGCAAGAATAGGGTGCCAGCGTGCCATGCCATCGTAGCCATGTCATTAGACATGTTATCATAGCCACGTCATTGTACACACGTCATCGTCGTTGTCAATTTTCTTGGACCCTGCCTGGACTGCCCAAAAATAACCGGAGAGGTGTCTTGCAGTGCGGGGATGGGACGATGATGTCCCCGCGCTCTTGGTACCACGATTTGGTATCCTTCATGATGTTTACAAGGTTCTTGGGAGAGTCAGCTGGGTCTCAGCAGGCTGTGTTTCAATCTTTGCCTGCTCAACGGCACCGTGGTGGTTCTCACAGACCAATCCTACATTACATACTACAAACACAAGCAGCACACACAAAAGGTCCTTTTGGGTTGATGGTCGGTCAAATCCTGCATGGGTCGTGCCACAAGGTCAATGACAATGTGGTGAGGGCACCTTCTTTTCAGCCTGTTTTGCCTATCATCAGACTCGGCCTTGAGATGCATATTGAATTCTGTTAGTTAGCTCGTTGGGTGGATCTGTGGTGGTTTGCAGTGACATTGGAGTGACTTTGACATGATATTGCCAATGTGACAACATGAAAGTATCCAGAAGCAGGTAACAGAGATGAGGAGAAGTTGTGGAATGCATACTTTTCTGACCCTAGTCAATGGTGGGACAATCGAGGCAAAAAGGTGAATGCATGTTTCTCCCTCTTATCAGAATGGGCCCTAAATTTCTATGTTGAATGCAAGTTAGCTGGTTGACTGAATCTAGTTTGGAGTGACTTTGACATGATACTGCCAATGTGACAACATGAAAGTATCTAAAAACAGGTAACAGAGATGAGGAGAAGCTGTGGAATGAATAGTTTTCTGACCCCAGTCAATGGTGGGACAACCGAGGCAAAAAGGTGAATGCCTGGTAGATTACAGAGAGTAGCCGACGCAATTCAGCATAGGAACTAGTGTGATAAGTTGAGTTGGGTGTTTCTTAGAACAAATCTAGGCTGTTATTGTTAGCTCGTAGCAGCAAGGCAAGGATGAATGCATGATTTGTGCAGAGGCATGAATAGCTGAAGGAGTAGGGATAGAATGTTGGTCCAGATTCATCCAAGAGGGCCAGATTTCAAGCATAAGATACCTATGATTTCCTGTGAATCAATAGCTACAAGAAACCTGCAGGGGTAGATGGTGAACTGGAAGCAGCAGCTGCAGCGGCACAGTCGATAAAATCAGGCACCTCAACGATGACCACAGCTTCTGAAAGAGGATCAAGAGAGGGAGTCCACAATGCCTCTTCTGGCACTTTTGTGCATGTGAAGATGCTTTGTGAGGCAGGCATACTGACAGAAGCTCTACAGACTTTAAACCAAGGAGGCATTTCAGCAGATTCAGACACCTATGTCTGTCTCTTGATTAAGTGCATCAAGATGAAACATCTGGAAAGTAGGTGCACACTCACATTATCCAAAGTGGATTCACGCCAAATGTTTTTCTACTCAACCCCCTTGTCAACATGTATGTTAGGTACGGAAGCATCATGAATGCTCACCAAGTGTTCAAAAGACGATCTTCGATCACGTGGAATATAATGTCGGGATGGATGCTTTGGAGACCTATGAGCAAATGATGGGGGAAGGGGTGAAGCCCAACCACATCACGTTTGTGTGCGTTTGCAGTGTGTATCACTAGAAAGAAAACGCGGAATAACCACTCTGTTAACCACTCATTTTGAGTGGTAAAAGACACTAAACCACTCTAGCCCCAGAGTGATGAAGAACCAGTGGATTAGGACAAGTGAGTGGTAAAAGATATTACGTGGCACCAGTGGTTAAGGACAGTGGTTCGAACCACTTACGTTTGGGTCCACATGTTCGCTGACATGTCACAGTGGTAAATTAACCACTGTGACGTGTCACTGAGGTATACCAACCACTAATGACGTATCACAGTGGTAAACTGACGTGTCATAGTGGTAAAGTAACCACTTCCGTTTTCCAATGGACACGCGTAAGCCGGTGGTCCGCGGATGATATTAAAGATTATGTCGACACGTGACGACGCTCTCAGCATGGACACGTGTCATGTATCCACGCTACGAAATGGATGGAGTCAAAAATTCAATGACTTCCGAAACCACTTTGTAGAGTGATCACGAAATTACTCACAGAGTCATTCTATGAAATCTGAGAATATACAACATCACTCACAGCGTGGTTATGTGAGTGGATGATGTCTCTCAGCAGGTCATTGGAATGATTACTCACAAAGTGGTATGTAAGTTGTTTGAGTCATCCATGGTGTCTCTCTGAGTGGGAATTATGGATTGGAATGATTACTACCAGAGTCGTGTGTAAGTGATTAGGAATACCACTGGAGGAATTCATACCACTAATACTGTAATATATAGGTGATTACTTATACCACTACAGGAGTGGTAATGGAGGCAATTGTGTGCATCTGGCTACTCCCATAGTTTTAAATTATACCACTATCACAGTGATGTGCAAGTGATTAGGAACATGACTAGAGGAACATATGCCACTAGTGTAGTGAAAGAAGTACCATTTGGGATTCAAGCTCCACAAAATAGAATAGAATCCCAGAGAATAAGTGTTGGAACACTGTCAACAAAATCCAGCCATGATAAAAGTCTGAGCCTAACTTCTACACGGCGTCTCCGCGTGCATGCTAAGAACACTGAACTGATTTCCTGCCTTCTTCTCACTGCCAGCGATGTCTACGCCCCGGCGAACGAAATTCTAGTCTTCATGTTCTTCTCCGACCAAAGACAATTCAGACCGACGACATCCTCCAACATTGTTTGCGGTGGGATCTCTTCCTCGTTAGGGTGAGGCAAGACACAATTGTCAATATAGATATCATTCACCTAAACCCTCCACAATCCTTCAGGTATAACACGGCAGTGATATAACTTCATCACACTAGTTGTTACAAATGTGTCAAGCCATAACACACCACAATTGGAGCAATTGGCAAGAACATAGGCCCATTTGAGTACCAGAACGTCCGGAAACTTGAACAACAAATGCAGATCTGTTGGGGGCCAGACCACAACCCCTTAAATCTCTGGAGGCCATAATATGTTGATCACACTAGTTGTGAGAAATTCTCCAAGCCATAGCACACCACAATTGGAGCAATTGACAGATAGGCCTTTCTGAATAGTTGAAAGTCCGGAAACTTGAACTACAAGTGCAGATCTGTTGGGGGCCAGACCACAATCCCTTAAGAAAATTCAGAGCTCAGGAGGCCACTATAACGTGATCACATTAGTTGTTAGAAACTCAGGAGGCCACCATACCTTGAAAATTCAGAGCTCAAGAGGCCACCATATCTTGATCACACTAGTTTTTAGAAATGTTTCAAGCCATAGCACACCACAACTGGAGCAATTGCCAAGGAGTTAGGCCCATCTGAGTACCTGAACGTCCGGAAACTTGAACAACTAGTGCAGATTTGTTGGGGGCCAGACCACAACCCCTTAATGAGATTCAGAGCTCGGGAGGCAACCATACCTTGATCACACTAGTTGTTAGAAATGTTTCAAGCCATAACACACCACAAATTGGAGCAATTGGCAAGGAGATAGACCCATCTGAATACCTGAACGTCCAGAAACTTGAACAACAAGCTTGTTGTTCAAGTTTCCGGACGTTTAGGTACTCAAATAGACATTTCTTCTTGCCAATTGCTCCAATTGTGGTGTGCTATGGCTTGAAACATTTCTAACAACTAGTATGATCAAGATATAGTGGCCTCTAGAGCTCTAGAAGAATTGGCAAGAAGATAGGCCCATCAAAGTAGCTGAATATCTGGAAACTTGAACAATAAATGCAGCTATACTAGGGGCCAGACCACAACCCCTTGAAAATCTTTATGGCTCTGAAGGCTAGCATATCTTCATTACCCTACTTGCTATAAATCCACCAAGCCATAGCACACCCAAATTGGAGAAATTGGCTAGAAGATAGGGCACAGCAGAAATGAATGTGATTCGGTCTGGCTTCACCCCCTGATGATATGCATTTGCTCACAGGTCTCCAAAGCCTCCATCCCCCATATCCATGTTGTGCATGTTCTGCAATCATACCACTCCAAAACACCACATCGCGTTTGTCCATCAAACAATTCATTTGCATCTATAGTGCTCCCACATTTGGCATACTTATCAACAAGGGTATTGTTCAGAATGACATCTGGTACTATTCCAGCCTTGACGATGTCACTATGGACCTCTTTTCCCTTCATGAATATCTAAATGGCTGAGCCCTAGAATACAACTTCCTGGCAATGGTGCCCCTAAAGAATCGACAACAAAAGACCCAAGCCTCGAGCGACCTACTGCAGCAAAATCATGAGAAATTAAGAGGGTGAGAGCGAGATTGATGGAGAGTTGGAGAGCGCTTGGGCGTGGACTAAGGAGAAGCAGATAATGTGAAAGAAAGATGGGGTAGAGAGGAGGGTGGAGAAGACGATATTGAGGGCCATATGAAAAAACCAAGAAGCTGTCGAGCTTCAAACCTCCCCGCATCGCTTGAGCGCAGGTGGTCTCTAAGGCTTCCATCTCGGACCCTAGTTATGCACCTGCAAATCATCCCACGACACAAACAAAGAAAAACGACCAAGTCCAAGACTCATCGTTCAACACACAACCCCGCAATCCTAAATTCATTTTGAATTATTTTGAACTTTTATTGGATAGTACACTTTTGGTTACCCCAGTGGTTTGGGGCTCAAATCCTGCTGCGTCTTTTTTATATATAGTACAGTATGTGAATTTCACTTTATTGTAATGAGTACAATGTTACCTTTTATATGAAGTGGTAGTAGAAATCGATAAAGACACGCCAAAATGAACTAATTAATATGACCAAATTTAAATTATGTAATGCATGTTTGCGGGTCTATGAAACCTGTTTGACGTAGTTTTTGGGGGGATAGCTTCAGGGCATTATAATGCTACCCACCTACGCCTCATTTTTGGGCTCTTGCAAAAAGTCTATAGATTTTTCCAAAGTATATTAGATTATCTTTTTTTAAAATAAAAAATAAAGGGAAATACCTAGGAGCTACAACTCACAAATCAGGCTTATTTACTAGATGTAACATATAAAAATTTGAATGAAATGTAAACAACTATTGTCAAGCCTTGTAGTGAGTTCAATTATTTGAAAATTTTGTATTTTTGGAACTGGCTTAGTTTATTTTCATTCTAAAATTCATCGTTGAAGTTTGGACATTGGAGAAAATGCAAATTTTGATGGTCTACGGGCACCCTCTACCTTATCAGATCAGCCCGTACCTAGGTCATTAGATGGTACCATGGCTCTAAGTGGAGAAGAGCTGGCTATGTTGGCTATCATATTTCAAGCTAGTTTCGTATGACTAAACATTGTTCCAGTTGAGGAAAGTGCTTCAGTGAATGAATACTGTGATTCAGATTCAGATAAAGTTGATGGTTTCGAACCATCTGTTCAATAGCATCATCCTACACTTGTATGTTTTTTAAAGTCTACCACAGGTGCACAAACCAATTAAACATTTTCATATATCACCACAAGAGTGGTACCAGTCACTGAGGTGTCTTTAACCACTCACAATCTACCACCGTCCAAGTGATACCAATCACTGCGGTGTCTTTAACCACTCACTATGTATCACTATCCAGGTGGTACTAATCACTGAGATGTCTTTAACCACATAACATTCTAGAACTGACATGAGAGACTGAAGACTTGGCTATGTTGGCTACCTGCATTCAAACGACATTTGTACAACCAACTGCTATTCCAGCTGAGGCAAGTGATTCAGAGGGTGACGAATATGTTTCGGATTCAGAATAAAGTTTATTGTTGGAACCATTTGTTCAATAGCATGATCCTACAATGGTCTTGACACTTTCTGTTTTTCAAAGTCTGTCACATGTGCACAAACCACTTACAGTTTTTCATGTATCACCACAAAAGTGGTACCAAATCACTATTGTGTAGGCAACCATTCATTAACGACCACTAGAATAGTGGTTCCAATTACTGCAGTGTCTTTCACCACCCACTCTCTACCACTGTCAAAGTGGTACAAATAAATGAGGTGTCTTTAACCACTCAAGATCAATGTGCACAATCCCCGTCCACGTGGAATATTATATTATATTAATTAAAATAGATTTTCAAATCATAAATCATAAATAAAATTTGAATTATTACACGTAGAGTAGCAAGTGGTTTCCATCACTGAGGTGTCTATAACCACTCACACTGCACCCGTCCACATGGAATATTATATTTATTAACTAAAATATATTACCAAATGAAAAATAATAAATAAAAACAAATTATTACACGTGGACTACTGAGTGGTTGAAACCACTTCCAACCACTGTCTATGATGCCACCGTGGCATTTCATTGGGATTAACCACTGACAAGTGGTTTTCAGTGGTTTATAGAGTGGGAAAAGACAGTAGTGGTTAAAGGGCCAGTGGTTATTCCGCGTTTTCCTTCTAGTGTGTGCAAGCCTGGCAGCCCTGGAAAAGGACAAAGAGGTGCATGGTTGCATCGCCAAAGCTAGAATTGTACCAGATGTGATTCTGAACAATACCCTCGTGGATATGTATGCCAAATGTGGGAGCATTGAGGATGCGGAGGGAATGTTCAACAATATGGCTGAACGAGATTTGGTGTCCTGGAACGCCATGCTCGCAGGATATGCACAGCAAGGGCGCGGGATGGAGGCCTTGGAGACCTATGAGCAAATGATGGGAGAAGGGGTGAAGTGCAACCACATCAGGTTTGTGTGCGTTTGCAATGCTTGTGCAAGCCTGGCAACCTTGGAAAAGGGCAAAGAGGTGCATGGTGACATCATCAAAGCTGGAATTGTACCAAATGTCATTCCGGACACTGCCCTAGTGAAAAAGAACGGCTTGAAGCCGGACAGTATCACCTTTATATGTGTTCTCTCTGCATGCAGCCACACTGGCCTACTGAATGAATGAAGACGCTACTTCGATTCCCTGAGTCAAGATCATGGTGTCACTCTGAAAGTAAAGCACTTTGGCTGCATGGTGGACCTTCTTGGACGTGCGGGACAACTGGATGAGGCAGTGGACCTGATTAATAAAATGCCAATCAATCCAGATGTTGTGGTGTGGAAGGCGGCCTTGCTTGGTGCCTGCAAAATCCATGGCAATGTGGAGATGGCTGAATGTGCGGCAACATCTATCCTCAAGTGGGATGAACATGATTCCGCGACTTATGTGTTGCTATCAAACATCTATGCTGCAGCTGGCAGGTGGGATGATACTGCAAAGGTAAGAAGAATGATGAAGGTCAGAGGGATTAAAAAGGAGCCAGGTCGCTGTTGCATTGAGGTTGGCAACAGGGTGCACACCTTCGTTGTAGATGACAAGTTGCATCCCAGAATTAAGGAAATCCATGATGAGCTAAGAAGATTGTCTGGGCAGATGAAGGAGGCGGGGTATGTGCCTGACACGGGCTTTGTATTACATGATATGGGGAGGAGGAAAAGGAATTTTCTCTTTGCCACCACAGTGAGAAACTGACCATAGGTTTTGGGCTGATCAGCATGACCCCTAGGACGCCTCTCCATCTCATCAAGAATCTTCAAGTGTCACCTCCACCAAATTCATCTCAAAGATTGTTGGCCGAGCAATTGTTGTACGGGACGCTAACCGCTTTCACCACTTTGAAGATGGGATTTGTTCTTGTGGTGATTACTGGTGAAAGGATGTTTTCTTGGAAAGATGCGAGTGTCTTGCTTCATTGATTGATCTGTGTAGCTACTCAGACCATCCACCATTTCCTGAGAGTATTGACCATGATGTACTGTTGAGTGCATTTCTTGTGGCATATCCACAGGAAATGATAGTGGGGTCTACCCAGCATAGGTTGGAAGTAAGCCCATAATTGCACTTGACTGAAGGGGTGATTTTTGACTGATTCTGGTGAGAGTGGATGGAAATCACAGTGTTGTCCTAATTCTGGGTTTGGGTGGTGGAGTTTATCCAAAGCTTGAAGATGGAAGTGAATACGAATTATAATGAGCTTGATGAGAGGGGCAGCCCTGTGCACAAGTTTGTTCAGCATCTTAAATTGGACATGTTTGTTTGTTTCTTGTGGTGTGGCTTTGGATGGAGCCCTTGACGAACTTGCATGAATATTGTCAAAAGCTAGCCTTAACCCACCAAGATCCAATCCCATGGTGGCTGCTTGAAAGTTCATATAGTGATTGTAAGGATGTTGTTATTGATTGATGCGGCTTGACTCTAACATCGGTTTGTGCATGTTGGAGTTCAAGGTTGGGGGTAACTACTTCAGCTGCCAATCTCAAACAAGCCGAAAAACTCTCTTGAAATCCCCTTCAAGAAAGTGAGGTCTTTTTCTCTTGCTTCCAGGAACCGTCCAACATCCCAGAAATGAAGCTTTTGGTCCGTCATGTTGGTTCAATTAATATCAATGAAATTACACCCAACTAAGGGATAACTTATGTGAATAGTGATAGGAAGATATACTTACAGCTCCTCCTTTGACTGTGAGGGCACTGTCAGCAGCATGATTTGTAGCGAGCCGTGGTGCAATGCTCAATGGTTGTGCGAAGGGCTGGGATTCCCGTTTCCTCTTTGTGCTGTTGTGGATCTACTGGTTTTTCTCTTTATCTCTCTCTGGGGCCCAGCTTGTAACTTTAGTTTTTGTTCCTGCAGGTTCTGAATTTGCTGATGCATAGTCCTCCAGAACAAGCTATGATTCTGCTACCTTGCTGCTGTCAAGTGTGAGTGGATTTGAGGGCATCTCATTAGGTGTGGAAGTGTTTGCATATTGGGCAGAAAAGGGGGTTCAACTCCCCCTCACTTCTTGGGCATAGATAGAGGTAGCTGCATCAAACAATGAAATATGGAGACAGACATGATAGCTTCGGCAACACTCCGCCATTCTTCTTCCCAAAAATAATGAAATATGGGATGTATGCATGTAACACCGTTGGGATGACCCACCCCTTCTTGTGAAAATTGAACATAGTTCTCAAAATTCGGCGCTAGTAGTGCGGAGCAACACGAAGCCCTAGTTTCTTAGAACAAAATGAACATGGGCAAAAGCCGTGTCAGCATTGAAATTAAAAAACCCACCAATCAGTAGCTCAGTTGGATAGAGAAGTGTCACCCAGATGATTTGGGGTTTAAATCTTGCTACCTTGTGGGGTGTGGTATGATCTTCTCCACCTTCCCTTGGACAGTGTCTCTAGAGCCTTGTGCTCGGTGCCTCATGGCGCGGTTACTATTTTCTCCTCTCACCTTTATTAAGGCCTGATTTGCTTAAAAAACAATGAAGGCCTGATTTGTGAGCCACGGCAATCCCTCCCAGGTGTTTCCCTTTCAAATAAATAAAAAGATGCTAGATTCTTATTGTGTCCACATTTAGCTCATTTGTTGATGTTTGGTAATATTCACCAAGTATCCGCAATACATTGGTGCCTTGTGGGGCCTTATGTATCTACATATATATATTTATTTATTTATTTAAAAAGGAAACCTGGGAGCGACTGCTCAGAATTCAGGATATCTACATATTGAGCAAAACAATCTTGGAAAAGTCCAGGCTATAATTTTTAATTAATCTTAATTCATGGCGGGCTATTTCATGGTGGGCAGGCTATTTACTTATTATGTTCATATCCATAATTACGATTTTCAACAAGCTACACGTATTTGTTTGTGTATCCCCAACAGTTTTCTTTTTTATCTGGCGAAACCCGCCAGATTTCGTGTAGGGTAAGATCCAGGAATGCCCGTGCGCTGCCACGTGTAACGTTTTTTAAAGATGGATAGCACACTGTTGCTACATTCTGCCACGTGTACTATTTTCAATATGGATAGCTAGCACGTGTCAAAGAGTCGTCGGCTGCCTGGCCGCCAGCACCCTTACGTGGCGTAAGGAACCCACATTAATATTCTGCTTGGACTGAAATTTCTGAAATGCATTAGGAAAGGTAGAAAAAATAACCACGGAGGGGCCCTGAACTTGGCATTTACAGCAGGGAATTACAAAGGAAAAGTACCAGATTAATGTACAGACGACGGATCTGACGGTTTTCAACGGTCACAATCGCGTCTGGAGGTGCAGATATGACGCAGTACTAGATGGTCCTTCCCTGTACTCATTGCTCGTCATCCACGATGGCACTAGTTTCATCCATGAGCTATCCATGAGAGCGCTGTTTCATCCACGTGCTCTCGTACATGAAGTGAGGTAATCGCCACATGTCAGGTGATTACCGGATATAATGAATCGCCCTAGGGCTCCCTATTATGCCCAAGTTTCACTCAGCGATGACCTAGTTTTTTCTTTTTCTTTTGTTTTTTGCAAACAGGGGACGACCTAGTTGTTTAGGACTTGGCAAAATGTCTCAGCTACTTGTAGAGAGGAATTATGGATAAAGTTTCGGAAATTCACCATAATGCACAAATGCTGGAATATCAGGTGGCTGATCTGTTATGTGAACATGCTATATTAAAGGAGATACCATACCAGGCTAATTATATACAAGCCGCCATACCAATTCTCAACCACCCTCTTTTCCTCATTTGTTCTGGTATGAGTATTCTACTTGTGAGATCAGTATTGTACAAGCATTTCTTATATATATATTCAAATTTCAGACAATTATTATACTACAAATTTAGAAATAATAGTAATAAATAAATAAGACGGTGGGCTCTGCCGTTGCTTGGAAGCCATTTTCAAGTCACTGTGTAGGTGGGCATCCTTCCTGTGATCGCTGGAGGTGATCGGAAGATGATGCAGACGAGGAGACAGTGACTTGAGGTAAGGATTTCAACGTCTTGCACTTTAAAGACTTAGGACGAGCAGTGAGCTCTTCACAGAATATTCTGACTCTAACTGTATAGAGCTTTTGAGTTCTGGAGTCTTTGCTCGTACTCTTGATTAAAAAAAAAGGCAAGCTTACGAGCAAAGCTTCTAACAATGCTGAGGGTTGGGTTATCGGTTCTTCCAGCTCGAAGGTAGTAGTCATCAAGTAATGCCGTAGTCAGAAATCTGTTGTTGCAGCTGCTTGGGGATTGTGTGAGTGTGGAGATAACATGTTGCAGCTGTATGTGTAGGCTTCAACTTCAAGCCAGGAATGGATGGGACTTGAGCGTCCACATAACAGCGGAGATATATGTTCATCATCATACGAGTATACGTAGTTTTTGTTGTGTAGTGTCCTTCCAATTCAGACCAAACCTCTTCTCATGTCCAGTCACATCTTGGACTCTTTGGTGGAGTCAACTACCTAGTAGCCAAACAGATGCAACACGGCTTAAAACAAGTTTCAGCAATAGGCCCATAAGGTACTCAGACGAATGGGCCTATCGCTGAAACTTATTTTGAGCATGTTTCCTTGCATATGTTCAAGGCTAGGTAGTTAACTCCACCAAGAGTGCAAGATGTGACCGGACATGAGAAGAGGTCGCGTCTAAACTGGAAGGACACTACACAACACAAACTACGTATACTCGTATGATGATGAACATATATCTCCGCTGTTATGTGGACGTCGAACGCAAGCATGAAGCTATATCGGTCACTCATGTCCCATTCCTGGCTTGAAGTTCAAGGCTGCACATACATCTAGATATAGCTGCAAGATGTTATCTCCATACTCAATCCCGAAGCCCATTTGAAGATGTATGCATGCGCAACGCTTAAATACTCTATGCCAATACTATAGATGTCCACAGTAGATCGAATTCCCTGAATGGCACCTGCTGCAAGGAGGCTGCAAGATAAGCGATCATAGAAATATTATGTTTTGCATCAACTACTGCTGCACTAGCTTTGGTAGTATTGACAGCTGCAAGAAAGGTAAGAAGTTTGGGTAAAGAGTGATTCAAGTTCATGAACTACGTAGTGGAGAGAGAGAGAAGGGGAATGGTCCACTAATCCTTAGTCCCTGTGAGGACGTGAGGACTCAAATCTGAAGGAAAACCAACTCTAGATAATAATAAATTTTCTTATGGCATAGGACCATGCTTTATTTAGTAGTCACACAATTCCCATACCCAACTGATATTTAGATACTAGGAACACTTTTACAAACCGTGATCTGTTTGGGCCAGTCAGGACTCAGTTCAAATGCTCCATGTGAGACACCTGATCAAACCCATGTGATCCAACCGAGGAAATCCAGAAGTTATTTATCTATATGGAAGATCTGGAAATCACTGGTCGCTTTGTGCATCCAAGACACTCTCCAAAAAATCATGAGTGTGTCGTGCCCACGGCGCCTGCTGGGGATGCAGTGCAGAAGGCCCTTTAGGGACTGGCAACTATATGACCTCCACTTCTTTCCAGCTTTTGCCATGAGTCTAGATCCTCCTCCAATTGTTTATCAACTCAAGACCAATGTGCCTGTAAGCTGTCTACTCTTGGGTTCGGAGACCTTCAGTTGCCATTTGTCATTGTGATGTAGTCGTCCCTCGTCCTGCCACCGTAAGGAACACCCCTCCGGGTATCCCTTCGCACAGTACTGAAACAATGCCGCCTGTCAATTGACATCTCCTCAGCCGTCCGCAACTTCTTCGTTCAAAGAGAGTCCACCACAGCTCATCCACCTGACAGCAGCTCCCAGAAGCTCAAAAGTCCTCGAGAGGTGGGTGTGTTGTGTGTCCATCATGTGACTATAGTGAGGGACCTTCCCCGAAACCCAAAGCGGGGGCCCTCAAGTGAGTGCGTTTGTGAAGCATAACAAAAAGTGAGAGAGTGACTGTGTGTGTTGGAGACAAAATGTGCAGGAAGTATGAACTATACAGTGTGGGAGTGGGACGAGGGCGCCACAAGGCAACCACTTTGGAACCCACCAAATAGAGTGCCCAATGTGACTGGAAAAGGGCTTGACTCTGTCAGCGAATGTCTAAGAAAAATACCACTGCTGTCTCCCAAGTCGGACTCAAAAATGCGACTTAGTGAGACCACTAAGGTGGAGATTATAAAACCTTTGTGGCTGGAAGTAAAATTTCTCCAGCGTCTCCGCAACTGTTACCAGATCTAACAAGCTCCATCTCAGCAGCATTGCCCAAAGCCAAGCCTTTTGTGTTCACACCTCCGAATCTGGTGGTGCCTCCATCCATAGAAACAACAACAGAGCTCCTCGCCTCCCCTCACCCACAGGAATTGGCGATTACTTACAGTCTCTCCAAACATAGACCTGGCGGGCCGATGATTCAAGAGAAGGATGGATTTGCTGCATTTCTGAGCTTTGTGCTGCACCTGGCGTATTGCTGCGTGTGGCCGATAGAGGGGGTTTACGTCCAGATGATTCTTCTGAAATTCCACTTGATATATTGCTGCTGTAAGTTCTTATACCAGGTGGCGCTTGTGGAGTAGGGCTAGCAGCAGCAGGGTTGTTCGTGGGCAGCTCGACCGCCCACGACATATCAACCTCAAAACTGGGAACACTGTTGAGCAAGTGTTCGTCAATATCTGCCCACACCGAGGACCCTTGGGAGGCCAGAACGCTGTTGAAAATATCAGTGACCTCCGATTTGCATGAGCTTCCAGATCCTGATTCGCCCCCGGAAACCAGCATGGGTGGGCTGTGAAAGGTCTGACCACTGTCGGCCCTCTGGATATCGGTGAATTTCTCAGCAACCCCACCACTTGCAGGGTACATATCCTCGACTTTGACTGGTGCAGGGGTCACACTCTGAGGGGAGGACTGAGGAGTAACCTGGAAACTCGACTTAGAGAGGTCCGCCTCACTGCCAGGGGCACATTGGACACCACACCCAGCCATAGGAAAACCTCGGCACTCGGCCTCTTTCTGATAAACGAATGCCTGGAGCTTTGCGTCCACAGTGGAGGCACGAGCCCTTTCTGAGGCACCATTAGTGCTTGTCGACGCCATGTTAATCCAAGTAGTCGGGTTAGAATGAGCTCCAGCTGACATGGTACCGCCGTGATGAAACCGATGATGAGGGAAATTGAGGCGCGCGTATTCTCCCCTAAGTTTGTAAGCAGCTTGATCATAGGCTATTGCTGCTTCTTCAGCAGTATCAAAAGTTCCCAGCCAAAGCCGCGTGCGGTTTCGTGGGAGTCTGATCTCTGCCACCCATTTCCCCCAATGTCTCTGTCTCACTCCTCGAAACAGCTTTGCCTGACGGGAGGGGCCTAAACGCTTATCCAGTTTCTGGTGTTTCATAGATAGAGCTCTGGGACTCAGATTCAAGGCCTCACAAGTGCTGCTCCATGGCCTTTGCGTAGACAGATGCTCGAGGTGCTGTATATGTTGGTTCATGGCATGTTGCTGCGCTGCCTGGAGCTGGAGCTGAAGCTGTATTTGCTGCTGTTGTAATTGAGCTGTCTGCAGCTGCTGCAAGTGCTGGAGCTCCTGAGGCGAAGGGCCGTGCCCAGGTTGTGATGTAACTTGGCCTCCCAGCATTTGAGTTCCTCCCAGCTGGGGCACAGGTAGTAACTCTGACAGGCCCATCGCACTCACCGAGCTGCCTGGAGAACCCCCAACCAGTGTATAGTAGTGTTCGCCACCTTGAACTTGCGGCCAACTTGCTGATAGAACACCGGCATCTGTTTGGGCATAGGCCCCTAGCATTTGAGTACTATAAGATGAAGGGGAGTTATGCAAAGGAGCAACTTGGGGAAGAGAAGGCAGTTGGGAGGCCAGATTACTGTGGAATTCACTGACATTATCGCAGAGTCCACTGGCCACAGTTCCAGGAAATGGCAATCTTGATGAAGATTCCAGTGTTGAGCCCGTCGGTTTCTGCTCCTCGGGCAACGCAGCCTCAGTGCCATATGATGAAGAAGCCGAACTGGATGTGGATTCGGGGCTCTCTGGTAGATGCAACCGAGACAATGCTGCGGCTTCATCAGTGAAAGGCTCGAAAGCTCTTAGCAAATCTCCCTCACTTGTTTCTGCTAGAAAGCTCTCTCTTTCTGGCTCATTAAGACTGGGGACACCCATGTCAAGAAAGCTCTCCCTCTCACTGCTGGTCTCTGCAACCAGGTCCAAGAAGCTTCCTCTTTCACAGCCGCTGACAGCCATATCCGAAAAGCTCGAATCTCTTTCGGACAGACGCATTGCCGGCGCTGATGTGAAGATCAGTCCTGCCGCGGAAGGAAATCTCTGAACAGCCATTGCGTTGGCTCTTTGCCTCCTGTTCCCACTGTCCATACAATCTCTTTCGACCCCGACTTGTGCCCCTCTTTGAATCCCCAAACGTGGCAAGGATCGGCCTCCTTCCGCAGTATTCAGCTCAAAGACAAATCGCTGTTTGCCTTTTGAACCTCTCAAGCCTCGCGGTCTATCTTTGTCTGGTAATCTGTAGCAAGCACCCAAGAGGGTTTGAGGAACAAACACCCGCCCGGTCGCCAGTTGTCCGGCTGGGTTACCCGCAACTGCGTAAAGAGATTCTCCCTTCCTAAAGCCTCTTACTCCCTTCAATCCTTGCGTTTTAATTTGGCAGGTGATGGAGAGGGAAGGAGGAGGATGAGATCCTCGCTTTTCTTAGCGGTGATTTGCAAGAAAAAAAGTGGAAAGAGCTTTGATCTCAAGTGGAATACAGAGGGACAGTTTGAGTTACGTCTTGAGTGATCCTCACCTTGAGCTGTGTGAGCTCTCGCACTGTAAACTATGGCTGCTTGAAAAATCGAGCCGTAAACCCACTCCTGGTGCACAGTGAAAAAAAAACAGAGTAACGACTGGGACCACTTCGAACTGAAAAAAAATGTACACCAAAAAGAGAGACTCAAGATAGAGACGAAAAGATCCTCCTCGCTTGTGCGGTGAAAGAAACTCGACCTGGAGAGTGTGTGTGCACTGTAAAAGTTGTGCTTCAAATGAGATGTGGAATCGCAACGGAGTGAAATATAGGAGAGCTTTCAAAGGAGAATGGAGGGTGCAAAAAGTTACCCTGCTTTCTCTCTGTGATCAGTGGTAGTCTCTACAATCAAGGCTACAAGAACAAATCACTACTCGGACAGCACTGTGGATTCAAAAAAGACCACAGGGACTGTGCAGACCTGACCAATTCACTACCAAAAAACTGGACTACAAGAATGCTCTCACAAGAGAGACTAGACGGTAAAAAAGAAATGAGGCTGTATTGAATTTAGCTGAGATGAGATCCAATTCTCGGAAGCAGACAAATCTAAAAGTGCAGATTTGTGTACAGGTGCGCTGGAGAATGAGTGTCTGTGCGTTCGTGGGTTGGACTGTTTTGTGAGAAACAAGAGAGTACGAGAGCAGTGAGATCAAAACAAAGCGATCGAGTCTCACACAGGAAATGACTGCACTGGAAACTTCTCCAGCACTTGTCTCCGACGAGAGAGAGAGGGAGAGCGACAGAGACAGAGACAGAGAGAGGAAAGTTTTAGAACTGTAAGTGCTGAGATATGGCGGACATTCAAATTCCGAGGTGGGTGTTGGAAGGAAGCCGCAGATTTCTCGCAAGAGCTTGGTGAGAGTAGTCGTTCGATTCCACGTTGGAAGAAGAGTGAGAGCCACGAGGGGAGCACTGCGCTTTTCAGCGGATCCCTAATTTACCTCGCCACGCTTATTACTTACCGTCTCCATTACCTCCACGTTCATTAGCTAAACCTACTCCTAATTAACCACCCCATTCTACCTAGTACCCACAGTCAAAGTAACCTCAGTTGAGCCGAGACGCGTGCCGGTCTGTCGAATCCTCACCGGTTCTACCCGTTTCTTTAGTTGGGTTACATTGATTAGAAATAAAGCAAGCTCAGTTTATGCGAACCAAGATGTAAGTTCCGACTATGAGTTAATTTTGCAATAATACGAACGATCCAACCCGAAGACATAATCTCATATGTTTCCGACTACAAGTTAATCTTACAATAATACGAACGATCCATCCGTAATCGGAAGACATAATCTCATATGTTTCCGACTGCAAGTTAATCTTACAATAATATGAACGATCCATCCGTAATCGGAAGACATAATCTCATATGTTTTATCGGCGCACGAATATGGCACTTGCCGTAACGCCAATTCGTGACAAATACATGTGGGATTTCGGGCGAACAAAACGTGACATTTTAGTACTAAACCATAAGACCATGGTGGCTAAGCCGGACGATTGATTTTTCCAGACAGGTGGGTCCAGCCAATGCGGACCTAGGGAACCCTTCCGTCTCACAGACGACCACGTGTTCCAATCGACGCGCTCATCTAGACCATTTGACAAGCGACGCGTGTCCTGATACGTGGACGGACAGGATCTGTCTGACGTCATTTTGTTGACGTCGAGAGTTACCTCAGCAGTCGGACAACAGCACGTGTCTCACCTCCATTCGCTTGACTACTTAATATCAGATGGACTTATATAAACTAACTGCAAAAAATGATGATTTGAGATTTTTTCTACTTGTTTTTTTAAAGGGGACAAATTTGGGATAATTTTTCTTCAAGCTCTCATCCAGTTCTTTGCAAATTGTTTGGTTTGCTATTTTTTTTTATCTCTCCGAATCGGATCACGAGCAATACTAAGTTTCAAAGTGGAGAGAGAGAAGCCTCCGGCCGAACCCAGTGTAACTAAGAGCCACTTCTACTACCCCTTTTGTGGGTACGCTCTACAAAAGTAGGGAAGCATATTCCCGGGGCTTCACAGTCCGGCTTCACTTGGAGGATTACGAGTCCAAAATTAAGTATCTTAGCAGCCCGATCAACAAAATGTCAACAAAATCCGTTCAGTGTTTTTAACTGCCCTCAATCTGATTCTGTTTCATGAGGAGGCTTCGACGGTTTTATCCCTCCCCGTTCTATAATGAAGATTATTGGGGTCTTCCTCCCTTTCTTGCAGAAAATCTTGAAGATGTAGAATCATAAAATTGAAAAATGAAAATAAATTAATGCAATAGTGTCTAATGGGACCCATAATAAGATTGGTCGGTACGTAACGGCTCCCTAATAGATGGTATCTTCCATTGGGTGGTGTATAATACTGGTCGCGGACACACCATCTAAGGCTAAGAACAATCCCACACGCCCGGTGGAACTTTCGTCCACGACGTTACTCGGAAAGAGGTTAGTATTTCCTCCCACTATAATTAATTTGCGACCGGTTGAAATAAAACGGAATATACTGCCCTGGTAGAAGATTTACCAAATATGTTGGTGTAATTAAAATGAAGTGGGTCAGGTAAGATATGTTTAGTACACACTGAGTTCTCAGTAATAAGTAAAGTGAAATTTGAATAGAAACTGAGCAGACCGAGCGCATTGCAAGGCAGCAGAGGCGGCGCTAAAGAGGGAATTTTCAGACAAAAGGCAGGACTCAGATATTTTGGTCTTGTCGTCCACAGACCTTTTCACTGCACTGCGCACTGCGGCACAAGCTACAAACGATATGGGATTAATATGTTCATGGTCCAGAATTGATCAAGAGTGTGCATTGAATGAGGAATCCGGATGGGCCCGAGGAAACAAATAAATGCACCAAGTCAGTGCTTAACTAACCGCTGCGGTTAGCAATATGCAGGTGTGGTGCTGTTTTCACTAGGCGCTAGACCTTTCCGGCACGAGTCTGACCGGTAGGCACGATCCCGTGGGTCAAAGCAGTCCCCAGCGGATCACAAAGTTATCCTCAAGATAACGATCGCCACCATCTCGTGTGTTTACCAGCGTTCCACGACTGTCAGAACAGAACGATGATCCTGAACGTAGAACGTTGGAACCAAAGGAACCTCCCCATCCATCTCAAGCCTGTGGCTATGGTTGTGAAAGCTTGTGCGGAATTGAAGAGAGCTCTACCTGCACTAGTAGTGTTGGGAGATGAGAAACATTGTACATATGCCTCCATTCTACGGTGTGAGGCTTGGAGAGATTGATGGCAGTTTTGCGCTAAGCCGGTGTATCGAGTTCATGGATATTCCTTTCGATATTGCACTCTGCAGTGCTAGATTTAGAGACAGCTTTCGCAGTCTGAGAGTAGTTGGGTTAAACGAGGTAAAAGTAGCTCGTTACACTGTAGCAACTTGGCCAGGCTTGTGTTTTCTCTCACTTGTGTAGGGCCCGAAACTCTCCAACGGCTTTTTATGGTTACGGTCCTGCCGGATTCGCTACACCGGCTGCAGTCTTTCTTCACAATCTATTTTTGCAGAATTGGGAGATTTTTCAGTAACCCTGAATCTGAAATGCAGTTGCTAGTGTATGATGTAATCAAACCTCGATGGTACTCTCCTTACCCGGGTCCCGTACGCTAGATGGAAACAACTCTGTATGTACGTAGCCAACCATATTCGATCTATGAGCTGTTTTTCCTTGTTATGAGCCGTATACCTAGACTAGCCAGGGATCACGATGTCCATTAGATACGTAAGCTAAACTATGACCTATGGATGAACAGTCCAACAAGCAATGTGGAAGGAATCTGCCTCCGCTCTCCGTGTGGTGCAGCTTTACACAGGACTCTGCATTTTTGGGCAGATGCTGACGCACTTTCAGTAGGATCTTGTGCGGCAATTGACTGCAACCAAATCTGAATCGCAGAGTAGACCTGCATTTATACGGAGGAGTTACATGTAGTACATAGTTTTAGGGCGCCACAAAATATGGCTGAATAGCGCTGCGCTCTAATTGGCTGTACAAGCATTGTAGTAGCCTAAAACGAAAATTTAGCCAGCTGAATCGTGCAAGAAACTAAAGTCCTGCAGTGACCCGGGTAATTAGCTGAGACCGATTTCAGGAAACAATCTATGAAGATCGGACCTGGCAAACTAAAAGTTAGATCACATCTACAAATGACTGTCCTATGACGGTCACCAAGCTGGGCTCAGAAGGTTTCAAAAGCACTGAGCCTGACGAGCCTGACTCGATCGTTGTTTATCAGCACCCTTCCGGAACGCTTTTTGCTTAGTGTCAGCTCAGCTCATAACCAGGCGAAAATTAAATCCCTTTTCGGTCATCATCACTGTTGGGAGAACTTTTTCTTTCTATAATGCCCCAGACAGCATCGAACTATTTCCATCCCTCACAACCTGCATCGATCTCTTATACTTTACTTTATACTTGACATCAGCAAGTCGGTGGACGCTGTCTTCTCGATTCGTCGTGTCCGAGTTTCAAATCAACGCACTTTGTTGCAGTACCGCGAGGACCCCTCGTGCTCCTTCACTACAGCAGCTCGGTGCCGAGTGGGCGACCAGTCGACTCCCGGTCAACAACCACTCTGGATTGACCCCCTACTCCCGGTCGCCCAGCACTCCCTTCTCGACGCTTTCCGAGACCCTTTTCCGTCCTCTTTTTCCACCACGATTCTGTCCGGGGAAAAAAAATGGCGGGCGTTGACCGAACCCTTCAAATAGTCCACCACACTGCAAGTCGTCCGTTCAAAACTGCAACCCCCTTTCAAACAGTGTCCCATGCCCCCCGTCACCCTAACCAGCCCTAACCAACCCTAACCAACCCTGCTGCGTGACCGGTAAGTTTTCCCCCCACCACCAATATCTAAAGATTCTGACACCGACACGAAAATCGACACGCGTCGCCATTCGAGTGCAGCGGAAGCCAAGCCAAAAGATTTTTGTGTCAGATCATGTAACCCGGATTGGGACTGTCTGACACACATGTGGTAGCGTGGCAGGCGAAGAGTGGGCGGACCACTGTGTCACGCAGGGGGTACGGGCCCTGGTCCATAATCAGAAGCAGCCAAGCGCGCGTACTTTGTGAGTATACAATGCGCAGATCCTTATCATTCTGCTGCTGCCCTCCTGCCGCGTGGCCTCCTTTGAGTGCTGCGACCCTTCGTTAACCCTTTATTTCCTGCCACGCGGCAAAAAGCACGTCGCGAATCCACGAGTTTGGGGCCAGAATCGGAAAAGTGAGCTCGGGGATTTCGTGGCTTTTTCGTCCACGCTGGATCCATTTTTTACCCATCCTTAGAATTTCCATTTATGAGACCATGATATAGTAAAACACTTTTCCAAATAGAGAGGGAGATATAAGCGTCAGAAAGACGGGCCAAACTAACACTTGAGAAATCCGTGTGTCAGACAAACTCATAAAACTATGCGGCGTTTTGATTTCAGACAAACTCATTGAAGTCGTCTGGTTTGGATATTTTATTAAGCGTTACAGATATACCATCTCAAGGATGGATGGAGCTACTGTAATGGCTAGATTCCCTCTACCTACCTTTTCGACATTTGGATGGACAGACGCTTGACCATTGGAAAAGGGCTTGGATGAAACCAGCTGGAAACAATCTATTTTTAAACTAAGTATTGTCTTATATTAACAGCTAGCTTATCTCTAAAATAGAATGAGGTGGCATCCTATCTGGACAGACACCCAAATGGAATCCAAATAACCAATCAGGGCTTGTCACTTGGTTAGATGAGATTGTGGGCCTTCGTTTATAAAAAAGATCAGCACGACGCTTATGGCGGTGGTGTACGTTTGGTGTGTAAACCCTAGTGTACATGTGTGAGAGATTTGGATGAAGAAGGTGTGAGTGAGGATGTGCTGCTAACCCATGTGAATGATTCTGACTCCTCTCCATTGGATCCTACCTATCTCGCTAGCCTGTTTTACCGAGCACACATCCCCGTGATAGCTCAATACCCGTAGAGGAAGAGGAATAACGGGGTGGGTGAGAATCTTGGTGGAGAAGGGGTTGCAGGATTTCGTTAATCATTAGCTACACATTCCTTCCTTGTACGTCAGGTAGCTGTACACTAACACTGTTGCCATGGCGGCGCTCTACTGTTTCAGTTCTCGCTCGTGTTTTTGCTTGCTCCTGGCTTTCATAGTATCTACTTGCATTTCTGTAACTTGCGGCACTGGCCTCGTCTTCTAATCCTCCAACTGACGCTGAGTTTAATGCGTACAAAGAAACTCCCGCTGGTCATTTTGAGTCGTTTTTGCCAGCATCGTGCGTGCTTCGGTTGATCTTAGTCTGGTGATTGAAGTTGATTATCCGCCTCTTGGTGCTCCGGTTGAACGTCCTGAATTGGTCCTCGACACGCCTTCTGATCACTGGGTAGCTCAGTTTGAGTTGACCGTTGCGTTGGAGGGTCTGAAGCCCACCCATACTCCGCAAGAAGAAGCGGAACAGAGGCAAAAGTGCATCCAAGCGTTTGAAGGGGCCAGAGCGGCCAAGGCCCTGCAGCGTCTTTTTGTTGCAGTGTTATCTAGGATTGGAATGGGAGGGCCACACTTCTTACCAGGCAAAGGTGGCTGCCACTGATACAAGGTGGAATGAGCCGTCTTGGCAAACTTAAAGTAACGTGTCCAGTTGTATTGCTCACCAGCCTGCCGTCTTGTTTCAACAACAATGGTGCGCATGTGAGAGAGATGCGCAGTGGCACAACCAGCAGGCAAGGAGACAGAGCTGAGCTGCACCTTGTGGGGGTGAGGAGTTGCCACTGGCAAGCCACATGATGTTTTCAACCACATCAATCTTGGCCCCTGCAGCACACATCCAATCCAAGCCTAACAGCAATTGCTCGCTAATGGTAACTATGCAAGTCAGTGTGACCGACTTGCAACTGACCTTAATAGGGATGGTGACCAAACACAGGGGCTCATAACGCATGCCATTTGCAATGGTCATCTGCAGACCTGTGGCTGGGGTGAGTTTGAGACCAAGTAGTCGAACCACGGACAATGGAACAGCAGACATGGTGTAGCCTGTGTCAACAACACGTGAAAACGAGAGGTGCCCTATGTGGCATTGAGTCATGAGAGGGTGCACTCTTTCCTTCCTAAGCTTCCTATTGGCTTCACAATGCACTGACCGCTTGGCCCATTCACAAGCGATCGGTTTCATTTAAAGGCTGTTTGCCCTTCTGTTCTCGTTGAATTTGTGTGTGTTCTGCAATCATACCAGGGACAAGATCGGCATAGGTGCAGAAGCGGGTCCAGTGCTCAAGTGACCCACAAATGAAACAGGCCACACAAGGTTTATGACGAGCATGGAATGAATGAATGAAATGAATGCAACACCATGTGGGAAGAACACATTGGACATGCCATGACATGCAAAATTAACACCAAACACAGTCTAGAATCCATGCAATTTCATATCAACATGCCTTCATGATTCAGCACATCGAGGTCGATGTGCTCGTGATCCCACCGCTGCTGCATCCAATAGCACCGCCGATCCAATCCAAGACCGCACCTGATGCACACTGGCCATAACCCTGGCCCAAGAGTCCCTCATAAGAGGAACATTCTCCAAGATATAGGCTAGAGGTTGCACTTGCCTCGTCTGCAAGTCACACAACACTCTCAACATCTCCCAAAACAAATGCGATCGTGCATCATGCAAGCCGTTCCCATGACCTGCGGGAGAGTGTCTTTGGCAAGGCCATCCAGCTATCACCAAGTGAATGGCACCATGCTGGTCCAAATTATCCGCCCCCAGCAAGGTAATGTCTGCTGGCAAGGCCTTTTGATTTTACCTTTAACCTCATACCGTGGGCCAGTCTGAGTATGGCCACGATGAGAATCAGCAGGAGGAGGCTTGGCAGGTGCGGCCCTCCAGGATCCTTCTGCCCTGACAGCTTGAAGCTGAGTGTGCAGCTCTTGTTATAGGGTTTTAACCTCCTCCAGTAATGTAGGAGAGGCCTCTGTAGAGCCACCCTTAACCATGGCAACCCCATGAGAACATTCGGAAGTATGTTGATGAGCAGAATAAACAACAGACATACAACTTTTGCCTAGTTTAGCATTCTTAAACCTCATGCGCTCATCCATCATCTCTACCATATGCCTCTCATTGCGATAAGGATACTTTTGTAAGTAGACTTGATCAGATGCAAGTTATCCGGTAATGAAGTAGGTTTTAAGTATGGCAGTGCATTCAGAAGGTACCGGAATGGCCTTGACCACCGTGATTTTCAAGTCAGTGTAGTATTTCCAAATACTCTCACCAAGTTGATAAGGACGATCGGGCATGGTGTAGTTGATTGACATGTCTGCACGAAGCAACTGAAGAGCCAACTGCTTGGCCACTCCCCATCGCAACTCACCCTGATCCTTGATACTAGCTTCAAAGAGGTCACGAGCCTCACCTTTGAGACAAACGGGCTTTTGGCAGGTTCCACTCACAGAGTCAACCAAGGAGAAAACTGTGTTCACCTGTAAGATGGGCCTCTTTCAGTTTGAAACCATGCCTTTTGGATTATGTAATGCCACTGCTACCTTTCAACGTCTCATGGATGACGTTCTAGGGAACTTGCGCTGGGAATGTGCATCAAGTATGTTGATGACATCAACGTTTACTCAGCTGACTTTGATTCTCACATGCTGGATCTGAAGCGAGTTCTGTGCAGGCTTAGAGGAGCAGGCCTCAAAGGAAAGCCAAGAAATATGATCTGTGCATGACGGAGCTTCATTTTCTTGGCCACCTTCTCTCAGCTAAAGGCATTAATTAGCCCTGACCCTGCCAAAATTCAGGCTGTCTGGGAATATCCCACTCCACGTGAGAAAAATTGTGTCCGTGTTTTCCTTGGGTTAGCCTCTTACTATCGTCGTTTCATTAAACACTTTGCTCACATTGTTGCGCTTAATCAGTTGTTATGCAAAGATGTTCGCTTTCTTTGGGGCCGGTCCCAAATCACTGCTTCGAGAAACTCAAAATAGCCCTCACCAGTGCACCCCATTTTGGTCTTTCTTGATTTTTCACTGCCCTTTATTCTTCAGACTGATGCCTCTGACCTGGCTGTTTCAGCTATTCTATGCCAAAAGAGAGACGGCATGGAACATGTGGTGGCCTATGCTTCCAAGCGGCTTGACAAACATGAAAAGAACTATAGCATCACTGATAAAGAAGGTCTTGCAGTCATTTTTGGGGTGAAACACTTCAGGCAGTATCTCCATGGCTGCCCCTTGTTATTCAGACTGATCATATTTCATTGAAGGCTCTCAAAACCCCACGAGCACTCTCGGGACGCTTGGCTCGGTGGTCACTTACTCTTCAAATGTTTGAGTACGACATTGAATACAAGAAAGGCAAAGCCAACAGCAATGCCGATGCTCTCACCCGCACTGACTAAGTCCTCTGCCCCTTATGTTACCTTAGATGACCTTGCACACTGCTTACCATCTGGTGCTTCACCCTTGCCTTCTTCCTCTCCTGACGGATCCGATTTACTTGCTTTGTTTGGTACTGTTCCTTTTCTTCCACCTGATCTCATGTCTGAATGGGATTTGCTTTCCTTTTCTGCTGGTTGAGATTGGTTTAGAGTGTTGTCCTGCCACTGAGGTCATATTCTAGGTATGATATCTCTCTCTCTTCTCTAATTGACCTGTACCTTTCTCCTTCTAGTTCTGGTTTTGGCATTGAATCCTCTCCATAGGGAAATCTGCTTATGTGCTTCATTGTCCTTGGTTGCATCTTCATGAAGTCTCCCTTGTCATTCAGTTGAGCTAAAAGCCTTCCCATGGAAATCACTGAGGCGGACACTCCGTTATGCTCACACTAACCCAAGGGCTGGCTATCACAGCTGCAACCATGGAGGACCTACTTCACCAAGCCCTCCTCCAGAAGTGTAAGACCAACACTCATCTGTCGGGCCTCTCTTCCCGTCTTCTCAGGCAAGTCAGCTATCATCTCCCTTCTCATAGGAGCATGAAGGTAAGTTGTTTAAGGTAGTTCATGTTCATGGGCAAGAGACTGCCATGGAGGTCCCTACTAGGAGCTCTATGCCTGCATTGCTTGAGCTTTACCATTGCTCACTTTATGCTGGTCATTTAGGCATTGACAAAACTGTCAAGAGAGTCCAGGAAAAGTACCATTGGAAGGGGTTAACTAAGGATGTGGCAGATTTCATTTCTAAGTGTGTTCCATGTAAGTCCAAAACTTTGCTGCCTAGGACCATCGCTCCTCTTAAATTACAACCAATTTCGGTGACTGAGATGTTTGCCCGAGTTGGTCTTGATCTTGTTGGACCCCTCAAAACTACGACTAAGGGCAATAGCTACATTGGTGTGGCTACTGATTACCTGTCTAAGTGGGTTGAGATCCGACCATTGGTTGCTAAGGACAGTGACGAGGTGGTTCAATTCTTCTTTGATGAAATCCTGCTACGCCATGGTTGTCCCCTTGAAATTTTAACTGATCAGGGTACGGAGTTTTGTAACCAGCTGATGGAGGTTGTGTGCTTTAATTTAGATGTCAAGCATCGCTTGACTGCTCCCTACAACCCCCAGTGCAACGGGCTTACAAAGAGATTCAACAAAACCATGTGCCAGTTGTTAGAAAAGAATGGGGCTCTCACTGAAGAATGAGATGTTACTCTACCCATTCTCATATTTGCCTACAGGACCTCGGTACATGCCACCACTCGCTTTTCTCTTTTTGAATTATTGTATGGCCGCAAGGCTCGCACCCCTCTTCATGTCCCTGTGCTTCAAACTTAGGTTGGGGAGCCCATCATATGGGAAGAATTTCTTACTCACCTCACTTCTCATCGTTTGCGTTTATTAGAGACTGCTAAACACAACATTCAGGTTTCTCAAGTTGCTCAGGCTAGAATTATAACCGTAGGGTTGTTTACTCTGAAAGTTTTTCTCTAGGCTAGACTGTTTGTGTTCGGTTGCAGCCTGGCAAACAGGTCACCAAGTCCAAAATGCGGATCGATGGGCCTTATCTGATTCATGCGATTTTGTCTGGTCGACAATACCGTCTCATTCCTCAACATCCTTATACGGCGGAGATTGCAGGGACTGTTCATGTTTCCCAACTTGTCCTTTCTAAGCTGCAGTTTGATTTGACCTGCCTCAACGTGGAGAATCGTCATGTGGTTTTAACTCCTAGGAAGCGTGCTCGGCTTGATTCTGCTTCAGTTGCTACCTAGACTTACTCATGACACTATATTTTATTCAGCTAGTCCCTAC
Organism: Takakia lepidozioides; assembly: GCA_030704615.1. Lineage (NCBI taxonomy): Eukaryota > Viridiplantae > Streptophyta > Takakiopsida > Takakiales > Takakiaceae > Takakia > Takakia lepidozioides. The sequence continues at coordinate 80,256,932 of CM060732.1, read as the reverse complement.
CTAGGATCCCTCTCATTTCTCTTTGTAGTTTTCTAGGTTGCACACCTCACAAGATGGGGTTTTTTCCCAACAAGGTTTTGTCCTTCGCTCAAATTGCAGAGCAAGGTTTTCCTTGTTGCGGTTTTTTCATCTTATCTTGGTGTGACTTTGAGCGACACTGCTCCCTGTCTTAAGCATAGTGTTTGTTAGATGGCTCACTAGAGCTCGCTTCTCTGTGTGCCAGGAGGCTTTACATATGTAATGGCTAGATTCCCTCTACCTACCTTTTTGACATTTGGATGGACAGACATTGGATGATGACCGTTGGAAAATGGCTTGGATGAAACCAGCTGGAAACAATCTATTTTTAAACTAAGTATTGTCTTATATTAACATCTAGCTTATCTCTAAAATAGAATGAGGTGGCGTCCTATCTGGACAGACACCCGGATGGAATCCAAATAACCAATCAGGGCTTGCCACTTGGTTAGATGAGATTGTGGGCCTTCGTTTATAAAAGAGATCAGCACGCCCCTCAGGGACAAAACAAAGAAATAGCCTTCCAACGATACACGCCTGATTTAGTTTGATCTGAAAGTAAATTTTGAAAGCCTTAGGTATTTTTCGAGTAAGCTCGAAATACCTGGGTAGCTTGTTCATCCATAGCAGAAGAAGGGGGCTGCAAATTACAATTGAAGCGCCAACACACGTCCTGACTGTGCTGTCGATGTGTACCTTGACCAATTGAATCCGGACCTTAGCGGGTTTTATTTCCCCCACCCTCAATCGCTTGGTCTGCCCTTCTAGACGTCAACTTAGTAGACCATATTGATAAAGAGTATGCGGCGGTGTACGTTTGGTGTGTAAACCCTAGTGTACCTCTGTGAGAGATTTGGATGAAGAAGGTGTGAGTGAGGATGTGCTGCTAACCCATGTGAATGATTCCGACTCCTCTCCGTTGGATCATGCCTATCTCGCTAGCCTGCTTTACCGAGCACACCTCCCCGTGATAGCTCAATACCCGTAGAGGAAGAGGAATAACGGGGTGGGCGAGAATCTGGCTTTACACTACTTTGCAAAGAAAAGGCGAAAGCGAAAGCAAAAGCAAAAGCAAAAATGAGGAGATGATGTCTTGTTCCTTTTATATATATATATATATTTATTTATTTTTATTTATTTATTTATTTATTTTTTTAGAGAACAGGGACAGTGGCCCTGGAATTTATATATATCTTCTCACCTTATAGACGTGATATCCTGCATAGCTTTATAAAAAGACCCAAGTGGGGTGATACAAATGGGTGTATGTCCCCAAGAAGAAACAACCAAAGCTCGTAGAACTAGATATATTAACACAATGAAAGAAATCAAACTATTCTAGTATCACCTACAGCCTGAAGAAGGTAAGACAACAGGAAAGAGGGTGGATCAGATAGTGCGGGGAGGCGAGATGAAGCCGCCCCAGCAACCTCTGCCCGACGTAAAATAGATTGAGCTTGAGCCTTTTGCAAAGCAACAGAAACTCGTTGTCTAAAAAAAGCTACAAGAACAGAGGCGTATGGGCTTCCAAGGCTTTTGTTTTCTGCTGCACGATAGGCACATGTGCGAAGGAACTCGTTGAACTAATGATGCAAACAACCAAAGATCTCGACTGCCAAAGGAAGGAAATGTGTCTGTGGAATGACGTGCCCGATAGGTGCTCTTTTTGTAACGCCTTATCACACCTTGTTTTAATATGATTTACAAGGCTTCCCCACCTTTTGTTTCTAAGAAAACCCAATACAAATATTATTTTCAACAAGTTGGAGCTTATCTTGTGTTAGCTAATGTAAGCAATTGGGACATTTAGTATATTAGTTAACACTTATTTGAAGGATAACAGAGTTATAAGTAAAGCCAAGTTTCCTTTTAATTACTCAAAAAGGGAGGGACCGCTTCCCTTCATAACATAGTGAGGTTATTTAATTAACTTCTGGATCTTGTAAACTCCAGAATTGGATTTGTTGGTTGCCATTTCACAACCCACTAGTTAAACTTGTGGACAATGCTGCTAAGAAATTTCTATTCATAATCTGGCACTCTACACCAGCCGCAACAAAATATTCATTTCAAATTTTATATTCCTGGAGTCAGACTCCTGTCTTGTTTTTTTTTTGAAAGGGAATCGCCCGCAAATCATGCCCCTTAATTTAAGTGAGAAAAGACTCCCATTTTGTTTGACCGAGTCGCAACATCCGAGCAAGGTTTTTTTTTTTTTAAGGGAAAAGCTTTTTGTTTTTTAAAGCTTTCATATCAACATGCCCGAAATTTCATCACTATTTCTTTTTTCAAATTTTTATTTCTGTTTTTATACCTCTTTTTTTTTAAAGAAAAAAAAGGGGACGGACCCTGTGAATCATGTTATTCAAAATCTACATCGTAACCATGACAGTAACGCCGACTTACGTCTTTCTCTCATTTGCAACGATATTTTCTGACACAAAGGCCCTTCAAATATTGGGAATGGGTTGTGTTGTACGAGTTTGAATTCAATGATAACAAAAAGCTGGTGGATCTGAGATGATCTGGGCCGTTGCATGTTTGGAAATAGGAATTAAAGAAAGGAAATATCCAAAACCTGGCACATTGAGAAGAATGTTGGAATTATGGGCCTTTTGGGCGCGTGTAAATGAACTGCTGCGCGTGTCCCACACGCTGCTGTCCTTCCTGTGCACGTGGCGTGCTCTTACACATGTCCCACGTGGCCGCGGCATTATCACATCGACGCCAAACCCGCCCTTTTGGTGGATGCCGGATCTCTAGGATGAAGTCAGGTCTTCATGTTTTGACGTTCTGTTTTAAACCACCCCTTTCACTCAAAAAGGTGGCCATGGGGCACGATGATGACGTCACCATGTGCAGAAACCCGATCCACAAAGACTGGAAAAGGAATCCGATTTCAACATCAACGGTTCAGAGTAGATCTACCTTCCTGACAAATGAATCTAAGGCCTTTTTTTGTTTTTAAAGCCTTATGATTTTCACATTAAGCATCCACATTACAGTCGAACCTCTTTAATGGTTAACATTGGGGAGTAGCAAAAAGTTAACTAGGGTATGTTGGCCTATGACCGTTCACATAACGATGGTGAAAAATCCAATGGTGAATTTTTGTCATTTTTACCCCGGTAAAATTCGTAAGGTGTCCCACTTATGGAGCAACCCACAAACTGGGAACTATTTGATTTCATGAATTTTACACAAAGTTATGCCTCTCATTTTACAATAATTGGGACGTTATGGCGCACGTGCGAGCTGACTGGTGGGCCCCATGCACGGACGCCCGGTTCCTCCCACTTGGACCCCGCCGCTGCGCGCGGTCGCCCACCTGCTGCCGCGGCCCCACTAGCCGTGCCTGCGGCAGCCCCGCCACGCCCCCAGTCCGGCGCGGCCAGTCTGCCCGCCAGTCCGCTGCCCGTGAGTCCAGTTCCCCTCAGTCCGCCAAACTGCCAGTCCGCTGTGCACGCCAGTCCCCGCAAGTCCACCCAACAGTCCGCTGTGCCCGTCTGTTGCCCCCCAGTCTGCCAGTCTGCCAGTCCCTACCAGTCGAAGGATCTGGATCGTCCATTCTGAGAAACCCATCCGCGCCATCCATGTTTAGGGCATGGAAGATCGTAACACCCTGCCACGAACTCGCCCACTCGTTGTTGTTGTCTCGTTCTTGCGGCTCTTTGTTGTCCAATGTTGCGGACATGACTTTGCCCGCATGCGGCTGTTGTTCTTGTTTATGGCGATTTTAATGACGATGAAGGGTGTGCCTAAACATGAGAGGGCTGGCGGGGCTATACAGCCACCATCGTGTATATGCTTCCACTATTTTCGCCTTCGTTTTGTGCTGACGTGCTTATTTTTTAGGACGGTATGTGGAAAAATTGCATGCGTTTACGGTTTGTGGTGTGTCTCCGAGTCCAAGCTCCTTCGTATGGAGCAGGAAACCATTGGTAACACGATAGCGGAAATCGCGGAAGCAAATGCATGTGGGGGCGTGTATACATTGCAGAATTTATGTCCACCGATGAGACTGTTCAGGGGAGGACGTCTCTGCCACCACATGTCTGGGAACTGCGGAGAGTGTGAACAGAATAAGATCCAGTCCGAAGGTCCTCAAACATCCAGATGCACCTCCTGAAACATCACATCTCAACCACTACCGTCTCCTTGAAAACTGGACAATGGGAAAGGAGACGTAGCCTGAGAGATGTGGATTCACGTTGCTTGTGGATGTTCGAGGTCCTTACAACTGCAAATGCGCGTAGATCAACAAGCTCTTCGACTGCGTCTTTGTAGTACTTTCTCTAAGCAGTGTGTTGTGCCATGAGTATGGGCATATGCAAGTCTGCTGGACGGATGAAATGCAACCATGGCATGACGACGACGCCAAGCGTGGTTCTGATGGGATATCAGTCTGGTCTGCTGGACTGTTGGTCTGTAAGGATACAAGTCTGGTGTGGCGTGAGTCTGTTCTTCACTGGACTACTGGGTCGTCACTGCCTGCCGAATTCCGAAGTGTCTTCTCTCATCTTATCCCCAAAGTCTCTTCTCTCGTCAGTCTGTTGAACCGTTGGTCAGCTGGAAGACCGTCTCTTCGGATATGAGTCCGTTTAACTACTACCTTTTAATTATCCGCATTGTCGTGAGTCTGCTGAGCCGTCGGACTGCTAGTCTGTCCGTCTCTTCTGATATCAGTCAGCTGGACTGTCACAAAATCAGTCTACTGTGGCGCAAGTCTGTTTGCGCTGGGTCTGTTGAGCCGTGATTATTATCACGTGTAAGTCTGTTGGACGCGGTTTACGGTTTACTCCCGTATCACCCGGCCGCCTAGGGGATACTTTGTCTTTTGGGATATTAGTCTGTTGTCGCGCAAATTACTCTGCGTCAGTCTCTTCATCAGTCTGTTGAACCTTCCATTTGCTGGACTGTCCGTGCAGTGACATACGAGTTTGTTGTTGCACAAGTTTGTTTGCAGTGGGTCTGTTCGGTTGTTATGTCATTAGGTTTAAGTCTGCTGGACGCAATAAATGCAGCGACAACGGTAAGGAGGCCCAGTCACGTCGCGGCACGTCATCAGACTCCGCACCAGACTCCGCACTCACCTTAGTTTTTTCGTCAGTCCGCTTAACCTCAGTCGTCAGTCTGTCCTTGCGGTGGCATATGAGTCTGTTGTAGAGGGTACTGGGTCTGCTCGGCCGTCTTTGTCATCAGGAGTAAGTCTGCTAGACTTAATGAATGCGACGACGACAGACTGACGATAGTCCCACTCATCCCGTCTGCTGGACTGTCCGTGCAGTGGCATACCGCCAGCACGTGTGAGGGGTCTGCAACTATTTAATGCGATGGCGGCCAAAAAGGGACGCCAGTGAAATCTCGCCACGTCACTCCGCACATGCAGGGTCCACTTCCCGCTGGACTTCTTTCGCACTGTCCACCTCCCATTGGTCCTTTGTGCGTGTTGGGTTTTCGAGGCGAGGACAGTCGCGTGAGCAACAACCGTCGCCTATTGCCCGGTGAGCTTTCCTCTTTGTGCTGTGTGCTTTGGTTTCTTTCTATTATCTTTTTCGCTCTTCTCTGCTTTCTTATTCTTAGTCTGTCTGTCGCTCATTGCCACTGCAGCTCTTGTCTGATTCTGCAGCCATGGAGGATACTTGTGCAAAAGGTGGAGCAGACTGGTTGCATTTCATGCACAAGTCCAGGCTAAATACTGGTACTCACCTGAGGAGTATGATGCGAAAATAGTCGAAGCATTCTTAGACCTCCGCGCAATCAAGCCTGCAGACTCCAACTGGCAGAAGGATAAACTCCACTGTCCCTTCTGTAGTGAAATTATCAAGGACAAAGTGCAGCTAAACCGCCATTGTGTTGACACGGGTTGCAAAAACAAGCGCTATATCCCACCTGGCTTCAAGCCGTGGCCAGTTCAAAGTTCAATGAGGGTGGTGAATACGGCCACGGCCAGACTCCGTGGCGCAAACCCAAAGGCCCGCACTTTGGCGGAGGTGTGCGCACGGTTTGGATGTTTCAATGCAAGATGTGCATGACCTGACATCGCCATCGCCTATGGCTCCCAGAAAAAGGAAACTTAGTGATAGGGCCCAGAAGAAGGAAAGAGAAAAGGCTGCAAGGTCTGCTCGGGAGGCGAGGGCGAAATCTCAACGGCAGACTCGTCCCCAAGGCAGTCGGGAAGTGTCACGGGCTGTGCCAGGGAGACGGTCTACGCAGCAGACGCAGACCATCAGTACTTCGAGTGAGAGCTAGTCTGCTGAGCCGTCTGCAGACATCATTCGGAATGATGAATTCGTAGGTCCGAGAGGTGTCTCATCTCCCGTCGACATTGTCTTGCCTGACCAGTCGAGGGTTCACATGGACGAAGTCCAGTCGAAAGAGACTACCAGTGGAGTCTGTCCTAGTACATTGTGCCTCTTACCATTTGGGCTTCTCCCATCGATGTGCCCACCAGTGGACGATCCAGACTTCTTCCGTTTTTTCTACAGTTTCGCCCAGTCCGGACAGCTCAGCAGAACCATCCGAGCAGCGGAGAAAAATTGGTTGAGCTCCCTTGAAAATGAGGAGGACGTCTGTGTCGACGACGACGACGAGGTAATGCCCAGTCTGTCCCCACAATTGGTGTCTGTTGTCATAGAGTCTGCTGGTTCAGTCTACCTGCTCGGTCTGCTACGTCAGTCCCCTTGTGGACTTGCTGGTCAGTCCCCTGCTTGTGGACTTGCTCGTCAGTCCGTGGAGTCCGCTGGTTCTTTTGTTCTGTGCCACGATGCTGGTGAGTCTGCTCGTGAGTCTGCTAGTGAGTCTGCTGCTAGTGAGTCCGATGCTGAGTTTTTGGGTTTTCTGTCATATACCAGGATGAACGAGCCAGTATTTGGGAGGCCTTGTGTGCTTGGCGGACGGTGAGCTCCGACCCTCCTTTAGTAGTGAATGCGGTGCGCCGGGAAGTGGAGCGGGTGTGGGAGTACATCTTGTTTAAGTACCCTGGCTCAGCAGACGCCATAGCAGCACTGGACTCTGCAGACAAAGCACTCGCCAATTCCCCGGTCAACACCATACTCACTACAGACTTGGTGGACACAGACCTCACCCAATCTGGCATCCAGCAGACTCTTTCCCACCAGACTCACAGTCAGCGCAGTCTTGTCCAGCACACTCCCATGTACCAGACTCTCGTCGAGCATACTCCCATCCAGCAGACTGCTTTGCAGACTCCCAGCCCACAGACTGCTATTCAGGAGACTCCCAACCAGCAGACTGCCACCCAGAAGACGCCCATCCACCACACTACTGTCCAGCGGACTCCCAGCCAGCAGACTCTCATTGTCACGACCACCACGGGACTTTTTGGAGTTTGGCGCTCGCCATTGCCGCTCATTGATCCCGAAGCTATGGACCTGACACTTGCCTGTCTGAGGGTGGGGGAAGTCAATGCCAATATGGATTGATATAATGAGCTCCATCGCATTGTCACGGACGGCCGGTGGCCTTTTGTTCCCTTTCATTATTCCATGGAATTTACTATGGCAGAAGCAAATGAAGTCCTCGAAAGCGCACATTCTGTGGCCCTGGCAGCCACGAAGGTCCAAAATGCCCGGCCACTGCTTGTCCAATTAATCCTCATGGATGACCCACGGCCTCAGGAACTCAGACATATGCCCATGGCACATCCCACCTTTGGGGTGCGGGGAAAGCACTTGCTTGGAATTACTGAAGAGTATTTTGATCGCATTGCTAATTCTTTCTTTCACCATCGATAGATGCAGTTCGGCAATTTCCATTCATACAGTAAATTGGTAAAAGACCTACAAAGTTTGAGGAAGTATTTGTTTCATTCAGATTCGGATACGGGTAAGAAGAGTGTTGTGGATGAGGCGTTGCAATGGTTTGCTGCGGTAATGGAGTGAGCAGTGCTCGATATTGTGTTGAACAGACCGGATGTGTTCAAAGTCCTATGGTGTGGCTCCCCATTTGAAAACCGCATGCCAGCGATTCGCCATCTCGATGGAGCATGCTTGGGACGCCAAATCCAAGATATTGGTCTCATTGGCAACCTCCTAGAAGGTAAGTTCTGGACCGTTGTGAAGTTCATGGTCTTTTCTTCCACCATCCTATCAGACTCACTTTGTCCAACTCATCTGTTTCAGGAATGTCCGATTTAGACGAGCACGTGCAGTGTGCTTTCGATTCCCTTGTCAGAGGTGCACGAGATGTTGTGCTGGCGTTATAGGGACTCCATGACACCGTTCAGCAGACTGCTGACGATGCCATTGCTCAGCATACTGACCCACTGCAACAAAAAGAGCATGGACAGACTGTCAACACTATCCCAGCCACTGTTCAGGAGAGTGGGCGCACTACAGGCCACACCGAGGACAAGGAGACTCATGAGCAGACCGGCGAGCAGACTGAAGGACTGCCTCTGCACCAGACCGTGCAGCATACCGATGATGTCACTGTCAAGCAGACCGTCCACCATACCAATGAGCAGACCGGGTTGTAGACGGATGACTTGGCTGTGCACCAGCAGACTGTGCAGCATACTATTGAGCAGACCGTCACTACAAGAGATGAGCATTTTTAGGACTACTTTGGCGGAGTCATAAAAACTGCACTAGGTAGATGACTACAGAGCGCTGAAATGCATTGCAGTCATAGTTTTATGACTTTGTAGTAATGGATATCACTACATTACTCCGGAAAGTTAGGGAGCATTGGTCAAACATTGTTGACCATGATGACAGGGATGGTTTATATAACTAGTGTGATATGTTTGACTACACGTGGACGACGTTTCATGGAATCTTATGACTCCATGACTGAAGATGGTTTCACAGCTCTATTTATACGACTACATCACTACACGTGTTATTTTGAAGGCTCATATAATGCAAATAAGGTTGCCCATTAGGTTTAAAAAAATAAAAAAATTGTTAATAAGGTTGCCCATTAGGGTAATCGTGAACAAAAAGGAGGGCTAGGACTTGGCATTTTTTTTTGTCTCCTGCGCCACACCATATAGCCGAGGGATGGAACGCGATGATAGCAGGATATGCAGGGGTGTGGGATGGAGGCGTTGAGCAAATGATGCACGAAGGAGAAGAGGAGGAGGAGAGGAGACGAGGAGAAGCGAGCTCGCCGTTCTTGGGAGAGTCAGCTTGGTCTTAGCAGGCGTGTTTCAATCTCTGACTACTCAGCTACGCCGTAGTGGTTCGATCTCACAGACCAATCCGACATTACCTGACTACAAACACAAGCAGCACACACAAGAGGTCCTTTTAGGTTGATGGTCGGTCAAATCCTCCATGGGTCAGGACAGGTCAAGGACAATGTGGTAGGGCACCTTCTTCTTCAACCTATTTCAGCCTGTGTTGCCCTCTCATCAGACTCGGCCGCAAGATGCATATTGAATTCTGTAAGTTAGGTCGTTGGGTAGATCTGTGGTGGTTTGGAGTGACTTTGGCAAGTTACTGCCAGTGTGGCAGCAGGGAAGTATCCAAAAACATATAATAGAGGTGAGGAGAAGCTTTGGGGTGAACACTTTCCGACCCCAGTCAATGGTGGGACAATGGAGACAAAAAGGCGAATGCCTGTTGGACTACAGAGAGAAGCAGATGCATTTCAGATTGTGATAAGTAGGGTTGGGGTGTTTCGTATGGTTGGGGTGTTTGCTGGTAGAATTCTAGGCTGTCAGAGGCATGGATAGCTGAAGGAGCAGGGATAGAGTGTGGGTCCAGATTCATCTAAGAGGGCTGGATTTCAAGCTCCACATTACCTATGATTCCCTGTGGAAGGATAGCTACAAGAAACCTACATGGGTAGATGGTCAACTGGAAGCGGCAGCAGCAGCGGCACAATTGATAAGGTCAGGCACTTCTACTGAAGGCACCTCCTTCAGCACATTTCACCCTGTTTTTCCCTCTTATCCGTTTCTTGCGAGCTGTCTTCTCTTATCTGTTTGTCTGCCCAATCTTCAGTGAATGCGTCAAGGCTTTGTGTTTTGGCTTCTTCCTCACTTTTGTCACCCTCTCCCATGAATATCTCTGGTTGGTGCTCAAACCCTGCTGAGCTGTAGATGTTGTCCATGCCAATGCATTCTTCTTCACCAAATCCATGTTTTTGCCCTAAATCCTTGATGTCTTGGCTGGATTTCTGCAGAATAGGCATCCCATCCCCTATTTCGGCCTTCTTTGCACTTCCTCGTGTCAACATGTTGATGTGGGGTGTTGTTGTAGTCTTATTGGAGTGTGATCACTTATATGGTATATCTCGTCCAACTCATCCAGTGCCTCCACTCATTATGAGTGAACTGACATGATACTTGTGTTGTTGGTTGCATCATGTACTTCGTGCTTGGCAGTGGGTAAGCTTCTCCTCCTTCCACGTACTCATTGAATCACTGCAAAAGGTACTCCATACATCTTCCCTTGAGGGCCTGCCTCTTTTTTTGCTTCTGTGATTGTTTCAGCTTTGCTGAAAGTCTGCCAAGACCCATGTCCGGTTAGTGTGTGACGACTGTGTCTCATGTTATTACAGATTTTGCACAGTGTTCTTTGTTTGGGCCTTCTGATGCCTTGTCTGATGGACTTGGGTTTGTCAAAATCAACTTGTATCCACTCTGCTTCCATGTTGTTGCTGTCAGCAACTTGTTCTTCTGCCAGCTGAACCCCGACAGGGCCTGGGTCTTCCCTTCTGCCCGCATCAGAGCATTTCCCAATGTCTGTAGTTGCTTCATCCTTCCTCAACTCCGCCCTCTCTTTGGCAGGTTGCACACCTTCACTACCTTTGTTGTTTTTTTATTTGCACATGGTATATGCTGCTTGCATATCCTCATTGTAGTATTGAATATGCCCTGTAGGCATTGGCCTTACAAAGCCATTGTGCTCACTCTGGGTTTGGGTCATAGAACTTGGTCTGACCGCTGTCTGTTGATGCATCAGAGAGACACCCATGCTACTGCTTCCATTCCATCCCTCTGGGTTCTCTTTCCAATCACAAAATCGGCCCTAAATTTCCATGTTGAATTCTGCAAGTTAGCTGGTTGAGTGAATCTAGTTTGCAGCGAGTTTGACATGATACTGCCAATATGACAACAAGAAAGTATGTAACAGAGATGAGGAGAAGCTGTGGAATGGATACTTTTGTGACCCCAATTAACGGTGAGACAATCGAGGCAAAAAGGTGAATGTCTGTTAGATTACAGAGAGTATCGACGCAATTCAACATAGGAACTAGGGTCATAAGCTAAGTTGGGTGTCTAGGTTGTTATTCTCAGCTGCTAGCAGCAAGGCAAGGATGAATGCATGATTTGTGCAGACGCATGGATAGCTGAAGAAGCAGGGATAGAGAGTGGGTACAGATTCTTCCAAGAGGGCCAGATTTCAAGCACAAAATTACCTATGATTCCCTATGGATCAATAGCCACAAGAAACCTGCATGGGTAGATGGTCAACTGAAGGCAGCAGCTGCAGCGGCACAGTTGATAAAACCAGGCACCTGAACCGTGACCACAGCTATGACAAATGCGTCCTATGGTGCACCTCTAATCTCGGACCCAGATGGATATCTATGAAGATACTGCTTTCTCAGCAGCACTCAAACTAGTCAAGATGTACTTAGACACTGCACCCGTTGGCCAAGTGCAAACTTGAACATAAACCAGTGTTTCGTGAAAGGTACTCATCTCTCTGCCCTTTTAAAAGAGGTTCGAGTATGCCCAGTTTGTAGTCATTCATAATATCCTTGGATGAAGGACATGACGTAAAACCCGCATTCCCAGCTGAATGGCTGTCGGGGCACTTCAGGCTGGTTGAACTGAAATGCCCTAACCTCCTCCCAACCCGGTGAATCAACATTGTAGCCTAAACACTCCGCATGCAGCTTCCGTATCCATGACAAAACATATGGGCAACCATACAAAGACTCGATGGAATTCATGTGAGTGTAGCAGCCTTTCCGCACGTCGACGACAACAACACTTCAGTGCGCCCTGCAAGACGAATCTCATGAGCCTCACGGCAGCAGTCCACTCAGCAAACCACTCCAATTGCCTCTCCAACAGACTCTACAGACTCCCACACTGCACGGGTCCCACTACACTCAGCAGACTCAGAAGACTCATCACCCAGCAGACTCGGCATAATGAGCAGACTCAGCAGACTCGGCAGATTGAGCAGACTCAGGGCTGAGTGGGCAGACCGAGCAGACTGTCCTCATTCAAAAGACAGAACAGACTGGGTATGCGAGATCTTACTCCTCCACAATCGGAATGATTATATGATGGCAGTATTTTATGTCTTTGCCGAGCTGAGGGACGCTCCAGCAAGAATGCAGATACTCCACTAGCCTTTCCCGTGGCCCGTCCCAATGTGTCATCATACGAGACCATGTTGAGGCTGGCAGAAGAGCAACAATACTTGAGTACTTGTCTTCAACCGTCTTCTCATATAAACGACACCACAGCTCCAACATTCTATCTGTGCACTCCGACTCCACCTTCTCAAGTGGCTTCAAGTCCGGAGGCCCGATGGAGCACTCATACCGGGGGTCGCCTTCATAAAAGTGAACCATGCAATTGCCGGCCGCGACATTCCGTCGCAGGGCCGCGGCAAAACGAGAACCCAACCTGCACACAGACCACAGCCTTGTGTGAAAACCCATGTACGCAACGGTCTGAGCGGACTGACTCCATTCAACAGACTCGAGCGGACTGAGCGGACTCGCCAGACTCACCAGACCGAGCGGACTGAGCAGACTCACACTTTTGAGCAGACTGGAGTGACCAGACTCAGCAGACTAGGAGGATTACTCACTGGTGCATTTCTCGCTGAAGAACCACTTCTTTGTCCGTATCCAATGTCATTTTGCGGTCCTTGTTCATGAAGGCAGCGGACTTGCCTTTCTTCTCAGGTTTCTTGGCAACATGACCCTCCCGAATTTCCCTGAGTCTGCTCCACGACAGTCCGCTTCATCACTCTACTTGTGCCTAGGGATTCGGCGACTACTGTGGCCGGGTTCGATTCAGCAGACTGACAAAGTGATGCAATCCTGCTTCGCAAGACGACTGTGTCTGCAGGCTTGTTCACACTTGCAGGACCTGTATTGGCAGCCTCACGGGTCGCATGCGTTGAACTAATCCGTGCATCTATTGGCGTTGTAAGTAAGCCACATTTTCTGGTTGTGGAGCCAACGTGAGCAACATTGGCGGGTTGTGGAATTGCCTGGGAGGGAAACGGTGTCCTCAAGTCCTGTAGGTACAACAGATCCTGTCAATACACAGAAATTGAACATAAATCTGAAATCACAGAGGTGGAAGACGGCAGGGCACAACCTGTATGGCGTCATTGGAAGGAAGCGATTGGGCAGACTGGTCCCCTGCTTGAATGTCAGTCAGTCTGTGCTGCTTAGAGCGGTTAGCCTGGTGCTCAGTCTGCTCGCCGCTATGGTCAGTCTGCTGTCGAGTCTGGTGGACACTCTCGTGTGCGGGGGGGACGACATGTTGGCCCTTAGTCTGTCCATGTTCGGCATCGGTCTGGTGCTCAGTATCCTCAGTCTAGCCAGTCTGGTGCTCAGTCTGCTCGCCGCTCTGGTCAGTCTGCTGTCGAGTCTGGTGGACACTCTCGTGGGCGGGGCAAACGACATGTTGGCCCTCCTTCAGAGGACCATGTTCAGCATCAGTCTGCTGCTCACTGTCCTCAGTCTGGTCAGTCTGCTGTTCAGCTTGGTGGTCACTCTCGTGGTCGGTCTGCTCTTGTAGGGAGGGGATTTATCTATCAACTTGCAAGTCAACTGTGTCTTTAGGGTTTGATGCAGAAAAAGCTTGACTACCGCCGACATCTAAATTATCCGCGGCAACTACATCATCTAGTTCTTCAGTAAGGTCAATGATACGGGGTTAAGTTCCCATATTGCGATCAATCACGTAACAATCATCTATAGCTTTCGCGAGCGAACGAACCAAAACCGGGCTGAGCTGAATGGAAATAGTTGGCAGGCCATGGGTCACTGGACAAGAGTGGTTTACCGGTGCCCGGCTTATATCCTCAAACGATGCGCCAATATGTGAAGATGGCCGGGCGGGAAAAGAAGACTCCGTCAATGCATTGATAGGAGTGTTCAACAATATGGCTGAACGAAATGTGGTGTCGTGGAGTGCGATGCTCGCAGGGTATACATAGCAAGGGCACGGGATGGAGGCTTTGGAGACGTATGAGCAAATGATGTGTGAAGGGATGAAGCTCGACCACATCACGTTTGTGTGCGTTTGCAGTGCGTGTGCAAGCCTGGCAGCCCTGGAAAAGGGCAAAGAGGTGCATGGCGACATCGTCAGAGCTGGAATCATACCAGATGTGATCCTGAACACTGCCCTGGTGGACTTGTATGCCAAATGTGGGAGCATCAAGGATGCAAAGGGAGTGATCAACAATATGGCTGAACGAAATGTGGTGTCGTGGAGTGCGATGCTCGCAGTGAATGCACAACAGGGGCGCGGGATGGAGGCTTTGGAGACGTATGAGCAAATGATGTGCAAAGGGGTGAAGCCGACCACATCACGTTTGTGTGCACTCGCAATGCTTGTGCAAGCTTGGCAGCCCTAGAAAAGGGCAAAGAGGTGAATGGTGACATCATCAAAGCTGGAATTGTACCAAATGTCATTCTGAACACAGCCATGGCAGCTCTGGAAAAGGGCTTGCAAAGAGGTCCATGGCGACATCATCAGGGCTGGAATTGTACCAAATGTCATTTTGAACAATACCCTGGTGGACATGTATGCAAAATGTGGGTGCAGGAGCAAACATGTATGTTAAGTGCAGGAGCATCATGCATGCATGCTCACGAAGTTTTCAACAGAAAGTCTCAATGATCTTTGATCACGTGGAATATAATGTTGGCAGGATTTACCAAGCATGGGTGTGGTAGGAATGCTTTGGAGACCTATGAGCAAATGTTGCGCGAAGGGGTGAAGCCCAACCACATCACGTTTGTTTGTGTTTGCAATGCGTGTGCAAGCCTGGGACCTCTGGAAAAAGGGAAAGAGGTCCATGGTGACATCATCAAAGCTGGAATTGTACCAGATGTCATTCTGAACACTGCCCTGGTGGACATGTATGCAAAATGTGGGTGCATTAAGGATGCGAAGGGAGTTTTCAACACTATGGTTGAACGAGATGTGGTGTCATGGAACGCGATGCTTGCAGGGTATGTAGAGCAGGGACATGGTATGGAGACCTATGATCAAATGATGGGGGAAGGGGGCACCTTCTTCAATAGCTCACAGTGGCTACAAGTGGGTAGATGGTCAACTGGAGACAACAGCGGAAACAACACAATTCATAAAACAAGGCGCTGCTAATGAAGGTACCTTCTTCAACATATTTCACCTTGTTTTCCCCTGCTATCAGAGTCGTCCCTAAATTTTAATGTTGAATCTTGCAAGTTAGCTCGTTGGTGGATCTATGGTAGTTTTGGAGTGATTTTGACATGTTACTGCCAATGTGGTCGACAGGAAAGTATCAATAAATATATAACAGAGACTCGAGGAGAAGCTCTAGGATGAATACGTTTCCGACCTCAGTCAATGGTGGAACAATCGAGGCAAAAGGTGAATGTCTGTTGGAAGCAGACGCAAGTCAGCATAGGAACTAGTGTGATAAGTAGGGTTGGGGTGTTTGCTCAAGCAATTCTAGGCTGTCATTGTCAGCTGCTAGCAGCAAGGCGAGGATGTATGCATGATTTGTGCAGGGGCATGGATAGCTGAAGGAACAGGGATAGATGTGTGGGTCCAGATTCATCCAAGAGGGCCGGATTTCAAGCTCCATATTACCTATGATTCCATGTGGAAGGATAGGTACAAGAAACCTGCATGGATAGATGGTCAACTGGAAGCCGCAGCAGCAGCAGCACAATTGATCAAATCAGGCACTGTTAATCAAGGCACCTTCTTCAACACATTCACCCTGTTTTTCCCTCTTATCAAATCGGCCGTAAGTATTGCACTGTTTAACAGGGTCCTTGATTCTAATAGCACCAGAACAAACTAGTATTACAACAATTCAGCCCATGTGTGGGCTTGCTTATTTTTTGCTTACTGGACCTTTTCAGGCATGGATTTTTGGACCTTGTGGCCTTTGAGGTGTCCATTGGGACATTGGTCTCATTTGGATTTTTGTAATATAAACGGCGTGTATTTCCCTGTACTTGTCTATTTTGAATGTCCTTGTGGTTGCTAGTATGCAAGAGGGGTCCATTCTGTTTTTATATCAGAATTTCACCATGTAATGAAGAGTTTAAATCATTTAATCTATTTTTATTTTATATAACATTATTAAATTAAACAATAATACCATTTAAATTTTTCCAAGCTGCTATCCCCTGTTTTCAAAAATAAAATATAAATTTAAGAATTTAAAATTACAAATATAACTATTAAATTATTTTTAGAGACATTCTTGATGACACATGGCATAAACCCTGCCATATATGCTAGTCATATATTATGTCTAAGTGCCACATGTCACATCTGAAGTGCAACAGGTGTCGTGACGTGTCGCTTGCGCAGTGGTACACGTGTTCATCTAAAGCCTCTCCATGTAGGCAACGCTCATCAGACAATGTAGTCATATAGTTAGTCGTATGTAAGTCATAGAGTTGTAACTACATCACTCTCTTATGCATGACTCCAGGTGCCACGCACGCAATCACGGCTATGATTTGCAAAATGCAGTCCTAAAGACTAGTCGCTATGACAGGGCTTTTTTCACTACAGAGTCATGAACGCATATAGGACTGAAAAAATAGTCATATGTGCAGTCATAAAAATGCTCATCTGTTGTAGTGCGTCCAGCAGACTGAAAGCAGTCACCACAATGACAGTGCCCTGCAGACTGTCCAGCAGATTCACGACCACACTGACTCGGAGGACCCAACTACACTTCCTGTCCACCAGTCTGGATCCTGGCTCATTGAACAGAGTCGGCTGACCCTGTCTCTGAATTTGTGGGGAGTTCTCGTTGGATGTACCCCATGGAGCGGGCAATGAAAGATATGAAGGGCTATGTAAGAAACATGGCAAGGCCCGAGGGGAGCATGGCAGAAGGATACCAATTTGAAGAAGCATTGGGTTTTTGCACAGAATATATGGCAGGATTTGATGGAAGTGTACGAAGGGTGTGGGATGCAGATGAGGCAAAATCTGTGGAACGTGAAGTTGTGAGTTCTAAAGCCCGAAAATTGAATGACCTGTGTGATATTGTACATGAGTACATCATTCAGAACCATCCTCGTCTGTCAGTCATGTTGGGGTAAGAAATCTACTTCATTGACATTCAGATTTCCAAGTTTTAGTCATTTATCATTAGTTGGCATTGGCGTCTTTTCAAATCTCCCATGCCACCTCTGTCAATCTCCTGGCTGACCCTCGGATTGTGACAGGATTGCTGTTTGGCTCCCTCAAGGTGTACGGGATCATCTCTCAATTCAATCAGATGGGCTTGATCCTACAACACGTGAGGAATTACTGGATCTTTCAAGGCCTCTATCATTTACTGCCCTGTCATTCAAGAGTATGACAGCGTATGGTAACCATTACAGGGTTACATCCCCCGGCATGAACACAACAAGTATGGTGTCTTTTGATTGTGGAGTCTCATCTGTTTTCCAGCACCAGCCCATTACCAACAATTCAGGCAATGACATAGAGGAACCTACAAGATATGTGGGTCTTATAAGGGAGATTTTGCAAATTGACTATGGCCAAACACAGCCTATAGTGTTTTTGTGTTCGTGGGTACGGACGAGTCGCGTGGGTCGTCAACCTATGTCAATGAAGCAGGATGATGCTGGCTTCACACTTGTCAATTTTAACCATATGCTTCCACCTTCTGAGCAACCTTTTGTGTTTCCTGGCCAGGTTGATCAAGTGTTTTTTTCTGATTGTGTGAAGGAGCCAGGGTGGAAAGTCGTCCTGGAGAAGAGCCCCCGAGCACGTAGAGTGGTCTGCGACATATCAATTGATAATGATGATGTGGCGGAAGTGGAAGGATTGTTAGCCCCACAAAGACTAGAGGAGACTGTGGTTACTGATGGCCCAACATGCAGCCGAGCGGTATCGGTTACTCCAGAGCAGGTGGTCTCCTTGTACCTCCGAGCACCCCGTATACGTGGTGATGATGTTCAGCAAACCCTTGGACAAGATCAAGTCTGTGATGAAGACAGTGATACATGTAGTGACCCAGACATAGATGAGGATGATGAAGATTAGATATGCTAGATTTGTGCACTCCAGTTATAGACCATGCATGATAGTTTAAGGTGGTAACACTCCCTTCGCATTCCCATTAAGATATCATGCTTGGACACTGGATTTTATGATCAATTATGGAGTGCTTTCCTTTCAGCACCCTTTATTCATTTGTTGTTGCAATTGGCTTTGGACCAACCCGTGCTGGTACCATTGCCATGGGTTCTGCCTGCAATGTTTTTTTGCCATGGATTCGGCACACGCCACGAAAGGCCATCCAGACCATCCTCTGGAAATGCTCCAATGTTGTTTCAAACATCTCCACATTGCAATGGATACAACACTGACATTAGATGAGTGAAAGTGAGACTAGACCTCCAGCCAGCCGGCTTTCCCACATCAAATTGAAGGGGATCTATAGATTATAGATAACGGCTGTTGCCTTCTCAATGTCTTTTCCAATCACCTTTGCAATGAACTGGGATATAAGATCCTTCAAATCATAAGTTTGAGCATCACGCACAAGCCACTTACGGGGATAGAGTTTCCAATGCGAACCATTGGTCTTTTATTGATAGCATTGTTGTAAAATACATGGACCAATATGGTCAATTTCGGGAATGAGATATAGTACGCTTTCATGTACTATGTAAGCATGCAACTATGTACCAGTGACGTGGCTTGTTCGCCAGTTAACCTGTTTGCCTATTCAGCCATCTCCACATTGTCATGGATTTTGCATGCTGGATTGTGAGGCCATCCACACCGTCCTCTGGAAATGATATCATGGGGTTTTAGCTATGTCCACATTTCCCTGGATTATGCCTGCACGAAGCAAGGCCAACTGCATTCAGCACCCTCCACTTCATTATAGTATTGCAGCAACATTCAAAGCACTTCAATTTGTATCCATCGAAAACATCTAGGCTGGAAAAAGACATTGTTGCAGCAGAACTTAGGAAAGTACTTCTCCCCTTCCACTACACACGTCAAATGAAAGAAGCCAACCAACAGCATACCAGCCAAGAAAATATGAAACCAGCCAAGAAAAGAGCCAATATATGCAGTGAAGGTCGACACTAAATGAAACTTATCCAACACTTACATTAGAGGAGGGAAGCTAAGTCTTACCTCCATAAACTTGCCCACATCAAATTTGGGAGCTTTCAGAATTTTTCCTTTCCGGTTGAATGAACTTGGCTACAAGATCCTTCAAATCACAAGTTTGAGCTTCACACACAATGAACTTACAGGGATTGAGCTTCCAATGCGAACTAGAAGTCTTATATTGATAGCATTGTTATAAAACACATGGACTAACAATGACAGTCTCTGGAATGACATATAATACAGTTTCTTGTAGTATGTCGCACACAACTATGTACCAGTGACGTGGCTTCTTTGCCACTTGCCTCCTTTGCCCATTCAGCCATCTCCACATTGCCACGGACTCTGCATGCACCACGCAAGGCCATCCACACCATCCTCTGGAAATGCTATAATCAGCCATCTCCACATTGCAATGGATTCTGTCCGCACCAAGCAAGGCCAACTGCATTCAGCAGCCTCCACTTTATTATGGTATTGTAGCAACATTGAAAGCACTTCAATTAATA
Source organism: Takakia lepidozioides (assembly GCA_030704615.1). Classification (NCBI taxonomy): domain Eukaryota; kingdom Viridiplantae; phylum Streptophyta; class Takakiopsida; order Takakiales; family Takakiaceae; genus Takakia; species Takakia lepidozioides. Next base: position 80,237,063 of record CM060732.1, on the reverse strand, counting down.
TCCAACAAGAACATGTAGGCTGGAAAACAAAAATTATTGCAGCAGAACTTACGTTCGTACTCCTCCCCTTCCACTACACACGGGCAATTACCCTGGTACCTCAACATGGTCCCCTTCAAGCTCTTCCAACTCACCAGCATGTCGCTCTATCTTTGCTTCCCCCTCCTCACTGTATGTGATCCCCATGAAAGCAGCCAAGCAACAAGATACCAGCCAAGAAAACAGCCAATGTACTTCGACACTAAACTGAAACTCATTTTATGGCGAACCACCACGAAGACCCTCGATTCCCGGTGGTGAGTCACAGTGAGTCTTGGCCCGCTCACTTAAATTAGAGGAAGGAAGCGAGTTCTACCTCCATAAGCTTGCCCACATCAACTCTGGGAGCTTTCATAATATTTACTTTGTGGATGAAGGTGTTCTGTATATGATACATACTGGCTGATAGGTGGTCATCATGGTACTCCAAGACACCACATCTTGTTCAGCCATGTTGTTGAACAGTACTCCCTTTGCATCCTTGCTACACCTACATTTGGCATATATATTGTCCACCAGGGGAGTGTTCAGAATGACATCTGATAAATTTGTAGCTTTGACGATGCAACCATGGACTTTTTGCCCTTTTCCAGGGCTGCCAGGCTTGCACACGCATTGCAAACACACACACACATTATGTGGTCGGGCTTCAGTACCCCTTCCCTCATAATTTGCTCATAGGTCTCCAAAGCCTCCATCCCACACCCCTGCTGTGCATACCCTGCAAACATTGCACTCCATGACACCACATCTCGTTCAGCCATAGTGTTGAACACTCCCTTTGCATCCTTGATGCACCCACATTTGACCTACATGTCCACCCAGGCATGGGCAATGTTCAAAATGACATCTGGTAATCTGACAGGCATTGACATTTTTGCCTCGGTTGTCCCACCATTGACTGGGGTCAGAAAAGTATTCATTCCATAGCTTCTCCTCATCTCTGTTATCTCTTTTGGATACTTTCATGTTGTCACATTGGCAGTATCATGTCAAAGTCACTCCAAACTATCCCAGGTTCACTCAACCAACTAACTTGCAGAATTCAACATGAAAATTTAGGGCCGATTCTGATAATAGGGAAAAACAGGGTGAAATGTGTCGAAAAAGGTGCCTTCATTAGCAGACCATTTTCTCATTACCAAATTTCTTGTAGCTATTGATCCACAGGGAATCAGAAGTAATCTTGTGTTTGAAATCTGGCCCTCTTGGATGAACCTGGACCTTTATCCCTGGTCCTTCAGCTATCCCTGTCTGTGTACAAATCATGAATACTTGCTGCTAGCAGCTGACATTGACGCCGTGAAGTTCTTCCATCAAACCCCAACCCTAATTATTACAGTAGTTCTAATTCTAAATTGCATCTACTTCTCTCTAGTGTAGTCCAACATGCACTCACCTTTTTGTCTCCATTGTCCCGCCGTTGACTGGGGTCGGAAAGGTGTTCATTCCAAAGCTTCTCCTCATCTCTGTTACCTGTTTTTGGATACTTTCATGCTGCCACATCAGCAACAACTTGTCAAAGTCACTCTAAACAACCACAAATCCACCCAACGAGCTAATTTACAAAATTCAATATGCATCTCAGGGCCGAGTCTGATGAGAGGGCAAAACAGGCTGAAATAGGTTGAAGAAGAAGGTATCATCACCACATTGTCCTTTACCTTGTGTCATGACCCATGGAGGATTTGACCGACCGTCAACCCAAAAGGACCTCTTGTGTGTGCTGCTTGTATCTGTAGTCAGGTAATGTCGGATTGGTATGTGAGATCGAACCACCACGGTGCAGCTGAGCAGGCAGAGATTGAAACACGGCTTGCTAAGACCAAGCTGACTCTCCCAAGAACGGCGAGCTCGCAAGAATGTTGGGATCTTCTCCTCGTCTCCTCTCTTCCTCCTCTTCTCATTCCTGCAACATTTGCTCAAGAGTAGGAAGGTCTGCAAAGCCTCCATCTCACGCCCCTGCATATCCTGCGATCATCGCGTTCCATGACACAACATCAAATAGATGGTGAAACGCAGGAGACAAAAAAGCCTAAGTCCCAGCCCGGTGTAAAGTTTCGGCGGTGTAATTTCAAAACCGTTAGATCTTAAACAATCTAGACCGTTAGATCCTATAAAATCTAACGATTCAAAATAATTTCCATCACATGATCTAACCTTGTACAACCATGACCATTGCGTATTTTAATCTCATATATCTTGCGATGTTTGTTAAGCCACGTCCATCCAGGTCCAATTTATTGAACATATATCAAATCGACACACCGTATAGGCGGATGGATGAACCCATCCATTGGATGAATTCATTAATGTATATGCCTTTTAAATGACACGTATAGTGATGTAGTCATATATATAGAGTTATGAAACAATTTGCAGTAAGGGACTCATAAGTATACACGCCATGTCATCGATGGATAAACTCATCCAATGGATGAATACATTCGTGTATGTGCTTTCAAAATGACACGTGTAGGGATGTAGTCGTATAAATAGAGCTGTAAAACCATCTTCAGTCATGGAGTCACAAGATTCCATGAAACGTCGTCCACGTGTAGTCAAACATATCACACTAGTCATAAAACCATCCCTGTCATCATGGTCAACAATGTTTGACCAATGCTCCCTAACTTTCCGGAGTCATGTAGTGATATTTATTACTACAAAGTGATAAAACTATGACTGCAACGCATTTCAGCGCTCTGTAGTCGTATACCTAGTGCCGTTTTTATGACTCCGCCAAATCCGTAGTCCTAAAAACGCTCATATCTTGTAGTGCATGGAACTCGATGCTTGCAGGGTATGCATAACAGGCCGGACGTGGTATGGAGGCTTTGGAGACCTATGATCAAATGATGGGGGAAGGGGTGAAGCCCGACCACATCACATTTTTGTGCATGTGCAAGCCTGGCAGCTCTGGAAAAGGGCACAGAAGTCCATGGCAACATTGTCAGAGCTGGAATTTTACCAAATGTCATTATGAACAATACCCTCATGGACATGTACATGCAAAATGTGGGTGCACCCTATCCTGCTGATTTGTTGTTGTGTTGGAACAGTAGCAAACGTAGAAAGGCATACGCATTTTACATTTATTGCTATCTTCAGTGCATATGTAGTGTCATTTGCACTTTGTCATACTATTGTTTGAGGAGCAGATTTTGGGACTCAGGTGCTATATTGTAAATTTGACTGGTAGCAGTTTAAGAGAAGCTCTTACATCTACTGCTGTCTTTAAGTGCCTATGTTTTGTCATTTGTACTTGCTGACTTTGTTCTTTCCTATGATTCTTGCCTGTGAATAAAGCATTCATTTGCAGAGTCATTTTTTGTCTCTTTGTTCTTCCCTTTGTTCTTCTCTTTGTTTAGTATTGAGTAATACTAACCCTAACGAGATAAGCATAGTCGCGGCTCTGACTGTCCAATACATTTAAAAGTTCAAAACAACCCCTCATATGACACCACGTGTCCGTATATCAGCATGTCATAGTCAGGATCATGACTGCAAGACCTCCTCAATACATGCCACGTGTCCGCATATCATGATGTTTGTAGTCAGAACAATGACTGTAAGACCTCTCATTATATGCCACGTGTCCAAATATTAGCATGGTTGTAGTCAGGATGATGACTACAGATCCTCTTCATGGATATGCCACGTGGCAGTTGGGAGACGCCATATGGTGCACATCCATAAAACCTCCTGGACTTATTAAAAAGAGACACGTGTACAGTTTGCAGCAGCACACTAAGTCATGTACGGTAGAAGTACATATGACTGCCACATGACAGTGAGATGTATCACTTGGTTCATCTGACTGCAGTCATCCATGACCGACCATACTGTACTCATTGTATTCACTTGGTTTGCACGACTTAAAGTCATTGTAGTCATATGTACCGTTTATGACTACGGGATAGTCATATGTACAGTCATATATACCGCGATCTGTTGTTGTGGGTTTTATCGAAAACAAAAACCTTCAAGAAGAGATGTGAGAATCAAATATCAGATGTGGGCTCTGACGTGCGAACCTTCGTAAATCCGGGCACTGACGAATCAATGTTCGAGGGAGTTATTTGACGGGAGACAACGGAGGAAACAGAGGAAGAGAAAGATGAAAGTGATGAGTGCAATCTTCAGTCTGATTCAGATAATGACATTTCTGTAGGAGATAGTAAACAGTCCTCGGGATCCGTCCTTCTGTCCTCTCCCGGATACAGTCCTGACTCTCCTCGGTATCCAGTATCTATCCTTGTAATTTCTCTAGAATATGTCGCCGCTGATTCTCCTCAGTACGTCCCTGGAGATTCTCCAGAATACATCTCTGGAGATTCTCCGACATACACCCCTAGGGAGTACTCCCCTGAAACCCTCAGGATGATTCGAGAGAGCCTCCTGTAGTTATTGTAGATATAAGAAAATGAAAAGATGAACCTCATCTTACAAAAGTATATCGAGTTCTTGTAGATATTAGGTATTCGTTATTCGAATAATTTTGAGACCGCATGATGTATGGAATGGCGAGACGAGCCTTCTCTGAATAAATGTTTTTTCTTCTTATGAGTGAAATTTTTTTCTCCTCCTGAATCATGCTTTTGAGCATTTGCAACGAAATAAAATATGACTTTGTATACACATCCTATTGGTCGCATATGAGTGCAGTGTGGAGTAGTCGCTGTAGATTTGTGACCAATTCACTGCATGTTGTTAAGCGGACTTACCTCTGTACATACAATCATTTTGTTTAACATACCAAGGGAGTCCACTGGTCAGCAAACAGCTGAGAGTCAGCAGATTGCCAGAGTACGGGAAGACGGTATGCCTAGGCTTGGGAGCAGACAGATGGCAATGTCGCCAGACTGACGAGAGTCCGACAGACCGAGGAGTTGGGACCAGTCCGGCAGACTGGCAGATGCAATTGGGAACCATGAGTCTGCATTGGTAAGCAGACTGTCGAGAGTCACCGGAGTGGTATAGTACAGGCGGATGGCATTGGCCAGTAGACTGCCAAGTCTGGTCAGCAGAGTAATGAGAGTCCACCGTGCTGAGAATGGCCAGTCTGATGGGCAGATCACATGAGGCTCACTGGTCAGCCAGGTGCAGGCACGTTCAGAACCGGGAGACTGGTCTGCTCAGGAGAAGGCTGGCACAGCAGACTGTTTGAAGACTGAGTCCCAGCCTGGTACAACAGACTGGTTCAGATACCAGAAGAGTGGTTGAGCAGACTGGTTCAGACATCAGAAGACTGGTTGAGCAGACTGGATCAGACGGTAGAAGACTGATTGAACAGACTGGTTCAGACGCCAGAAGACTGGTTTACCAGGCTGGTTGGCAGGCAGGTTGGACGTCTGGTGCACATGCAATCGTACCGCCGAAATTTTATTTCATAGGGAGAATGATACTGTACCATTTCTTACATTTCCTACTCTACTTTAAATCTGGTATACGGTCTGCGACTCTCCGGATTGTGGAGTATATGTATGCTGCAAGTGTTGGGGCACCAACCCTCTTCCCTGTTTTGCGTAAGACCCTGGGTCGCGTTTTCCATGCCTCAACGAAATCCCGTTTTCTTTTCAGCGACATATTGTTGTTGTCATTTACAGGACGAAAGCTCTTTGCTGCCGCAGGGTGCAACATTCCTGCAGCACTCTTGGCGAGAATATCAACAAGCTGCCCCCTACAGATACGAAGAGAAGACAACACATGTTTCTGCAGGTATTTGTCGTCCCCAACAATGCGAAGTATGTCTGCAAATTCTTCATCCATGGAGGATGGTACGAGGACAGGCTCCGCATCATAGGGGAAATCATCTGTGGAAGGGCCCTCTGTTGCATTTCCCAAACCCTCTTCGTCGCCGACACTTGCATGAACCCTAAACACATTATGCAATCCTCCATGAATGGTTCCCAGCGCCGTGCCACAAGCGCGCACTATGAGTCCATCCTGCACGTGTGGATGAAGCAACTTCAGGCCTCGGACTTGATGCTTGCACAAATTGCCCTTCATTGCCCATGGGCAAGTGCAAGAAGCCCACTCACATCCGGGGTTGTAAACAATGTAAATTGTGTTTGGGTGATTGGTGCTTAGAACATAGGCTGGTTGCCCAGGATGGAACGGAAGAGTGACATTGCAAGCTGGGATATCGCGTGTCGCAAGCACAGAACTGGACATGTACTTCTCCTGTTTGTCATTCCTTATGAATCTGTGCGTCTTCAGGTGAATTGCATACCAGTAGTGTGTTAGCACACGGCCTGTGAGTTCCCATATGAGCCAATCCACTCTACGCCCAGTCATTTTGCCTTTCCTCATCCTCAGTCTTGCCTTCAAGTTTCCATGGTATGCCTCAATGCTAGCATTGGTGTCTTGACTGGCATGCGGAACATGGCGAGCCGCTGTACACCACATTGCTATTTTAGGACGTCATTCCTTATCGATGTAGTCCAGAAATTCATGCCCATTCGGATATTTCTTTCTCATGCGTCGGAGCGTTGTTGCTACCCATGCAAGACCTTCTTTGGGATTGATTGGTCCACCTCTACAGTACATGAGGTCTCCCATATCTTTCAGCAAATTTGCGGCAGTGATAGGATCTTTGGTTTTCGCGCATGATTGCTTCACCCAAGCCCGCCGGACATGCCAAAGGCACAGGAAAATGAGCACTCCTCAAAAAACAGCCCTGCAAAGTATACATGCCCACATGAGAGACTTCAAAGAGGACTTCGCCGGTGGACTTGGGCACTAACCCAGTAGACTGTCTAGTTGACTGGTCGGCCCGTCTGTTCCAAATGGATTCAGGCAGCAAACTCGCCCACTCTGACCTGCCATGAGTGTTGCCCTCACGACACCGGACTCGCCTGCGAGCGGACGTGCTCGACCAGACTGAGGTCGCAGTAGACTCGCGCACATGTCTTGCAGCGGACTGCTTGCGAACAGTCCCCTCCGGCGGACTCGCCTGCGAGCGGACTTGCTCGACCAGACTGAGGTCGCAGTAGACTCGCGCACGTGAGTCTTGCAGCGGACTGCTTGCAAACGGTCCCCTCCGACGGACCTGCCTGCCAGCAGACTTGCTGGACTAGACTGAGGTTGCAGCAGACTTGCGCACGTGAATCTTGCAGCAGACTGCTTGCAAACAGTCCCCTCCGGCGGACCTGCCTACCAGCGGACTTGCTCGACCAAAGTGAGGTCACAACAGACTCGCGCACGTGAGTCTTGCAGCGGACTGCTTGCGAACAGTCCCCTCCGGCGGACTGGCCTACCAGCAGACTTGCCTTTAGGAGACCGGCAGCAGACTTACCCAGACGTTGCTGGCAGCACACCCGAGCAGACTGACCTTGCAGCATACTTGCGCAAGTGAGTCTTCCAGCGGACTTCGCTAGAGGACATTATCAGCAGACTGGTTTGCCAGCAGACTTGCAGAAATGAATGGGCCGGACTTGCAGCCAAGACTGCGTTGTATGGCAAGGGACTTGCCGAAGAGACAGACAATGGACGCAGACGACGGACTTGCACGCAAGTGTATAGGAGGGTACGTGAAACTTACGTAATGGCGTTTATTTCGGCGTCGGCATCGTCCACAATGAAGGCATTGGGTCGCCAGTCCGGCATTTCTGCGAGGAGAGAGTCTCGCAAGGCTGCCATCCACGGCACCAAGTCTGTTGTCCGCTCACGGGCGCATATGATGTACGCAACTGGTATACCGTTAAGCCACTCGTCGAAGACCATCAACGTGTACAATGGGAACTGTTCAAATGCAGAATGTCAGATGCTGCCAGTGTGCGTACATCCACTACTTCTGCAAGTGGATAAATTGTGAAAAGGATGAAGAGTACATTGTGGTGATTTGTCCCAAAGGTTGCATCGCATGCAACGATACGGGCCATAGTAGCCCTTGTGGTGAAGAGACACCATAAGTTACGCTCCGTTCGGGAGGCGTCATACTTTTTTTTTTACTTAGATGACATTGGACACTTAGGCCAACGGCAAAGGCTACCCTAGAGGTTGCATTTGGGCCTCGACATAGGAGACACACTTTGATACATAGGGGATTACACTTGGACTTAGATGACATTGGACACTTGGGCCAACGGCACAAGCTACCTTAGTATAGGTCAAAGCGAGACATTTGTTTTATTTTGTTTGTTTTGTTTTGTCACGTTGAGATGTCCCAAACCGCGAGGACCCCACCCTCGTGCTTGGTACCATTGGAAAGCCCTCGACGAGGAGGGGTGCACGGGCTTGGTCTCGTGATTTTTGGACCTGCGGTGTGGGAGATGTGGAATTTCAAGTACTTTGGGTCGCTGGAAATTCACGAAAAATAGCAAAGTGGGCATTCCTGGGACAATGGTTGGAGCCTCGACAGGAGAGATATCAAGGGAAAGGTCTACGGTTCAAATCTGGTCGTAGGCTCTGTGGGAAAATAAAAATAAAAATAGACTTAGATGACATTGGACACTTGGGTGCCAACTTACGGCACAAGCTACCCTATATCAATAATGATTGGATATATTACTACTCATTAAATTCATGGAAAAAAATAGATTTGGCCTCTACATGGGAGATGCACTTGGATACATGAATAGAAGATTGCACTTGGGCTTAGATGGGCCTCGACATAGGAGACACTTGGATACATTGGAAATTGCACTTGGTCTTAGATTTCAATTCTTCACACTTGGGCCAACAACATAGGCTACACTAGAGGTCGCACTTGGGCCTCAACATAGGAGATGCACTGGGATACATAGAAAATTGCACTTGGTTTGGTCGTAGACTCTGTGGAAAAAAATTAATTAGATATGACTTGCTTCATATATTGATGCACTTGGACTTGGATGACAAATTGGACATTTGGGCCAACGACACAGGCTACCCCAGTCAATCTATGAAGCGAGACGTTTGTTTTGTTTCACGTTGAGATGTCCCGAATCGGGAGGCCCCAGCCCTTGTGCTTAGTACCATTGGAAAGCCCTCGACGAGGAGGGATGCACGGGCTTGGTCTCAGGATTTTTGGACTTACAGTGTGGGAGCTATGGAATTCCAAGTACTTTGGGTCGCTGAAAACTCACGAAAAAATAGCAAAGTGACTTTCCTTGGACAATGATTGGAGCCTCGACAGAAGAGATATCAAGGGAAAGGTCTACGGTTCAAATCTGGTCGTAGGCTCTCTAGAAAAAAAAATGATTAGATGACATTGGATACTTGGGCCAACGGCACAGGCTACCCTAGTCAATATATGAAGCGAGGCGATTTGTTTGTTTGTGTGTTTGTTTTGTCACGTTGAGATGTCCCAAATCGAGGGGCCCCAACGTTGGTGCTTGGTACCGTTGGAAAGCCCTCGATGATTTTTGGACCTGCGGTGTGGGAGATATGGAATTTCAAGTACCTTTGGTTGCAGAAAATTCGTGAAAATAGCAAAGTGGGCTTTTCTGGGACAATGATTGGAGCCTCGATAGGAGAGATGTCAAGGGAAAGGTCTCCGGTTCAAATTTGGTCGTAGGCTCTCTGGAAAAAAAAAATTGATTAGATAGGGATTGCACTTAAACTTAGATGACATTGGACATTGGAGGTCACACTTGGGCCTCTACATGGGAGACGCACTTGGATACATAGGAGATTGCACTTGGGCCTAGATTTCAATTCTTCACACAAGGGCCTCGACATAGTAGACACACTTGGATACATAGGGGATTGCACTTGGACTTAGATGACACTAGACACTTGGGCCAACGGCACATGCTACCCTAGAGGTCGCACTTGGGGCTGGACATAGGAGACGCATTGGAATACATAGGAGATCTTGCACTTGGGCTTAGATGACATTGGATACTTGTGCCAACGGCACATGCTACCCTAATATAGGTGAAAGACTGATATGTGCACGGTATATGCACTGCTATTAAATACCGAATTAGTCAACAACAGGGCTTAAGTGTATGTCACACCTTGTTAGCCCTAGCATCATTCCATAAAACTTCATATCAGTAAAACAATGGCAGGGCCTCCGTGTATCTCATGCCTTGTTGGCACCTCACTTCCTATGCATCTCTACATGAAACAATTTGATCATGTTGTACCTTCCCCATTTAACACCTCCTTGGTTTTTGAAAATAATGGATGAAAGCTACCACGGAAGAGGATGAAATTTATAAGGTGACATAAGTGCCTAATTTTATGAGTGGTTCAAGTAAGCTTTGGATGAAATTATATATGGCAATTGACAAAGGAGAAGCCATTACGCGGTTAGCGGATTGTTTTCTTTTTTCCTTTTTTTTCTCCAAGGAAACACCAGGCTCAGCAAGTGGGCCTTGAGGGCGGAAATGATTGTTAATAATTGTGTATAGTTTTAAAACAATAACTTTGAGAGTTTTATCTTTTTCCCTCTCTTTTATTGGCTCCTCCTTGCAAGAGGACTAGCCAGATATCCGCCGGGTATTACATCGGGTGTAGATTTCTTTTTACTTTTTTTCATATTCTCATATCCTCCGGTTATGCATCTAACCCGGATCCTAGAAAATGTTAGTTCCAGGTCCGGATACATTGATATCTGGTTGATATCATGCTGTTGATATCCGGATGACAGAGTCTGACTAAGCATCAATGCAGAAATCAGTTTGATCATGTTGTACCTTTCCCAATTCACACCTCTTTGATAGTACAAGTGATGAAAAACAATGGATGACAAAGTGACCATAGAAGACGATGAAATTTTATAACTGCATAATCTTATGAGTGTTTCAACTAATTGTAGATGAAAACACATATCTCTGTTCACAAAAGAGGAGCCATTGCGCAACTAGCAAAGACGTTAAAATACAAAACAATTAAAAGTCGTGTAGAATAATAATTTAATGAGTAACCATGGTTGGATGATATTCAACCTGTTGACAAATATCATCAAGAAATGGAAATTATCACGACATGTTCATGCTCTGTCCAATTGAAAGATTACATGTTCTAGAATGGACAGCCTTGGCATATCAAATCAGCAACAGCATTACTCAACACGTGGCCCCTACACTATGCCATCACTAACAACATTCTATTTAATATCATAAATTAATAGTAAAACACTATTTTAAGTAATTCCGGACTTTTGGCTTAAATCCGGACCAAACTTAATATATAACATAATTAAAATTAATTCAGGTATTAATAATAATAATAAATCGTGGAATATTGAGCCATTTAACTTGTGAAGTTGCACAATCCCATTCATGCAACATCGATTGGTAAGTCGAATGACGTGATTTACATCAGAAAATTATAAAGATAAGATCGATTGAATGAAGTTATTAATAAATTGATAGATGTATGACATAAACAGCTGATTCAAGAAGATAATATACAAATGAAAAGTAAACATCCATACCATGCTTACATTATAGTAGTACCATGAACCAATTTATTGCAAGTTTTCAATTGATGGATTAAAACGTTGAATGTAATAAGGTTGGATTTCAATTCAGTTTAGATAGCACTTGTGGTTATTTAATTTATTTAATGTATGATATTTTACTGTTGTGTATTCTCTCTTTAAATATTTTTGTGTTTTGAGATATTGTATGATGGATTAAGCTTATAACATATGTAACACAAATGAAGACCCTTGTCGAAGCAAGCGTAACTTATGGTGTCTTATCAATCTTGAAGGGTTATTGCCTTCTGTTTGCCAAGCATACTAAAGTGCAACCCGGCATGCTAAAAGAGCCGAGAGCCAGTAGTTCTCTGAACATTATCATGTGTGCTCCATCCTCATCGTCCTTTTGTAGTCTGATTGCATATCTGTTGCCATTTTTCGTACCCACGTTCTGTGATTTTATGCTTCCAGAAGTCGATGGATATCCATTGTGATTTTTATGTCCAAGTATCAATGCTGCTACGGTCCAGATGACAAGCGCACCAACAATGCGATAGTGGAGGATCCCAAACTGAAACGTGGAGGACCTCTTGTGGGTGCTAGAACATCTCACCCTCATAAAGGCCCAAGGAGAAAGAAGTCGAAATATGGAGAGTCTTACAAGCGTGGTTGCCAGTGCTATTTCAAGGTCCAGCAATGCTATCTCGCCCCCGACATTTGTGTCCTCATGTACTACAACAATATGGAGCATACAGACGCGAAAGGGAATGCCTGTCATGGGAAGTCCGTTGAGTTCAGGAACATTCGCCATGCCTATGCACCACACATTAGCAAGGAATTGAAACCATGGATCATGGAGTGTCTGTGCCGAGGCCTGTTAGTTGCCCAAATCATGATGGAACATAAAGAGCACGTCATGAACAACACCGAGTTGGGGGATGCATGGACACGGGACGATTTTTTGCTGGAGCAGGATGTGCGCAACCTGGCCGAGAAAAGGGCGTGACAAACGTTCAAAAAACATGCCAACGATGCGGAGAGTGTCCGCATGTGGAAAGACCAGAACCCAAAATCGGTCTTCTTCTATCAAGAAGAGAAATTGGCGCCAACATACAGACTGAGTGGCAGAAGAAGCGAATGCTTCAATTAGGCCATGCCCGTATCGTTAAAAAAATCAAAAATTAAATAAAAACACTAAAATATATGTACTATTTATTATAGCATATTACATATATATCTTCATATTAGATATGTCCTCATTCACAACTTATTACCTGCCCTTTTGGCAATGAGGGGAAAAAAAGAAATGGCATTGTGGGCTTGAGTAGAACACATAAAGAACATGAGGAACCTATGATCACTTGGGATGGATATATCTATATATATATATATGACGCAAGCCGAAGCTAGCGTAAATAAGAGCCTCTTCCCCGTGTGGGTGCTGCCACTTCCGGGGGTGGGCTCACATATTATCATTTGATCTATGAATAGATGAATATACATAGACAATCAGCCATGAATGAAACACATCAAAAATATAAGGAGCATGTGCCCAGCTGGGGTCCCAAGGTATAAGGCACTTCATGATGCATGCATACTAATGTAGTCACTGCTCAAGGCCAACAAAAAGAATGAAAAGTGAGTGTAACATGTGCCCAACTGGGAACTAAAAACTTTCATGTTCCCATTAATTTTCATAGGAACAACCCATGATCTATGCTTAAGGTCACTTTGGCCAACTTGATGCCTAGTCCCTACCAGTCGGGCAGGGCCAACAAATAACCTCTTGATATCCATTGATGTGAGGAAACCCTAAACTGACAAAAAAAAATATATGAACTGATTGTGAACTTTGAATATTTTCTCAAACAATAATCAATACATTGAATCTCCACTAAGTCACTGATTGGAACATACAACCATGTCACTAGAGAGTGGTTGTGGGTTGAAAACCATATATGTGTGTTGGATGTCATAAAGGTGTCTACTTTCCAATCGGAAGGCAATAGTCCTTTGGGGTCACTGACACCATAAGTCAAGTTTGCTCATGCAAGAGTCCACATTTTTTTAAAATTTTAATCTCCACTCATAGCTGGTGGAGTGACCTTCTCCAATGTTGTTCAAGTGAAGAGTGATGGGTGAAACCTGTTGACCTAGTGCACGTCGCTATTTCCACATGCACACCCCCACCCACAGTTCAGTTCAGAACGACTATGTGTGTATGGACTATTTGTACTACCATAGCCCATGTTTTTTGTAGCGGCAGTTCACCGGCCTCCACACCTTCCATAAAGTGTGAATTGTCTGGTACACTGTATGCTTCTGCACCAAAAACAATGAAAGTATTACAAATCATAAAGATGGAATTCGAGGGCTCTAAAGAAAATACTTATAGTAGGCTGTGGTTTGACTGATGAGAGGTAGGTGTTTGATACCAATGTATAAAAACAAATATGCTTTTTTCAACCTCAACTGCCAATGCTCTTGTCCACCACTTGTGATGACAATGGATGGCGACCGTCCACGAAAAGACCATGAAGATGGTTTTTTCACCCCTTTTCTTATGAGATTAACAATTTTGATGGTTGATTTGTTGACAAGAAGAGAAAATATACTGATCGAAGTATTCGTACTGATCATAGTAGTATCGAGTGATTTTTCTTCTTGAAAAAGAAAATTTGCTTTCAAGACAATGCCAACTAAACAGTTCTGTTTGTTCATCCATTCTATTAATTCTCACATCCATGATGGATGCGTATTCTTTTTCATTTCCAAAATCGCCATAGGGGCCACATGTGAATTCTTCCTAGAGCCCATGTGGCAATAATAACGAGGTGCCAGGGTTAGAAAAATGGCTATATGACAGGTGGCACGCTTCTAAGCCACATGGCAAAATCAGGCTTCTAATATTAAACTCTAGTTGCTTTTAGGCGAGGTTTTTTGGATTTTAGCCCCCCTCCCATAATTCCTTCGCACGAGTGGCCAACCCATTTTCCAGGTCGAAATCTGACGAATTTTTAGCCAGAAAAAAAAAAAACACTGCATCCATCACTTCGGATGAATTGGGACACCATTAAGGTAAATGCAATCTGCCCCACCAAAAGATTATTGTCCTTTTATACTCTCAATTACATGAAGAATTATGCAATTAGAAATCTTAGGGACCAAGAAATCTCTTCTGAGAGAACTGCCTCTTCCCTAACAACACCAAATGATTATGCCTCCTAAGAACTAGTAGAAGTGAAGGGAGGAAGTCGAAAGGCTAAAAATACAAGCCATTCCCAGGATTGAAATTGTGTACGCCCCTCTAGGCCTAGCCGAACTTTTTAGACTATTCTAAATCAATGGGTCCCTGCCCTCCAGGATTTTCCTTAGAACCAAACCAGAAATCTGTGGAACACAAAGAAAGGGGACACATGGAGTGGTTAGCGATATTTGTACTCCTTTCACAAAAAAACTGATCGGGTGTGGTACCTTACTATTTATTAGGACTGATTGGCGAACCATCCGGCAGTGGGAAGTTCACCCAGCAACATTGGAGTCATGGCAAACAACCAAGTCAAGACAAGGCAACAATCAACTTCCAATTTGACATGAATTCATGTACTAGAAATCAAAACTAAAATACCTCACTTTTAGTGCGCCTCGAATGGAATGGAATAGGCTTTTGATTAGAAACTCTGGACAGTAGAGAAGACACCTTGAGGGCCTGAGAATGAGAAGTCGTCCGTTACACAATTCGGAGAGTTTTCTTGTATTCGGTGAAAGTCCCATGGATTGGGGTGGCCTTTCCATCATTGATAACCCACAGTTCGTCAACACTTCCTGATATGAGATGCTCATCATGACTTACCTGCAGATGCCACACTTAATAATGAGGATCCCACCCCTCAACCTACACCGTCTTCCAAAGCCACATATCTCATTCTGTAGTTTGTCCAGAGTAGGAGCAGAATCTTTTAATGTAAGGCCAAAATAAGCATCATCTGATGATGCCTTTCTCCCTATATGACCTCATGCCTCCTACACATGGGGTCTGATTGTCTCTTAAGAACCCGCTCTATACATGTATCACCCTGCAACTGGGCTGTCAAGTTTGCATGCGGACAAGTGCCTCTCTGAGCACCTTAATGGCAGTTGCCGGAAAATAATTTTCTATCTGCAGCTGAGCTGCAGGGATAAGCTATACCCTGGTGGGTGCGACCCCCACAAACGGCTCCAGGAGGGTTACTTTCCTGCGGGGTCAAAGGCTGTAAGGCTACGGCAAGCTAATGTTCGCAGGGAATGGCAGAAGTACATATCCAGTTATATTATTCTTATCTCCTAGTAACTACATCTGACAAGCTTTTGGGTCCAAGGGAGGTTTTGTTCGGAGATTCGCTATGAAACTACTACACACAATAAGCTGAGAGCAACGAAGGGAACACAAGGAAGAACGAACGCAAACATACCATTAGTACACCTCCTTGGAAGAGTGCCAGTCCTTGAATAAGGGCCTCCACTGCATCCAGATCCTGTGGACATCCAGGTGGGTAAAATATCAGCAGTAACTAGACAGTAAATGAGAAGACATCGAATGAAAAGTCATCTGACTAGGTGAACCTTAGGAACTATAACAATGTTAGTTCCATGAGACACTGGGAACCTCTACAATGTTCATATGGCACAGATTCCCAGCTGCTCGCAGAGCTACCGCTAGTTATGATACCCCACGAGGGTGACCATCAGTAAGCCGAGATGACAACCAACATTTAGCCCAGTGGTAAGGGCACAAGCCGCCTCACTAGTGGTTGTGGGTTCAAACCACATGTTAGATGTCATAAAGGTGTCCACCCTTCCCACTGGAAGGCAGTAGCAAGTGACACCACAAAGTTACATTTGCTTAAGCAAAGCGTTCACATTCTCTTTTTTTTTTAAAACTGAGTTATTGGTGAATTTGTGAAAGAACCAACTTTGCAGCCGAGTCTCCTGTATAGTAGCACCCAACATAGATTTGTGCAGATCTGGATCCAGGACCATCTAATGTGCCTCGCTTTTCCAAGTTAACACACTAGCTATACCTAACAGCGACTCAGATGACTTGAGGCAGGTGACCCAGGCTGAGGAAAATTATGCTGAAACAACAGTCGTCCTGTTCTCCTGCAGTATTGTATGCTGGCCTCTACAATGACCAGGAACTTCAGTATCCATACCGCGTGTAATTGAACCCCCAAAAATGAAGAAGAAAAACAAAAAATTGCTCTTTTCCTCCCAACCAACCATAATGAAGCCCCTCATCATGATCTCACACTGGAGATTCCATAATGATCTGACTGTTTGGCTGGAAAAAGCAATGCCAGACATTCTAAAGGGAAGGGAGAGATGGGAGGGATGGAGGGAGAGAGAGGAGAGAGAGGAAGGGAGAGATGGGAGAGAAATTACAAGATGATTGGATGGCTCGTCAAGCAGTAAAATATGAGGCTTGTTGAATGTTATCTTTGCAAAAGCGACCCTACTCTTTTGCCCCCCTGCACAGAAAGCCCAGCCAACCACTGGTTTAATCACCCACTGCAAAATCAACAGTAAAAAACCCATAGTTGATAGTCCTCAAATTGAAAGTGAAGCATTTAAACCATCTGAATGGTGATATAGTCTTGAGTAATGGGAAACACCTGGCTTCCAAAGGACACTCAACAGAGACTGACATCTTTTGAATGCCTGAATCTTTACTTGGCTGAACCACACTCTCAAAATTTGTGGTGAAGTGGTATAGAGGCATTTTAGGTAGATATCAATGAAGACACCTTTTCTTAGCATCCTCCAATGGCAGAACAACGAAAGAAACCATCATAACATCTGAAACCTTGAAAATAGTAGAGAGTCAGCGCGCCTCTCAGAGAGAGACAGACAGAAGATATGAATGAAATTTACTACTTCCATGGGAGGCCAGAGGGTCCATGGCACACAGTAGAACAAAACAGAGAGAATGTACTCATAGGAGGTCACTTGCTGTAGACTTCTGGCAACAGATCAAGTGCCCAGTTTGGGCGGAACAAAAGGGAACAGACACTACCTTTGCGAAGGGCTCACTCGTGGGACTTAACTGTGACATCAGCAATTTGTTTGGGCTTTTTAGATTTCCTCTAGAAATCCCTTCACATAAGCAGCAATCTGCTGTGAGTGAGGTGCCCAACAATTAGACCAACAGGGCCCAGAGCTTTAGGCTCAGCCTTGAGATTTTTAAACTTGGTGAACAGAGATGCAGGGACTATTGTTCTTGATGTTCCTGAAGAGGGTCACTCGCTAATGACCCAGACATTGTATTAGAAAATGGATATTGGCACAATGAAATGGTGCTTTATAACGTCCGCGGAAAGCTCATAGAGCTTATGGGACAAAATGGAAGAAGACATGAGAGAGGAAACAAAACCAGAGCCAAGAATAAAAAACTATGGCTCGACTGATTGTCTAAGGGTGAAGGCCTCGTGCAGAGAGAGAGAGTTTGCCATAGCATTGTGGCCATAGACCCCATACCCAGTTTGGGCGGAACAAAAGAGAACAGATACTACCTTTGTGAGGGGCTCACTCCAGTAGTGTCACAGAGAGAGAGAGAGTTAGACAGAAAGAAAACCCGTAATTTCACATTGGAAGAATGATGGGTCAGTATTCTTGAGATTGGCTAGAACTTGCAGTCCTCTCCAGGTTGCTGATCTAGTGTGCCTGTCTAGCTCTTTCTTGGCATTATGAAGTGGAACTTAAGGGCGGTTTTCATGACCGAGTTCCTATCTGAGGTCCTGCCCATTTCCTGGCCTGGGGGCAGAGAGAGAGAGAGAGAAGAAAAATATACCTGAGAGGGTGTACATGGGCTGCAGAGCAAGATTTCCCGTGATACCAAAGGACCCCAGATGCGCACGTAGCTTTTGCTCCAGCACACCCTACAATGACACATACAACAGAAGATCATTAAAGCCCTCCAGAGACTGTTGGGGAACTTCGTTAGGGGTATGAACATACATCAGAGTTATGACCTTTTGATAGGTCTGCATATGTTTCACCTGACCTTTACACACTAGAGGGCATCGTCCCAACGGATGCTCATCTTCTTGATGTTGGTGGTGGGGTTCTACCCTACTGAGGCAGCTCACCTCCATGGCTATATAGGGGAGGGATGTACAACAAAAGAAAAAAGAAGAGAAAAACAGAGTTAGAGAAAAGACAGAAACACAGAAACAGACAGAAGTTAAGGGGAAGTAAGCTGGCTTACAGGGAACTGATGAGACATGTAAAGAAGTGGTGTTGAGGAGAGATCAAGTCCATCAACATGGTGCTGACTGAACACTGCCATCCGAACCTACAAACACTCCCCAATTTCTCAACCAAGTCAGGTCAAATGCTAATTTTCCCACATCCTCTTTTACTGAAAAAATTGGATTAGAATATAAGAAAACGCCCCTTGAAAACAACTTGTTGATGCTGCATGCAACATGAGACAATCACCTTTGCTGAGCAAAAAACAGTCCCTGAAGTGGGCTCTAGCTCCCCTGATATCAATTTCAAGAGTGTTGACTTCCCGATACCATTTGGCCCCACCACTGTCAAAGCATTGTGAGCACAAACATGTTAAATCTTATCAGAAAGGATGAAAGATGAGAATCTGATCGACGTACTTCTTGTATCACATTTGGATTGCAAAAGCCTTTGATATAAGAAGCTCTGCACCAAACAAGCTGGTTCAGCCGCTATTTTGAGCTACGTTCTTATATTCCAAGCTTCCACCGAAAGACTAGGCAGACTTGTACTTTTCCCAGCATCTACCAGCAGCCACTGTGGCCAAAACAAATCAAGCTGAGAAATGACCAAGGACATGAAATACATGCTTGTAGCCAATTGCAAGAAAAAAGTGAAGAGAAGTACTTACTGGCCAAGCGGCTGTCAAGGTCAATTCCAAAGTTGAGGTTCTTAAACAGAGTTGGACCACCCGGATAACCAAATGAGGCATCACTGAGAAGGTGCAGAGATACAGCCCAAATCAGCCAAGATACAGTGCAGAACATACAGAGCAGTTCATATGTGGGAAAAGCTGGACATAGCCTGTGATGACAATGAACACATCATGGTGTGGATCACTGCTGTTTTACCAGTCATTCACCATGTAAACTCCGTCTGACTTGGCCTTATCAGGTGTAAGTGTCGCAATCTTCCCACTCTGCGACGTTGGTTAGTTCAATCACTCTCTGCTGGCTTTACTGCACTAAGAAGGCTGCTCTGGTTGCTGCCTCTGGCCTCATTTACCAAGATTGAGGTTATTGCTTGATGAAGGTTGGTCTAGTGTCCCTCTCCTGTTTCTGGCTACAAGTGGAATTTATATAGACAATATAAGAAATGAAAGAAAGAAAGAAACTGTGTAACATTCACTGCCAAGAAAGAAAATATCCATTCACAAGTCCACAGGAGGCCAAGAGATAGAGGGAAATATAAGGAGAAATTTTTGAAAAAGCCCAAGGAGAGGGAGACAGAGGATGAACAAATGAAAATATGGCTTACCTGAAACTGATAATCGGTGCAGATGGTCTGTCCTCAGGCGTTGGGAACTCAAACTTGTAGCTGCAAAACACGGCCATATTAATGGAGAGCCCTCACACGAGCACTCAAAGAGGCCACAAACTGTAGTATACTTCAGGATTGACCACCATGTCCATTGATGAAGGCAAAAGGGGGTCCCATGCAAGACTTCATTGTGTTGCAAAGGAGAGCAATGGAACCACACACAACCTACTTCCCCTTTAATCCATGTTGAATATCTCTGAAGTAAGACCACAACCAAGTAAAGCGTTGCCGAAGCCTTCAGGTCAGAGACATCATTGCCACCCGTCCTTTTTTCATTTAAAAATGCTATAGAGGAGAAACAAACGGAAGGCAACATAGAAAGCACTCACTCTGGATCATTGACAACAGCATCGACATGACCAATCCGCTCCAAGGCCTGGTCATATCCACATTTGTTTCAGAATGCTATCAAAGTTCCAGCAAGTAATAACCAAACTGTGGAATTCCACCCTATGGCATCATAATAGATTAGATAGCTGACACAGCACTAAAAGCCGCAAATATTCAATCTCCCTCTACCTCTCTATACACGATGTTGAGCTCCTGAGAGATCTACAAGCAAATAATGCATAAAAGAGCATTGCTTGCATACTGTGAAAAAACCACAGGTATGCCTATGCACATAATGAGGTTTGCAAGACAGCTGGTCATCATTGCGGATTCCATCTTTAATCTACTGCCAGTTTCAGTACCTTGATTCTGGATTGCACAAGGGCTGCTCGCTTAGCATTGTACCGAAACTTATCAACAAAAGCCTGCAAACAAAAATTTCAACAGCAAACAATGGTTGTTTATGGTTAATTAATTCTGATTGGAGTAGATGACAACATCCGCATTTGGAACTAAGAGAGCCACTCAGAAATAAGACTGAAAACATGTGTGCAGGAGGTAAAGAAGCGAACAAATTCAGGCTAAACAGACATGAAATAACACAATGGGACACTCTCAGCTAAGAACTGTGACAAATGCCCACCTGGATGTGGCTACGAGTCCGTTCATTTGATTCGAAGGCCTTCTGTTGATTTCGGAGGCGCTCATCACGGGTACGCTCAAAGGTGTCATAATCACCTTTATAGGTGACAATCTTTTGCCCATGCAAAAGCAGTATGTCAGTGACTACCTGCACCACACAGCACCCTTACTGTCATCATTTAGTGATCAAGAACGTTGAATTTGAAACGAGCATATTGCGATATGAAACTAGCAACTATGGAAGTGACCATTTCCTTAGCACATTTTCTATGGTGATTCTATACAAAACTGACAACGATCGGATAAAAGTCCAGACAGGAAAAGTTTGCACACAGCCAGTGAAGTCAAAGAAGCTCCACAATCAAATTTTTGTTCATCCAGGAAAATCTAATCAACAATAAACTGAAGGACGTCACATCTGGAAGCATACAAACACATGGTATCATCATTGATCATTCCATGCATTTCATGGCTAATGTACAACAAAATCAGAACAAAAAACAGCTGGATCCACAGACCGAGTTGAGGAACTCGCGAGCGTGAGAGACAACAATAAGCGTCTTCGGCCATTTCACCAAATAAGTCTCCAGCCATAGCACTGCATGCAAGTCCAAATGGTTCTGTGCGGCGAGCACACACCATCAGATAAGGGAAGGATCCCCCAAAATGACTACTATCCGACTAACATTTCTTATCTATCCAGCCAATACTCCTTGACGACGTTCAAGGAGCAGGCACCTGTCCTAGGTACTGTGTAGCATAAGTGGGTTGGCAAAGTATAGACTTGCATATATTTTACAACCTAAAGCCACGTTCACCTCATGATTAAATGAAATGATTCACCATGTAGTATTCAAATAATCGTCGTAAGAAGTTGCTTAAAAAACAAACAATCGGGGACCTAATAATTGTGACCCTAATTTGACCTTCACTCCCCCACACAAGTCAGAGGAGATTTTAAATAGAGAACTGAGAGGAGAACTATGACAGTTCAGGGTGTCAGGTCAGCGGGTGCAAGCAGACCACCTACAGGTTCAAATCAACAAACTGAAAGAGCAGGTTATGCAGGATGTGTACTATCAAGGCAAACCAGTCATTTCAAGGTTACCGTGGGTTCATCCAGAAGAAGAAGGTCAGGCTCAATGAACAAAGCCCTGGCCAGGGCCACGCGCATCCGCCAACCACCTGAGAATGTCTTGGTTGGTTGCCGTTGCATGTCAGCTGTAAAACTCAAGCCCTGCAATGCAATTGGCAATTTGATCCTGATCAAAGAATAGTTCTGGTACAGCAGGAGATAAGCTTCTCCTGAAAATGAATAGGACGCATCACATTCATCTCCAAGACCTGTATTTAGGGACATCTTACATTCATGTTGCATGAGTCTAGTGGAACCTCAAGGAGAATAACGTAAGGTAGAGCAACTCACAGCAAGAATTGATGCAGCCCTTGATTCTGCTGAATAGGCATCAATTTGCTCTAATCGCTTGTAAATTTGTGCCAGCCTCTCTGAAACTGCATCTTTTGCTGCTCCCCCTTTGTCTGTCTTGCTGTTGTCCACCAGCTTCTCTGGGCCTTCTTTGCCATCTCTCAGCTCGACTTGCCTCAGCACACTACCATTTGCTTTCATGAGAGAAATTGTAGATGTTGAAGCCGTTGATCCTGCGTCTCTCTGCCCCAAACAATGAACAAAAGTTTAGACTGACAAGACAGGGTCTTGTGAACAGAGCATAAGATAGGAAGATAATGGGAAGAAACTAGAAAGCTGCAAAAAGGTGCCACGGACGGTACTTGTTCAAACTGCAAAGAGCTGAATCAAACTAGTACCACTGTTTTAATTTGGGCCGTCGGGTAACGCATTAGAGAAAGCGGGGAGTAAGGTAGACCTGTGAGGCCAAAAGAGCCTCCTCCTCCAGAAGCTGGGTACGCTCGATGTCAGAGCTCAGGAGACATTGAAGCACTGTTGTATCATCACCCACCACCTCTTGCTCCACATGCAAAATTTGGCAGTTGCGAGGGATGCCATCGATTGCATGCATAGCCATGTGTTTCAAAAATGTGGTCTTCCCTGTTCCATTCCTCCCCACCAAACCTGCACCCCCAAAGATGCAAATGACTAAGTACAGACATCTAAGATCAGAGGTGCTGGTATTCATACCACGGAGCTCTGATTACGTGATACAATACATATACAGAGGGTTCGGGAGTCATCACTGTTTGGAATCAGACAATTCTATGACTAATCATGATGCGACCAAACTTGTAGTCACAGGTGTACACTGGATGCTTAAATAGGAGGTGGCAGATACTTTTAGCCGGAAAATCCCTGAAGGAGATATTCTTACTCCTTGAAGCTCAGATGAGATTTCAACACTGAATGTGAGAAGACAAACTGTATGATCACTGAAGTGAATTGAATCCATACACAGGATGAAAGAACACAGAATCGCACATCCTGATGATGCGAGAAAGAAGTAGCAAGGAGTAGAATGATCCCTCCTAACATTGAACCACCCCACATTTATTCTTGTCAATCCAGGAACTTTAACTGGAATCTTAGCATACCCACCATAGCGCCTTCCATAAGATAGAGTGACTGTTGCCTCATTGATGAGCTCGCGGCCCCCCATTGAAACGCTGAAATTTTCCATTCGTATGTCCTTTGGGACACTTCCCTCTCCCATGCCCCCATGGTTCACCATGACAACTGGCATGCCCTCATTAGCTGCCTGTGCTGCTGCTAGGTGGGCCTCGTACTCGGCCTGCTCAACCATGGAAACAGGTTGGCCAAAAAGGTGAACATAATTAGAGACTGATTGCTTTGTCAGCTTGGCCAGAACTTACTGATTTTCCCAGCTCCTACTATGCACTGGTTGAAGATGGAAGATCAAGTTTTTTCTTCCTGCCCTATGGTATTTAGTCCTATAATTGTTTCCAGAATGTGTGGCTGTCATCTAAAATTAATAACATTGTCCCAGGCAACAGAAAACCTCCCAAACAGGTTGTGAGGAATTTCTACACATGGTCTACGGAACTAAACTGCCACACTGCTTGCACCCAGGAGACGAAAATCCTGCTATGGGTGAGTTTTGAGTTATGCCCCACATTGACGTCATACAAGAAACTAGGAGGTTGATTACAGAAACTTTAAGGTTGTTGAGGCCAATACCCTTTTTCCTGAAGTGTGTGTCTGGCAGTGCAACCTGTCGCATATGATTATCAGCTAGAGGGCTTGAGCAACAATTGAAAAATATACCAGTCTTTGACGTTCTTCTTTCCTCTTGCGACGCTCAATCTTAGCGAGATCCCGCTCTGAGATTTGTGGGGGAGCTTGTGTCTCCTCTGGCTTGCTAGCAATTTCACCTTGAGGCAATCCATCTGACATTCGAACTGGTGTGGCCATCTTCCGGAAGCCCTCTTGTGTTTTGTCCCCTCCTCTAGCACCATATCTTTCTGCAAGCTTTGCACATACCTGCCATACAAGCCACACCCTCAAAAGCCCATGCTTGATTCACAGCATCTCAATGAAGAACTGCAGCAATGTTGTATTGGAGCACCCCCATGAGAATTACCAATCACTGGATGAAATACCCTAGGAATACTTCAATCCCTATAGACCAAGCTGTACTGAAGAAAGTTTGTCTTGTGGTGCAAATCGGGGCACAAGGCTTAGTTGGTAGCAAAATCACCTGTAAACTAACTCCAGCTTAGCCAATGCCAAACAGAGAAAGCTACCTACCATTATGATTGCTAATAGCTCCATCTAAAACTGTGTTCCATGCAAACAAAGAAAGGTACAAGAAAACTGTGTCTGTTGAGTGTGTGAAATATACAATCAATAGCACGGATGTCAGTCCCGCATATGTCATTTGCTGGCATGATGGATGCTTCAGGACGAAGTGATTTCCTGAGGGGGAATTTCATTTGCAAGGGACTGAGTGCTGAACTATACCATCACATTGCCAATGAGATACAGAGAGGCAATCTATGCCTCTGAAGCAGTTTCTTCGTAGGCCACATGCAGGCCTTTCAAAGTTTAAAAGTCCCGGTAACCGGCATAGAGGTTGACATGCCCATGCAACTCCTAAATCGTTGACCTTTGAAATTAGATTCGTAAGAAGTACAGCTAGAATTATGTGGTAGTGATCATTCCAGAATAGATCATGTTTCCAAGAAAGATATTACGTGAGTTCTTAAAAGGGCCCTTCGGTTAGGTTTCCCGTGGCTATTGCAACCCCAAGAGCAAAGCCCTTCTTATAGCCCTTCTTACAGCCCTAGAGTGGAATTTCTCTGGCTGATCGTGAGTCAGAACAAGCCACCAGCCAACATGCTCGTTGCAGCGGGCCCAGAAATAGAGGGCGACCTCTGCTTTTCTTGGTTGTAAAGCTATACATACCACATTCTCTGAGGCCAGAGCATGAAGAATAGTAAGAGGAGTGCACGGGAAAAACTTTATCCTCAAGTGATTTTCTTTTAATGAAAAGAAAAAGGCAGACAATCTCACACAAGGGAAGAGGTAGAGTTTCCTCACCTTTCGGGCTTCATCCTCGTCCCTCACACAGTCCGAGTCAACAAGAAGGGGGCCAACAGCTTCAAAAGCCCCCTCTCCTTTCCATCCGAAATCGAATGTTTCATCCTTCAGCACATTGACAATATAGTCCAGAATAGTCGGATCCACGTCCACTGCTCTCTCTCCCAATACCTCGTACACCCCTTTCTCCACACCTCCATCTGCCCCAGCCGACGGCATTTCCTCCTGTGTGTTCCTCAATCTATCCCTCCTTTCTACACAATGATAACCTGCTCTTCATAAAATGTAAAAATTGTGCAACAAACAGATTTCGGCGAGGAAAAACTCGCAATTTGTCATACACGATAGCTTTGACCCCTAACTTCAAATAATTATTTGCAAATTGCACTTCTTTCTCTTGATCTGATGCGACTTCTTAGTTCCTCTACAGAAGAGATTTAGCTATGCAGACTAGGATGGCACACTGAGAAGCAGACCACCAAATAGGCTGAGCCGTGAGATGCATCAGAACGGAACAGAGCATTGGTCAACAACATCATGGTTCTTTCCAGTCGAAACTGCCACAATGAAAGCTCTAACAATTGAAGCTGTACATGCACACAGACAAGGAGGCTCTCCCTTCCTCTTTCCGATATCTCAAGAGTCTCTACGTCTCTACGTTCTTCTCGGACCCTCTTCCTGCGCTTCAATCTAGGCTTCCAGGGCGGATGAATAAAATCATAAATCATCCTGCTCTATCCAGAGATAGGTTACATGTATCATTTGTCCAGCTTGTGGGCTGGATGAAGACCTATTTTAGGGTTAATTGCCTTGCTCAACACCGAAATACAGAAAACAAGTAAACGTTGCTATTATTAAAACCTAAGCGAGCCCGGTGCGTGGGCCCGGGCCGGGCCTAGCGACCGAGGCTTTTCTAACACGTGCGAAAGGAGCAAGGATACCTAGCTCCAAGGTTTCTTTGCCCTGGGCCCGCACCCCCCAGACTGCCGGGCGCCGGAACCGGTTGTTCATCCATTCGCCATCCATATCTGCAATTTCCATCCATGTAGACAACATCGCTGTTGGCAAGGGTGACCCGTGACGCCGGTGCCGGTGGCAGCGGAAAACCTTGCAGGGCTCGAGCCGCGCAGATAACAGAATGTGGCCGGGCCCGTAGCCGGTCGCCGGTGGAGCGCGGGAATTTCTCGGTGCCCCGGAGAATCCCCCGTTGGCCCTCCCGAGCCCTTCACACTTGTCCTTCTTTCGTCACTCTTTTGCACTCGCACATCGCTGGCGTCTCTCGTGCTGTGGCTTACCTCCCGGCGATCTATGATCAGCGATGGTGTTTGAGTTTATAGTTCTTTGCTGGTGTTAGTGAGTGTCGTGTGTTGATGCTCTTTCATTCAGCTTTGCTTCTTTCACCTAGTTTTCCACTTTCTCCCTATTCTCTTTCTCCTCTCTTACTCTTTTAGGCACAATTAGCGTAAATTGTTTCTAGCTAAGTAATGACCGCCAAATGTGTCGCAGTTTCGAAGTTGTCTCCGTCCCTTCAGTCCTCTCTTCTATTACAATCAGTGATCATTCTTGTGTCTAGCCATATCTACCTCTCCTAGTTCTTCTTAGTTCTTGCTCCCCCTCAACGTGCTTTCTGTGGTTGTACTTTTGGTCGTCTCAGCACCACGAGCCTTGAACTTCACCGGGCTCTTTCCCTCCTCTTTTCAGTAGAAACAAAGGTGATTTTGATCCTCGACCATAACCACATTTACCAAGTACCTAGTCTACTAGTCTGTCATTGTTCTTTTCGCGTTAATCGGTCTTTCTTTGTTATTCACTCTCCCTCTCTCTCTCCCTCTCTCTCTCTCTCTCACACACACACACACACACACACTCTCTCTCTCTCTCTCTCTCTCTCTCTCTCTCTCTCTCTCACAAGTCCCGTCTCTCTCACACATATATGCCTCTAGCCACATGCATTGCACCTAGCGTTTGTTCTCTGTACCTGCTCTATGGTAAACCGGGGATAATTGACTAAGCAATCTGGAGTTGGATAGCTTTGGGACAACTCCTCGGACTACATTGAGTATGTATCAAATTCTTGCATGTACATGTGCTTTTGTATTATGTATGAAGTCGCTGTGTCTTGTTCATCTGGTGGATGTTGTGTACCTTCAGCAACAAAGAGTCTTCTTGTTCGTTATGGTCTTTCTTTCCCTCCTCCTCATCAAACATACAGAACGCTGTCAGTTTGTTGAGACGGTCTACAATGTATCTTAGGATCTTTTGAGACTGTCAAATCTTGCGAGAATTATTAAACAGATGGAGAAGCCATTCCTGGTAATGTGGTCGATGTTACAAGTGTCGTATCGGAAGGACAATCGATGCTTATAGGGCTGGTTTCAATGTAGGCATTTTGGGAGATCTCTAAATACTGAAAGAGAATCACCAGAAGTTCGATTATCCAGATCCGATTTACGAATGCCAATACTTTTATGACGTTTCTTGCGAGTGACACTGGCCAGACATTTTGCTGTTGCAGAGAGAAGAAGGCCCACTTCTAGTGTCCAGCAATACCTGATGATTGCACATGAAACCCCATTTGAACTGCTCGAAGATGGACAGTAGCAACCTCTTTGGTTCTAGTGAAACTTCACTAGCACTATATCTAGAGTGAATATAAACTTACATTACAGATCAACCCACGGAGCCTGTGATAATGCCTCAATTTAAGTCACTAAAAAAGATCAGTACATCTAAAGAGAATCTTCATCTGTCTAGAAGTTCTACCTTCTCAAGTCTGTTTGGGAATTGTATTAAAGGGATGATTCTGTTGATTCTAGAAAGGAAAATCTAATTTTTGTTTGGAAGATTTCCTACTCATGTTCTACAGCACATCGGCTAGGTGTATACACTGTCTGCTCTTATAATTGCTGCTCGTTTGTGGCATGTAATGTGGGTAATACAATGAAGAAAGAGAACTAGACAGTGACATGTAGATCCTCAACCCTTATATAAAGGTACTTATATTTTCTTTTCACTACCACAGAAGCAAACACAGCTTCAGCTTCGAAAGAATTCCAGGATAGAGCACCCAGGGCTGACCAGAAGTCAAGATCGGATGCTCAGAGGCGATGCCAGCCATGCTCAAGCCATAAGCAATCGAAAATCAACTGCAAATCAAGGAGTTTTCTGTAATGTGGCACTTCATGGAAGTACGCAGGCAACTGTGAAGGGAGCCGGTGACTTACAAGGGAGTAGTTGTGGGGAGTAGTTTTTAGTGCTGCGGTTATGACAGTCTCCGTAGTATCGCAATCCTCTGTAGAGAGTGGGGAACTTTCCCAACAACCTGGGCAAGTGCCAGGTAATGATCTAACCTTGTCATTTAGCCTTGAGGGAAGCAGAGAGACATGGAAGGGCTGTACAATGAGGCTCCTGTTGTCCAGTACCAGCTTACTTTCTGGCTAATTGTGAGGATTATATCGTTTCCCCATCACAATCAGGGACCAGATGTTCCCCCCGAAATAGGTCAATGTTGTATTGTTGATTGTATTCATAGTACCGGCCACAGAAACTCGTTGATTGGATCCATCTTGGAAAATCCAGGCGGGACCGGGAAGCACAAAGTAAGAGCAAGCTGCACTCGGAAATTTAGCCACCAGATTGAGAGGGAGTCAAGTGCAAAAGAACCTTCAGTTGGTAAGTTGAACAAGAAATAGTGATGTCAAAGTAGTGGCTTTACTGCATTTCATCTTGTCTCAATTCGTTAAAATGACATTTATCTGAGGGTCCTAGGTTCTTAAGATTTCTGCTTAGGTTGCTCTGTCTATATCAGCCCAGCATCATAGACCAGTAGCCCTTGCATTTGGGCCAAGCATGGCCCAGTTGAACTGTAAGGTGTGAGCATTCACTTGTAACGATGTTGGCCTTTGTAGGCGCAAGGCAGATCTCCTTTCCTGTTTGTTTATTTTACCAATTTTATAAAGTGCTCATTGATATCCTTGCACTGGCCTTATCAATCAGAGCTTCCACCTGCAAAAGGGAGGGCTGGTCAAGCTGTGCCACGTTCAATGTCCATAAATGATCCTCACATCACCAAGTTGGACCCTCTACGATTCACAAGTCAGTGGTATCCAGCCATTAGAAAATCATGTGACTCGTTGTTTGACTGCGTTTCATGATGAGAAAGCATGTTAGGAAGATGCTGCCTGTTCTTGTCGCCTTGAAATGTCATACAGGGAGCTATATGCCTATTTCCAGATTGTTCCACTGTCCTTGACAAACCTCTCAGCAATGGGTCAACCATGACACATCTCTTCGAGAAGGTGGCAAGTGTGACTGACTGTCGCAGCACCGGGCACTTTGTTCTCCCTAAGCGAAAGGTTGAGGTATGCGCTTTGCCGTTTGTCCTTCCTCTTCCTCTTCCTCTTATGAAGTTTCCATCCTCTTACTTTGTTCTAACCACCATAGTCTCTAGGTCGCCGCTTAGACCTTGCCAGATAAGGTAGCCATCCACTCTCTTCGCGCTCCAGTCCAGTATACTACATTTTTATTTGTGATGTTTTGTGTAATTGCAGGAGCATTTTCCTCCCCTCTCAAAGCCTGGGGGAGTGTGGATGAAGTTTGTTGACCAGTTCGGAAAGGAGTGGTCCTTCGAATTCTGTTTCTGGCACAGCAAGGAAAGCCGTATCTATTACTTCAAAAAATTCTACCCCTATGTGCAATCATCCAACCTCCGAGGTGGTGATACAGGTCTGTCTCTGCTGTGTTTCAGTTGGTAGTCTTCTATAGCTTTTCTTTCCTATGGCTTGATCTCATGGTCTCTGTGCACACAGTCAAGTTCCCTCATTTCTTGGTGTTTTGTCTTCTTTGTCTACTGTGTCCTATTAAGTTTATTCTTCTTCACCACTTCCATATCTAAAGGTACTAACTATTCATTGTAGCGTTGCCGAGCTTGGTTTCATGAGTACCTATGATTTACCACCAATAATTGTCTAGGCAGAGTTGATTTTTAGGTCAATAATGGCTAGGCCTCCCTTTCACATTCATAGTGGCCGTGTATCTTGAATGGTGGTGAGTTATTTGGCTATCCAATGGTTCCCAGTAGGACTTCATTATGAAACCCCTCCCCTTGTACAGCTGAAGGAGTGGGGTCAATTTCGTGTGGGCCTGTTTCGTGACGGCCTGAGGATTAATCAATGACATTGTGATTAACAAAAGATATTGGTGCTGAAGCCAGATGTGGCACATCTTTAGTGTGGCTTATAATCTCTGACAGATTTGTCTACATGGTGGTGCAGTCTATTTCAGCAGGTTAGAACCAGAAGGGACACTCATCATGGGGTATCGTAAACAATCATCTGTGGCTTCTAAGGTTTGGCACTCGTACATATTCTTCCAAACAACAATGGCTCATGATTAAAACGAAATGTCTTTAAAATTGTTTTTGGGGTTGAATTGCTGAACCATGTTGAAATGAGGGAGACATGGAAATAGCTAAGGACAGCTCGTTTGAGGGGCAGAAGATCTGATCTGCAAGCCAACTTTAGGGTAATGTACTCAGAAGTCAGCTTGTAAGGCGCGCGAGAGATGTGGAATTTACCATAGGACTTGAAGTCCGACCCTTGTGTTAATCACAAGAGTCCCATCAAACAATCTTTCTGTAGGCAAAGGTGTGTGCAGAGATCTCCAAAACCTATCTTAGTTATGCCTCTGGTATCTGCCTGCATGATAGACCAGCTCATCTGGTCATCTCCACACGCAACTAGAGACTGTGTGTTGTTCCAGACTGTGATTGTGTATGGGACAATGTTTGCCACTGTGACAAACAGATACCGATATAGAAAGGTACTGGTGTAGGCTAACACAAAAGCATGAGTGTAAGCAGGTTAGTTGTCATCAAGATATACATGTGGAGAGGTAGATATTTGAGTGGATTGACTGGTTCAGGACTCAATCCCTCATAATGAGCACTCATTCCTCTGTCACAGTAGCCTCAGTTGGCTTGCTGTTGCAGGTCTCTCTATGTTGAGATGCCAAAGACCTTTGCACAGATATCCTAGTTGTGGACTGCACTCTGAGAGAATGTCACTATGTGTTTGTGTGCAGCAAGTTAAAGTCGCAAGAGCTGTCACGTTGGCAGAAGACCCCAAAGAGTCACTGTCCATAAGTGCAGAAGATAGAGATTCTACCATTGATGACAAGCCTGCAGTCAACAAACTGGCGCCAAAGCAAGGCACTTCTCATGTCCAACCAGTGGTCTCAGCTCAGGATGATGTTACAGATCCAGGGTATGGCTGTATTGAAGCAGAAAGAGTGCAAAAGCGAAGGATTGACTCTCCTTCCTTGCCTGCTCACCGAACAAAAGTTATAGATCATTTGGCACTGGGGGAAGCCCTTATAGAGAAAAAGGTGGCAGGGAGACATGTCACCATACCACAGGCCTTGCAGCATGTAGATAGGATCTCTGGCTCTCTTGGCTCCAAAGGTAAGAGGCTGCGAGTGAATATGGAGGAATACGTTGAGTGGGAAGGGACTCAGGAGCTGCTCCAGGCATCTCCTGGGGCTGTTCCAACGATTGTCACCATTGAGGGGCATGAGTTCGAAGAATATAAGGTACAGAACTAGACCCATGTTGGGATGTACTTTCCCAGCTTGTTCACATATTGTCGTCATGTTTCAGGTATCATGTAGTGACCATTTGACGAGCCTTTTATTCGTGGAGTTGGTTTGCAAGCAGATTTGGTCATTTTGGCCATGGCCATGTTGACCTGAACATTGGAAGAGTCCTGCAGAAGAGAGATGGCTTATTTCGGCAGTTCTATTATTGGCTTTGATATTGAGCACACTAATTTGTGCTGTATCCATGCAGGAGCCTCCTGTTCTTACCAAGAGAACCTTCTTCACCAATGAACCATCAGGGTATGCTTCAGAAGAGTGTCTGTGGATATTTAGCTTTTCTTGCTTTTCTTGTTTTTGCATGGTAGAATTATAGGAAACCATTCACATCACCATAGGGCAGACCGGGGGATACGAGAGTTCGTTCACATGGTGAAGGTAGAGAGAGATCAATTGCACTTGGTGTATTTCCTTCCCAGTAGCCCTGCCAGAGCCGGCTTTTCTTGGGTTTCCAGGGTCATGATCGAGGGTTTTGGGTTATAAAGGCTGATCCGGGGTGTTCCTCCTTTTTGACAAGAAAATCAGAAACAAATGGGAGAAAGAAATAAATGATAATGTGCACATGGGCTCCTGAGGGGCCTTTAGACAAAGTAGAGCAACAAGAAACCCACATCAAAAGACCATGAATGTTGCCCAAAGATGAAGTGCTGCATTCTTCTATATGCAGCAGAACTTATATTGGTTGTCAGATATTTCTTGTTTCAAACAATCTTGGCATAATTGTCAGGGATGAGGACCAATGGGTGAAGTGCGATGAGTGTGGGAGCTGGCGAAGACTTCCTGGTGACACCTTTGTGCCTGCCAGGTGGATATGTTCTGACAATGTTGCCGATTCTAAAAGGTCAGCCTAAATTTCTATTTATTTTTGGATGTTCTTGGGAAGAGTTCTTTACATTTGCAATACAAAGGAAAATATGTGATGAACTTTTCAGATTGGTATCTGATTTTGTCCTCTCAGTCATATGTTTATATGACCTAGAGCAAGGCTGTGATCAAGCTTGTACTGCAATCAGCTCAACATATGCAAAATCTGAACCCATAGCACAGCAACTCTGCTCGTACAGAATTCGATGATGTGAATAACTCACTCTTCATGCAAGCTATAGTTTACCCACCTTAGTTTAAGATGGTTGAGGAGTGGTATAACGTGCGTCCTTTGGCTTTATAGAGCGCGATGCAGTGCACGTCAAGAATTGACCGATGAGGAGATAGACCAACTGCTGGGGCTTCCATCAGATGGAGGCAAGTATCCGATCTGCACTATCCTGTGTCACATGTACAGGAACTTGGTTCTGAAGACATAAGGTTATCATGTGTGCTTGATGTAGCCTTGTTGGCGAATAGAGCCACACTGCCAGTTTACAATTGTGTGATAGGACTTATTTGACCTCTGTGAGAATGCAAAAAAACTTTCTAATGTAGGTGCCCAGGAGGACCCATAGTATAAAGTTAAACACAAAGAAAACCACATCAGAAGACCCATATGTTACCCAAAGACGCCTGATGCAGGTAAGCTGCCAAAAGGGAAAATTCCTCAGTGAACTATTGTCTTTCTCTCAATTCAGGAAAACCAAACGAATGAAGAAATTATAATGGTCATGGGGGACACTAGAGGGCCATGGGAGAAATGGGATGACAAGAGATCATTAGACTGCTTACGTAGCCCAGTAAACATACCTCCCACATAGTTTGGATGGAGCAGAAAGAGGATGAATTGGGGTAGAAAGAAAAAAGAAAGGAGCTTTATAAAGCTCACTGGGTCCATGAGACAAGTAGGTCAAAAACATCACTCGAAGGCAAGTGTCTTATGCAGGTAAGCTGTCAGACGCTTCTGGTCCTCCAAGCTGAAGACCTCTGCCAAAAAGTGGGAGTCTCTAAAGAGACATAGTATCTGCTTTGGATATCTAGTATGAAGGAGAGGAGACCAAGAAATGGTACTGTCTCTATTGTCTGGGTGGTACATACCGGACAATTTCTAACCTAGGAGGAGTCTTAGTTTAGCAGAGGTTGGGGAGAACAGATTTGGGGAAGGGAAGATACACCTGATTTTTATGCCTATTCTAAGACAGAAAAACCCTTACAGAGGTGTTCCAATAAGAGGATCAGAAATGCTTGGCAGCATATCTGCATGAGGCATTAGCCACTTTCACCACCAAGCTGCAATGGGTGCAAAGATCATATTGAGAAAGTACTGTGGATGTAACCTTTACAGATCAGCGTGTTAGGTTTTGAAATGTAGGATGTGATGAAATTTGCCAACACTTGAAATCACTTCCATAAGCAGGATGATGAGACGAATGCTTGCCTCCACTGATGTGATTCTTGTAACACAAAATCGATAATTGTTTCTGGGCTGCTTGTTGAGGGCCCACTCTCTTTCTTGTTTCCTGCTTTCTTGTGTCCAATAAGCTCTTAGAGTTTTCTGCAGATGTTATTATTTCAGTTCCTTTTCTCTCCCTCTACTGTGTCCCATAGGTTTTTGTAACACAAAATCGATAGTTGTTTTTAGGCTGCTTGTTGAGGGCCCCGCTCTCTTTCTTGTTTCCTGCTTTCTTGTGTCCAATAAGCTCTTTGAGTTTTCTGCAGATGTTATTATTTCAGTTCCTTTTCTCTCCCTCTACTGTGTCCCATAGGCCCTTTGGGCCCCCGTGGACCATAGAAATATCTTTCTTCAATGTGACATCTAGGCCTTCAAAAGGTACTTTATAGCAAAAGTTCACAAGGAACAGTCAACAGATTCATCCTCAGAGATAAAAATCCCCCCAGCAATGCTAGTTATGAGGTTGTATATTTAGTGCACAATGTACAGCACAGGTTTGGGCTTTTCTACTCAATATTACACGGGGTAACTTTTAGTCGGACTGCCTACCTTTTTCCTTGAGCACCTTTCCTTCTGTGGCATCTGCGCCTGGACAAAAAGAAAGAGAAAATTCTTAGACTGGTGGGAGACCCAAAGGGAGAGAGGAAATAATGATGTGGAATCTGCAGAGGACCAGACCGACAGTGAAGAAGAATTCATGGAGGAAGAAACGGAAACTTCTGAGTCAGATTACTCGACCCAGGAGGAAAACTCTCTCAGCAATATAGCTTTGTCGCCTGGCAGGGCCATTGCTTCAGACGAAGTTGGCAGGCAA
The DNA here is from genome assembly GCA_030704615.1 of Takakia lepidozioides. Taxonomy (NCBI): domain Eukaryota; kingdom Viridiplantae; phylum Streptophyta; class Takakiopsida; order Takakiales; family Takakiaceae; genus Takakia; species Takakia lepidozioides. Next base: position 80,201,791 of record CM060732.1, on the reverse strand, counting down.
ATGCAACCCACCAATGTTGATCTGAAGGAGAATCTCACATCTCATTGTTCAGAGAGAAAGTCTATCAAGCAGATTCTAGGGATCAGCTTACATTCAAGTGCATTGGAAGAAGGATGTTTTCCTAGTGAACCTTCCGCTGTGTTATCTGCCAGGAGATGCTATGTCCCCAATGGGGCATAACAAGGTCATGAGATGTAAAAGCTGTGACGGCTTCATAGGCTCTGCATCTAAGGTTTCTCCATTCAGCCTTTACCCCCTCCCTTTCCTTTCTTCTTATGCTATGTCTTCTTCATGCAAGTGTCAGCATTTTTTCGATCGCTTTGAACTGAAGGTGGGATCATTCTAGGCTGTATTGGCAACTGCTGGTCAATCTTCCTTCTCAAACTTTGGTAGATTGATTCATTGTTTGTTATGCACCACAGACCTTTGAAGAACTCTGGATTATGTACAGAGTACAGAAAGGAGGCTATCAGAGCTACAGGAATCCTTGATCTGAAGTTCCAAGTATTATTCTTCACTCTCCATTTGGGCTGGGAAATTCAACTTGTATCATAATGCCTGTTCAAGTCTTCATAATGTCAGGCTACCCCAGTTTTGGTCATAGGGCATTGGCAAATGCTGCCGCATCTTCTTAGAAGCGAAAACATTTTTGGAGAAGTTTTTTGGGGGCAATCTGGAAAGTACGGTGAGGCCCCTTGTTAGGGGACATTCACTGGACCATGAGATGTTCCATATTGCATTCAATAATAGACTAGTACTTCACTAGGGAAGGTTTATCCCACTTAGAGAGCTTTTACTTCAACCAAAGATGCTGTTTTGCATACTCCCCTGACCCTGTATAGTGTTTCAACCTTTGTCTCACCTATTTATTTCATCTCAGCCATAGTTAGTAGGAGAATGATGGATTCTATCAGTTCCTTCCCGCCACTTTCTAGTGTAAAACTGGTATTAGCCAATCGATGTTGTAATATGCTTGGTCAGATGCCAACAGGCATCTGGCTGTTCATAAAAACATATACCCCTTTCGGTCATTTTCCTTTTGCAGGTCTGCCACCTAGCCATGGTTAGTTACAAAGCCCATCCAGCTTCAGAGCTTGACATCATGATGTCTGCTACAGAGCTACACCAGTTCATGAACCCAAAATGTAGAGTCGCTGACCACAAATTTCTTCAAGCTGGAAGAACCCTAGTGACTCTTTTGGATTTTGGAATCCAGTCAACAGTGGCAAATTGTGTTTGTTAATAAACAAAGTTACTTTCCTCTTCAATCAGTGACCAAGAATCTTCTTGTAATACTGGCCTGTCTCCCAGAGCACTGATGGATTTCACTTTAAATAGGAAATTTTGTCGTCATTTTCTAGCCATATGTGAATTGTATGTCCAATTCTATCTGCCCCACTATAACCATTTGTGGATTCAAATACGGTGTTATGCATTTGACCTTTCGTTTTGGGCTTGTTTATGGACCAGCTTGTCGAAAGCAACTCATTCCTGCAACAAATTTGAGTGTGAGTGAGCGAAGGGATGATAATTTTATCAGTGGGGGCTTATGGTATTCAATGTAAATGTGAGTAAATAAAGTTTGGTATCACAACAACTGTGAGACAAAGATTTACAAATAAGATCAATCACTTTGCAATGAAGTATTGGCATACTACATATTGGGCCTGCGTCACTATGAATAGAAAGAAATAACAACTAGATGGTGAGAGGCTTTTGTAAATGCCAGTTGACATGCCATGAGAAACAGCTGTATGCACCCCCTCCCTAAAAGCCGGTCCCACTTGTAGAGGAGTTCAACTCTAGATGGTCTCAAATGCATACACCAGGAGAGGAGGGAGAGAGAGAGAGAGAGAGAGACCTACAGTCTAATCAAGCGTAGTTATAGTGGTGAAGCCTGTAGAGAAGAACTCTGCCAGCAGCGTTTCCAGCAGCAAAATACCCTCCACCGGGGCTGAAAGCCATTGAGTGGACATACTGAAGAGGGGTTTTCGGTGACGGCCAGTTTGAGAACACTGTATATGACGGCAAATGCACCAACCGGAAGGCATCCTTCTTCATTCGAGAACAGATGGCCAGAATTTGTGAGTCACAATTGAACTTCAATTCATCGATGCTGGTTGTAAGGTTCATAACAGCCTTTAAAGGCCTTGTCACTCCTCCCAGAAACCCATCCCTATTATAGAGATTTACAACCCCACTTCCTTGTCCCGTTGCAAAAAACTGACTATTGGGAGACACTTCCAGCGCTGTGCTTTTCACACACCCTTCATCTCGCCCTTTATGGAAACACCGGCGAGACCTCAAATCCCAGTGATAAACCTCTCCATCTCCCCCAGTAGTCACCAACTCCTGCCCCTCAGCAGCAAAGGAAACCGCCCTTACACTTCCATTCATCTTCAGAGTGCCAATGGACTGTTTTGTTCGGAGAGAGACAAGAATAATATAGCCCTCATTTCCTAAAATGGCCACCACTTTGCTATCCGGCGAGACTTCAAAGCTTTCAAGGCTCTTTTCTTCACGGCCGATAACACAATTAACCCTGTCCACTCGGCCAGCCTCTAAATCATAAACAAAGAAGAAATTTCGCCGGCCGGCAGCAACTACGCCAGATCCATCTGGAACAAAAGCTGCTTTGTGAACAGGAAAGTCTTGCAAGAAAATGCTCTGAACTTTGGGGTTCCTCTTTCCATCAATCTGAAAAAACCGCAATTTCTTGTCGAATCCTGCAGTCAAGAGCAGCTGGGCATTCTGGTGGAAATCAACAGATTGGACAACACCTTTCGAGGGCTCCACACTGTTTGCATCTCGCATTTGAGATATTTCAAGCAACCCTTGTGGAAGCCGGGACTTGCTCTTGACAACATGTTCACTATACTGTAGTAATGAGGTTGCCCCATAAGCTGAACCTTCATTGTCTCTGGCCAAATACGCATCCTTCGTTTCTCCTCCGAGTCCCTCTAGATACCTGGCACCTGCATCTTGTTCCTCCTCCTCCAACCCTGACGCTTCACCTGTTACACAATGATAAGTAATTGGACAAGACACAGCTACAGCACGCAGCGTTTATGAGTACATTCTTTCAACCACCTCAGACACAGTCCCCAATCCAGTTTAACGGGATCTGTTACCGCCAACATTATCAGGCCGCATACATGGAATGAAGATCCACACAATGACCTCTTGAAGGTTTGGCCTCAATTTCTCATGATGATTTCCTAAAGGTGAAAACATATCCATTTGACAACCTTGTTAAGAACCTGTGCCAAAGGATCCAAATGCTATAGAGCCTATCACATATCCAGACCATGGTATGACTTGGTCATCACAGGAGTACATCAAAAACCATCCATTGTGATTGTATCAGCACAGCAATACCTGAATCAATGGTGTCATTGCCATCACTGCTACCTCTTCCTCTCAGTTTCCTCTCCCATGGAAGCTCCGCCCATGTGGTTCCTGGATTGAGTTTCGAGTGCTGTGCCCGTAGCCTTGTGGCATATGTCTGACCTGATAGAGTTTCCTCTCCATCATCTATCCGCAGCTTTCGAAGCCGGCTTACTGTAGCGACTCTCACTGAAGTATTGACATCTTCTTCATCTTCCCAGACTGGCCTCTTCTTTCCAACATCTGCAGCTTTCTGAGAGAAACGCACGTATGAGTATTCCAGATCAATTCCTATCATGCAAACAGGGAGGAAAATCAAGCCTAAAGGTGCTCTCTCTTTTCCTGTCACAGCCCCACCTTTTCGGGATACAATTGTCCCTGGCAATACGATCATAACCATGTATCACAGATTGAACAACTGGGGTGGTTGTGGATTCATCCGGTTTTCTAGCATGCTGTCCTAAGCAACCAGTAAGTCAATAGTCACTTCCCCATGACCACATTGTAGCTGGCTGTGCAAAACTGTTATTGCAACTTAGGGCTGAGTTTCTGTCCGCCAGTTGGCAGAAGCCCCCCACATTATGGCAATTGTCTGGTGCTGAGAGCCCAATAAGCTTCCAAGTCACCAAGCCCAGAACCCAAGGCGTAGGCTTCATGATTTATGCAGGAACCAGCTGTCCAACCATCCCCAAGAAGGTATCACTTGCTTTCCATTGTTCACAATGGTGAAAGTTTCATAGGCAGCCATAGGCCAAGCAGAAAGTTAAGCTTCCAGATTCTCCTCCGGCGGAGTAGTGTCAGGAAAGCGCCATCCACGATATGTCCATGAGATCTTCTGAGGACAATTAAGAGTAGGAAAAGGGAAGTCATCGAAAAGATAACTGAGACCGTCCATGACAAGTCACAAACAGGAACAGAAAAGGGGCAAGAAAGAGGACAACCTTTGGCTTTGGACCAAAAGAGCTAAAAGGGCTGAAACATGTACTCGTCCGTTGCTTTCAGTTCACTCTTACAAAATCTAACCCACTCCATAGTCCTATCAGCCCAAGCAATTCATCTCCAAACGGCCCGCTGACCAGCCAAACAGGAGCTCACCACAACAATCTCCTGACCAACATTATTTGCCTCTTCCAACTTCCCAAATAAAAGGCTGTGCAGGCGGGATGCTTCCGCAGCCTCCTTCTTGAGTAGCCGCAACCCAGCTGAGTCCCGCTTCCGCTTCTTCCCTGAGGGCGCTTCTTCACTGGCCTGCATTTTGGTGAATGCAAGCAGAGCTACTTAGGGTCAGCGTGAGACAAAAGAGACCGGCAGTGAATCTTCGAAACCTCCACAGTTTGCAGCACAGCCAAGCTCTAGGGTTTAGCACGACCTCTGAAACTCCGGGTCTTTTGCTCAGGGTGATGACTGCTCTGCCCCGTTACTCCGCATCCAAGTACTTTCATCTGTTGGGAGGCACCTCATCCTTGGGGTTTTTCCTTTTTTCTTTTTTCTTTTTTCTTTTTTTTCCTCCCTTGAGATAATGCTAGTGTGGGGTGTAACAGCCCTAAAAGTGGCAGTGAGGGCAGTGGAGAAGCTCAAAGAAAAGAAGGGTTGAAGGAGAAAATTGCAAAGAAATCGGAGTTTGAAAAATGGAAAGCTTGGAATTCAAGAGGCAACATGATCTGCTGACAGATGGTAGGACTTTTTTGAAGTATCTTCAAATCATGGGGTCAAAGGAAGAGATCCCAATGGATGCAGCAATAAAGAAAAACATTGGATGCACATGTGAGATCTCTGACAGCATAGTATGCAAGCTTCCGGCATGTCAAATCTTCATGGGAGTGACACAGATTGGGGGTGATATGATCAGGGTGACATGGTACGGAGTTACACTCCAATCGAGTCCAAATTTGGCTAAGTATAAAAAATACTAAGAGGGGTTACACGAGACATGGAGTAACACAAATCACCAAAGTTGGGGTGACATGGACCAGGTGATGCTACCCACCCATTAAGAATGGAACCATATGCCTCGTCGCCTCCATCACCTAATAGCATCATCTAATAAATTGGTCACCGTTGCTTAGCAACTAAGCAACCTCTTGCACTCTCAAGTATGGACAAGGGGAATGGGGAAGATTTGACAGGGGACCCGCTGAAGACACGACAGGACGAATCGCATCGCATGCGTCCCTACATTACTCCTGGAATCTGCTCAACAAATACTAGGGTATGTTGCATGCGGGGGAGGGCAGTGGGGTAACAAAGGAGTAGGGGAAGGAGGCTACAAAGAAGGGAGAGGGTGGGAAGAAGAACATGTCCTTGGCGATACAGGACGTGGAGTTGGCAAAGATTGCCATGGTGATCCCTGCGGTGCGTTCTGGGAGGCTATAACGAAGCCAACCTTCGAACTCGCATTGAGGTGGTTCCCTTTGCACATCGAGTGGGCTGATCAGCACTTTGGCACGAAGCGGACGTATGCCCGTGAGTTAGACCGCCGATTTCCGGGCAATTGGAGTGACACAAGGGTGATGGAGATGGTGGGGCGAAACTTGAAGGACGAGGCTGTTTTTGGTGGGCCCACTCCAAAACAGCACATACCCTCACGGATGAGGGTATATCTCCCAGCTAACAAACATCGACAGGGATGAACCGTATGAAAGGAAGGCTACGTACCTCATGCACCCGCTGTAAAAATTCCAGCCCATTTTACCGTGTCATTAGGATTATAACAAAATGGTAAGCCCTAAATCTGTAGTGTACTCCAATTTTAGAGGGAAATATTGTTTGACCAGGCTCTTGGTCCGAAAAAATATTTTTTCCTTGCAAGACCCCAACCACATTCCAATTCACAGGCACCTAAAGCATCTTGCCCCAAATTTGCAAAGCACAATTCCAAAATCTGCATAGGGTTGCTTTGTATGGGAAAACAGTGGGGTCAAAAAGCACCATGACCTGTAATTCAGCCATAGGGGTCCAAATTGGCATTGGAACATTGTTCCTTGAATGATTTCCTACTACCTCCAAAAATAATTTCTGATTTCTAACCAAAATGCAGGCAGAGATTTTAATTCCTACTTGAATCCCAGCTCAGGCGAAGTATTGCTTGAGCCGGTAGATAATTCCGGCGCAAAAAAAGGGCCACGTCATGAAAACCCATGAACTTTCACTGTGTTACATATTGAGATTTCTTTTAATTGTTGGATGGTCGAGCGTCAAACTTTATTAATAAAGTATAGAAAATTTGAAAGTGGGTAACGCAAGAGTTGCAGAAATGAGAACCGAGAGTCAACCTACTGGAGGTTGCTATATAAGAAGCCACCAGTCACTAAAATGCATAGTAATATGTGAACAAGTGGAATAAAGGGGACCTGATTTGACGTCGATACCTACTCACGCCGATAGTAACACTTGCCTCTATAAACTTATGTGCACCCTCCACCACCTTGTCTTTCCCTCTTGCAGCCACTTTGATCCTACCTGCCATATCTGGCCCGACCCCCAACATAGCAACCAACTACTCACGCTGGCTCTGGCTCTCAAACCACTAGTGAGACACGCTACTAGTGCCTGTGCCAGCATGTTGAAGACACAAGTTACAAGCAACTAGTCAGTTGCTTCTCACCGGACCGACATATTAGTAGAACTATCTAGAAACTTGAAAGTCAACTAGAACTAGAAATATCTAAAAAGTCAGCTAGATCTAGAACTATCTAGAAAGTCCACGCTAGAAAGTCAATCCTTAATTTTTGGACCCTTCATTTCATTAAATAATACAAGTGGCCTTAATACATTGGCCCCCTCTTTTAACTCCTGGACCACGCTAATTCCTGGACCACTCTAGAATCAGCGCCAAATGAAACTGCTCTACTCTATGCATGGTGAGTGTCACTAAATCAAGTGGAATAAAGGGGACTGATAGTAACACTTGCCTCTATGCACTACAGGAAAATGGGGGCATTTGCGACGCCCGAGCCACGTCGCAGCGTCGGGAAAACGCCGATTTCGAGCAGGGGGCGGGTGCAGAATTTGCGACGCCCGGCTGTCGCCCGGCCGTCGCATGGGCATCGCCAAAATGACGTCGCAAAAATGCGACGTATGGGGTCGCGAGCCCCCGCCCCAACTCCCGCGACTGCCGGACGTCGTTTTTCAGGCCGTCCGCACCGATGGCAGGGGCCTCCTTCGAGCGACATCTCGCCGTCGCGGCCCTCCAGCCGACGTCTGCCCGGGAGTCCCATCATAAAACCCAAAACACGTGGCGTAAGCCGGTGGTATGCCAAGCGACGCCAGTGTGTCGCTGCAAGCGACTATTGGGCGTGGCAAAAAAAACAGCAGGAACAGGAGTCAAGCTCCGCCACGCCCGGGCGTGGGTTTTTGCGACGCTTTGGCGTCGCTTTGTTTTTTATATTTATCAAAAAAAAAAAACGTGGCGTAGGAAGGGTGGCGGGCTCTGCGACCCCCGGACCAAAAAAACATGTTGCAAGGGGTGTTGGGCATTGCCGCCCACAAATGGGTTTTGCGACGCCCGACCGTCGCGGCTTGCAAACCCCTGCCCAAACATTGCCATTGGCGACGTCATGCAGTCGCGAGGGCAGCCTGGTGGGGGGGGGGGGTTTGGGGTTGATTTTGGGGTGAATTGGGGTGGTTTTTTGTTTTTTTGCCTGTTTTGTTTTTTGGGATGGGAGACCTTACAGTTCCATTTCTCTGATTTAGCAGATACACAATTGAAGCAAGCATGAATCGAAGTGAGACGGTGCGACACATGATTAAGATGGAAGATGGAAAGATGGAAATATATTTATAGGAAATGAGCTGAAAAACTCACAAGGGTTCAGTAGGCTGACCCTGGGACCTACATGGACTAGGACTAGTCATCCTCATCCTCATCCTCAGTGGAGGACTCAGAGCTATCTGGTGAGCGTGATGACTCCGCGCCCTTTGCCAGAGCACCTAAATGAGGTGGCGTTTCCCTAAGTCCCACAAATCTCTCATCCAATCCCTAGCCATGACCCCCAACCTCATCCATACTAGTGCCCTGTAGTGCACTCATCCCCCTCCGTGTTGGCCATGTTCTTCATGAGGGATTGCCAACCATGCTTCTTGGCGTAGTTGTACTCTACCGGAGATGGCTTCCTCTCAAACGCGCGTTGCTACACATGCCACAAATTAAAGTCAGTTCTTCGTGATGATGGAGCCAGAAAGAAGACATAACAAAATCCATAGGGAAGTACGACTTACAAATCACAAGATAAAACCCTTGGATCCGCCAGCGCCCCACTTGTGTATGGATTCGTGCTTGTCAAGGCGGACTGTTATTGCTTCGCGTGCCCGGTCAAATTTGGGCTTGTTTGCGGCATCAGTCTCTCCCGCAATGAGTGCATCCCACGATACCTATGCACCCCCACCCCCCCCCCCCCCCCAAACAATTAGTGAATTACACACATACGTTGCATCGAATCCACCTCATCCCTTCCTCTCCATGGGACTTCTTCTTCTTCTTTTCCTTCCCCTTCTCCACAACCATCTCCTTCCCCTTCCCCGCTACTTCCTCTCTCTCTTTCTCCCTCTCCCTTCTCTCTCTCTCTCTTCGGCAGCCCCCTCATTGATGGTAAAATGGATCTCGGGAGGTCGAGGCCTCTTCTTCTTACCTTTGGTGTTCGGGTCCTTCATGAACACCACGTGCTCTCCCTCATTGGCAACCCCACTGGACTGCACCAATGAGATCAACCATGTTGCTGCCTCCCGAAGACAAATAACCCCTCCAAATTCAAAAAAGAAACAAACAACAAAGAAAATCATGCATGCAAAGGAAAGGATAAAACATGGAACAAGGTGCGACAGTTGTACCTTTGTAAGCTTGTCCGACTCGCCCCCGGTGTCACCCGATGTGGCAGGAGTCCCCGTTGCCGGATGTGCCCGCTCTATCCCCTCCCGGAGCGCCACTGGAAGTAGATTCCAGATGTGGAGCATAGCCGGCGGCGGCGCCCCGTAGTCCAGGCCCTTCTTTGCTGACCGCTCAGGCTCAAGGGGCGGTGTCGCTGATCGGCTAGGCCGCTCCAAACCGGCCCATACCTCCTCCCCCCCCCCCCAAATGCGTATCAGGGTAGAAGCCCTCACCCGGCTTGACTTCTTCGGGCGCTTCGCTATCTTGGCCACTTCATTGGCCCTCCTCGTCTCCTCCTCCCTCATCGACAACAATGGGCTAGCAATGGAGGCTTTCAAAGGCCCTTGAGCCTGACGTTGGGCCTTGGCAAATACAGCCTTTGCTGCGGAGGAAGGGGTTGCTATGGGGGTGACATCCAAAAGTTGCCCATACCGGGCCCCCCGAACGGGTGATATGCTTGCTAAGGTACATTTCACCCGTCTTGGTGGCCGGGGGTGTGCTCAACTGAGCATCCGGCTCAGCAACAACCTCTCGAATAGGAGAGCTGGCTGAGCCAGCCCCTGGCGTATCCAAGATGTGGACAAGAGGGGGGGTACTGACCTCAGGGGGCGGACGAGCCCTCCGGCTGCGGCTGTCGACAAGGCTGGTTAACCGTGAGACGCCCTGGCGTGTCACACGTGCCGGCAGAGCAAACGGATTGTCCGCCCCTTTCTTTGGGGCAGGGGACTTCTTCTCTTTCCCCATAAGCTGGCACCTGTCATGCAAACCCACAAGTTGGCCTCATTTTGTTTCCTGAACTCTCCCTCTCTCTCCCTCTCTCTCCCTCTGGACACTGGGTTTATGGAATTGTTGTCCCGACTTCCATCCTTGAGGAAATTGAAAACAATTGCAAAATTGGGTTGCAGGGAATTTTGGATGTTCTTTATCCAATTTTTTTTTTATAAACTATATTTTTAGTGAAATATTTCTTCACTAAAAAACCTGTGAAACTCCCGTCAGTTTCTACTTTTTCAATCCAACCTGGATGAAAAAAAGACTTCATCTGACAGGACCTAAATACAGGGCAAGACAGTTTTTTTATAAAAAATCCCCCATGTTTTTCATCTAACCTAGATGAAATACGGACTACATCCGTTGAAGTGCAAGACAAGATGAAAGCACGATGTCTTTCATCTTCCACGAATGAGAAACGGACAACGTCCGTCGGACGGACAGACTGGCGGATGTTTTTCATCCAGAGAAGGATGGATGACTGGCCAGGCAGGGGAAAACCATGCGCAACCCTAATGTCTTTCTTTTTGCGCTGCATAAGCGCGCGCGATGGCAGCTTGTGAGGAGCGATGGTACTCGTGCTGTAGATACCTTGAGCTGCCAATCGTTGAGTGTTTATGGCTCCTGTGAGCGACGCCTGGGCGAGCTCTTTAAGGCGATGGCGGTGGCTTAGTGATGAGGGAAGATTCCCTGTCTTAGTTGTCTGTTTTTTTGCTGCACAAGGGAACCGTGGCAGTGATGGCGGAGGCACCACCTGCATGCCTAGGACGTTTCCCTAGTAGCCCTCCTCTGGATCTTTGATGAATGGTGGCACAAGGAAGTCTCTCTCCCTCCCTTTATAAACCCTACCTTTTGAAACCAAGCTCTTTTTTTCTTGTGCTTGGCAAGATCTTGCTTTGGTTAAGGTAGCAGTGTTGTTGCTGGCCCTGCACGGTTAGGCTTGTGGAGAGATGGTGACTCTCCCCCAAACAGTAAAAAAAGGTTCTTTTTCTGTTGATTTTGCTTCCTTGTTTCCTTTGGCATTTTCTGCGCTTAGATTGAAGTGTATTTGACCTCGATAGCAAGTGTGGAAGCCTACTACTCACCTCGTGCATCCTCACTAACTCACAATGCGTTGTGGTTGTTTTTGGGACGGGCACAGGTGAGGGCTTCCACTTAATATTCTGATGTCTAGGTGCTGCTGGATGCCAAGTGGGATTGCAGAGCAGGGGAATGAATCGCTTGCCAGGGACTCATCTTAAAATGTTGAAAAACTAAACTACTCTATGGTTTTTCTTGATCCTACCTCTTTCATTCCTTTATTTTTGAAGAACATGCTTTCTACGATGGGCTATTTTCGGCCCAGCCAGTGGAAGACCTCTGCTTTGTTGTGACAGTCGGGTTTATGATGGCTTGTGTGAGAGACACCATCTATTTTCCAGGCACTAGTTTTCTTTGCTTACCTTATGGTAGTTGGAAACAATTTGAGAGGCTGCAAGGAACTATTTGTTGCAGCTATTCGGGTACCCATGTTGGCCCCTGTTATATTCCAACCCGGATGGCTTTGTTAGCTAGATGCTTAGGCCAGGGTATGGTGAAGATTCTGCCTGTGGATATTCGGCTGACAATGAAATATGGCAGCAATATATAACTGGTAACTGGTTTTTGAGGCAGCCAGGGTGGTCAAGTGGAAATACCCCCTGGACATGGTGTAATGACATGGTCAAATATGGAATGATGTGAAGGGTGTACTGACAGTATCATATACTGTCACGGGATGTGTATGTAGTCCTTTATCTTTACCTTGCTGTGTCATGAACTTTGATTTTCAGCTCTAGCAAGAAATAAAGGTATAGGGGTAGTCTGGAAAACTTACCAGACATATCCACCTCCCCTGTGGGGGCAAGTTGTGCTACAGACCAGTCTAAACCAATACTGGCAGGGCAAGGTATTTAAAATTTGTGATGTCCAAGTGTTCTTTTTGTTCTCTCTGATTTCTTAAGAAAACCCTCCATGACACCCATGGGTTTTGAATAAGTATGCTTGGATTACAGATTGCGGACAGTAAATCTGTATGACCATTTGACCTGCAACACATCAAGGCCAAACTATGGCCAAGTACCCGCCATCCCACCCAGACCTCTGAATGTATATCCTGATCATGACTGGTGGTCAATCAGCATCAGTGGCATACTCTTTGGGTTATGAATAATACTGACATGAACACATTATTGTGCATGGATGTAGTTCTGGATTTTCTAAAGCTTGATGATTGATGGATGGTGCCACTGTTAAGTGGCTGATATGTCTGATTATTCTTCTTATTCATGACAACGACCCTAGGGGTCCTGTCTTTGTCTTGACATGACAAAAAGTATTTTCCCTCTCTTTTTTGTTGCTCACAAAAATAAACAAACCACAAGGGAGAGAGGGTGCAGAAAAAGTTAAAAAGATTGTACGCATAAGACGTTGTTTGCCGTAGCCTTGTGGCCATTGACCCCTCCCCCAGTTTGAGCGGAAACAAATGGGACAGAACCTGCCTCTGTCAGGGCTGACGTTGGTAGTAAGACTTACCTTCATATATAGAATTAATCTGGGTTTTCCAGATATCCTCTAGAAATCCCTTCACACAAGCATCAATCTGTTGTGTATGATTTGCCCAATAACTAGGCCTCAGGAGGGCCTAGGCTTTTGGCTCAGCCTTGAGACTTTCAAAGTTGGTAAACAGAGGTACAGGCACAATTCCCTCTATAGATTTGAAGAGAGAGTCTCTTTGGTGAGAGAACCCCGGACAGTGTATCAGAAAATGAGTATTGTCTTAAGATTGCCACACAACGGGCAATTGCACTCTCTCTTTCCTCTCTGCTTCTGTTTGTTGTTCAAAGGTAGGCTTCCTGCCCTGAGTTTAAATTTCAGTCTAGTGCCGAGAGTGGGTAGACCCTTGAGGTCATCCAAGATGTCCTCCCCCATGTCACTGACTGGAAACAAGTTCAGGGAAGTTTTTTGCCTAACTTCATTTTCATCAGACAATCTCATGGCAACAGACATGGCTTTGGACATTACAGCCTCTAAGTCAGATTTATCAACCCATATTGCAGATCCGTACTTCAAGGCAGGTCTAATAATGCGACAAAGCATAGTTTTCCTAACCTCAGAGTTGACCCCTTTGGAGAAAAAGTTAAAAAGAGAGAGGGAGAGGAAGATACTTTTTGTCATGTCAAGACAAAGACAGGACCCCTAGGGTTGTTGTCATGAATAAGAAGAATAATCAGACATATCAGCCACTTAACAGTGGCACCATCCATCAATCACCAAGCTTAGAAAATCTAGAATTACATCCATGCACAGTAATGTGTTCATGTCAGTATTATTCATAACCCAAAAAGTATGTCACTGATGCTGATTGACCACCAGTCATGATCATGATACACATTCAGAGGTCTGGGTGGGATGGCGGGTACTTGGCCATATTTTGGCCTTGATGTGTTGCAGGTCAAATGGTCATACAGATTTATTGTCCACAAGCTGTAATCCAAGCATACTTATTCAAACCCCATGGGTGTCATGGAGGGTTTATTAAGAAAACAGAGAAAACAAAAAGAACACTTGGACATCACAGATTTAAAATACCTTGCCCTGCCAGTATTTGTTTAGACTGGTATGCAGCACAGCTTGCCCCCATAGGGGAGGTGGATATGTCCAGTAAGTTTTCCAGAATACCCCTATACCTTTATTTCTTGCTACAGCTGAAAATCAAAGTTCATGACCTAACAAGGTAAGGATAAAGGACTGCATACACATCCTGTGACAATATATATACATACAAACCCTTCACATCATTCCACATTTGACCATGTCATTACAACATGTTAGGGGGTATTTCCACTTGACCACCCCTGGCTGCCTCAAAAACCCACTTACCATTTATATTGCTGCCATATTTCATCATTCAGTGTCCGAATATCCACAGCAGAAACTTCAACATACCCTGGCCTAAGCATCTAGCTAACAAAGCCATGTTGGGGGCATTTTACCAACAGGGGTACCCGAGTAGCTGTAGCAAACAGTTCCTTGCAGCCTCTCAATTTGTTTCCAACTACCATAAGGTAAGCCAAGAAAACTAGTGCCTGGAAAACAGATGTGTGTCTCTCACACACGCCATCATAAACCTGGTTGTCACAACAAAACAGAGGTTTTCCACTGGCAAGGCCGAAATAGCCCATCGTAGAAAGCATTACACTGTTCTTCAAAAATCAAGGAAGAAAGAGGTAGGATCAAGAAAAACCATAGAGTAGTTTAGTTTTTCAACATTTTAAGATGAGTCCCTGGCAAGCGATCCTTCCCCTGCTCTGCAATCCCACTTGGCATCCACAGCAGCCTAGACATCAGACTATTAAGTGGAAGCCCTCACCTGTGCCCGTCCCAAAAACAACCACAACGTATTGTGAATTAGTGAGGATGCACGAGGTGAGTATCAGGCTTCCACACTTGCTATCGAGGTCAAATACACTTCAATCTAAGCGCAGAGAATGCCAAAGAAAGCAGGGAAGCAAGACAATAGAAAAAGAACCTTTTTTTTATTAGTTTGGGGAGAGTCGTCATCTCTCCACAAGCCTAACCGTGCAGGGAGGTCTCCGCCAGCACCACAACACTGCTACCTTAACCAAAACAAAGGCTTGCCAAGCACCAAAAAAAAAACTTGGTCTCAAAAGGTAGGGTTTATAAAGGGATGGAGAGAGAGACCTTTCCTTGTTCTACCAAGACTCGCCATTCATCAAAGATCCAGAGGAGGGCTCTTAGGAAACTTCATAAGCAGGCAGGTGGTACCTCCGCCATCATTGCAGTGGTTTCCTTGTGCAGCAAATCGCGCGCACTCTCGCAAGGCGTAAAAAAAACAAAAAGCAAGACATTAAGGGTTACCCAGGGTTTTTCCTTCCCCCTGTCTGGCTCTGGCCCGTCATTCATCCTTCTCAGGATGAAAAACAATCCGCCAGCCTGTATGCCCACGGACGTTGTCAGTTTCTCATTCGCGGAAGATAAAAGACATCGCGCGTTCATCCTGACTTGCACTAGACGGATGCAGTCCGCTTTTCATCTAGGTTAGAAGAAAAACATCGGGGGTTTTTATATAAAAACTTTTTTATACCTGTCTTGCCCCGTATTTAGGTCCTGTCAGATGAAGTTTTTTTTTCATCCAGGTTGGATTGAAAAATTAAAAACTGACGGTAGTTTTTTTTTTGCAATCAATCAGACCATATTCCGGTTTGATGTTTCGGATGAAGCAAACCTCACAGGTATTAGTGAAGAAATGTTCACTAGGGAAAAAAATGTATTTTTGGATGAAAACCTCCAAAATTCCCTGCAACCAATTTTTTCAATTTTGTTCAATTTTTTCAGAGATGGAAGTCGGGACAACAATTCCATAACCCCCATTCCAGAGGAGAGATATTCATGTCATGTCAAGACATGGACAAGACCCACTAGGGTCATTGTCAATTAAAGACAAACAACCCAAAACAGGGCACCATCTAACATTTCCATTCTTGTCATAGCTTCCATGAGTTGACATCACCCAATCAATCATGATAAAATAGGGTGGGAGGGCGGGGTTTTCATGTAGGGGATGCAAGCATCTTGAACACCCGAGATCCGGCCATCTTCGCCAATGAATCATGTGTTCATGTGTGGGACAAGATAAGATATTGTTGCCCTTGTGCAGGTTGCAAGGCCTCTTGGTTCAGCCTGCACACATACCTTACCAGCAGGTCATGTATTGAAGGAGCATAAAAATGCTGAGGTCATGCAAAGGGCAAGGTACCATGGTCCAGCCTGCCCTATTAAGACACGTTTTCACACATACATCTTGGATATGACCCACAGGTTGCAGCATCTTACCTTTTCAGCCATTAATTATGGCAGGTCATGCATCAGCCAAGGCATAAAGACAAACCTGCAATTTGTCAGAATCACAATATGCCACCAAGCAGTCCTACTTGGGCATGATGAAATAAATTCCATATCATTTGTATTCACCCTACTCATGTTGCGCCAGCTCCAAGGCTTGAGGTTCAAGCCCCACCTACACAACCTCCTATGCCTAGGGAAGACCAGATGGGTATGGGCTTCATGTGTGGAGCCGCACTTGCAGGACCATTGCATGTGGACTCTACAGCTGTTCCTGAGCCAGAGGAGCGGATGTGGATTTTGATCCACAAAGAGGAAGCAAGTTGGCAGACAAGGCTTCCACAATCTTTCACATTGGCTAAGACAGTGCCAACTATGCCATCGATGGCACCCGCTCGCCCAAGTGTGTCAGAAGTAGAGCCACGAGTGTCATTGGGGAGAGTTGGTATGGCTCAGGAAATGCCAGTAGGTGATACTGCAAAGCAAGGTGCAGCCAGTACATTGTTGGGGGCGGCTACGGCAATTTGCCAAGCTCCATTGTTTTCTGCCACGACAATTGCAATGCCCGGGATGCGGCCAGCTGCAGTGTTTAGACTGGCAGCTGCACTCTGTGAGAGTGGTGATGCATCAGCACTATCTGCGGGGATAGCGGATCAGGTGCAGTGCATGGATGCCTTGGATTCAAGGGTGAAAACAGCCACAGCTGCGCCATGGCAAGCGGCAGCTGCAAGGTTGCAGGAGTTGCCAGCTAGACCAGCCATTGAGTGTAGTATGGTGACTTCTGGGGTAGTCCTGGTGGACAATCAGGATGATGTATTTCAGTTGGGTGGCCTAGCCGGGAGGAGGTATACACTAGAAGCATTCGTGTCTTTTCCGATTCGACTGCATGTCCGCGACCACTCCGGGAACCACTTGGTAGTAAACGGGACTACTGGAGAGTCGAAACAGACAATGTGGGCCCACGGGGGCATTTCAGACGGCGGACAGAAGTAGGGTCAACGACTCCGGAGTCGTAGCAGAATTCCGGGCTATTTTACGAATTGCGTAAATACATAAAATTTGAAAAAGCCAAAATTACAAGTGGTTGTAATTACTGCACATGCGACTACAAATTTTCTTTCCTAATTCGATTAATGGAATAAAGATATTTATTCATTAAAGTGAATATGTAGTCGACTCAACGACTCCATGAACCACTGCGCATTCATTGCACCCATGACTCGGCAGCACATTTGCTGACGTGGCTTTCACAAAAAGAGGTAAACAAAATGTGGCCTTGGGGGAATAGATATTTTAATACGTGCTGCCTCCACCTGGCAGAGACAAGGATGCAAGTGCTGCGTCGGACATGGCGGGACGTGGGAATGGAAATCCTGACACGGCAAGGCCTTCGTATACTGTGAGCGCGCGTAGTGGCTTCTCAGAACGGTGTGACATCGGGGTCTTGGTCATTCATCATTTACAGAATGTGCTGGATAGAGGCCGATGGAGCGCGCATACGGGCATGCCCTTCTGGCATCAATTCCCAAGTATCCACGCAAGGTGAGGCTGCTGAATTGGGTTTTTGCCCGTCTAGTTTTCTGACAGCATGCTCGAAACGTTCATAGTGCCATTGAGTGGCATTGCAATAATTTGATGTGTAGCTGCTTTTCCATTTCACAAGTTATGCAGAAGGCGTCACAGAAGAAGATCGCAAAGACGTCAAGGCTGAAGAATATGCCCTTTGGTTTGTGAACTACAATCATATCATGCCAAACCCCATTTTGCCCACGCAGATGAGGGGAGACATTCTGCATTTGCGAGTGGGACTTAATTCATCTAAACCCAGCTTGAAGGCAGTTGTGACACCAGAGAAACTGGAAACTACCTCCAAGAAAGTTGAAACTCGCAAGATAGTCATGTATTCGTCTCATTATCTCCAACTGGGATTCCGAGTTATCATCCGACCCTTTACATGTGCGCTGGAATGGAGTATAATTCTGGTTTAGGCAGTTATTGCCACCAGACGTTCGCTTCTCCATTTTTACATTTAAGGATGTGTCTGTGTTTATGGCACTCTTTCTCCAAGGAGGCATGAATACCCCCCTGTACTTGCAAGAATTTGATGTGTAGCTGCTTTTCCCTTTCATAAATTATGAAGAAGCAGTCACAGAAGAAGATCGCAAAGAGGTCAAGGCTGAAAGCGTTCATTAAGGTTGTGAATTACAATCATATCATGCCAAACCAGCGGCGGCAGATGGTGTCATGAGACATTCTGCGATTTGTGCATAGGTGGACTTAATTTTGATGTTGACTTGAAGGCAGTTGTGACACCAGTGAAACTGGAAACTACAGGTTAGATGATGGCGTGCTGCATCGCGACATAAACCTGCATTTGACATTCAGGCTTAGGATTCATGCAATTTGGTGCTAGTCAGGCCTGCACAGTTCCAGAGCACAAGTGGGAGCCCATCCGAGGGATGGGGACCTCGTAAGTGCTTCTTCATTTTATACTCTCCTTGTTTTTGCATCGCACTTGTGCTACAAGAGGCAGAGCCATTCATTTGGCTCGAGGTTCAATTCCTCTACAAGTGAGCTATTCCCGTGTCACTACAATCAGTTAGATATGTTTGTGGTGGTTGCTGGATTTGCGGCTCTGGGGTGTCTTGCCAAGTGATTGCAGGGATCAACGTTAATGTGGACGCGGCAGTACATATAGCAAAAAAGCTCATTCGCTGGTGAAGAAGACCATGTTGCAACATATGTCATGCTATTGCTTCGAGAGTGCTGCTGTTGGGCAGGTAGGAGAATGCAACAACGGTGAGAAGGAAAGCAAGGGGAAGCACAAAAAGGTGTCGTTCGGTCCTGCTCCTTTGGAGACTGGTCTTTGTCCCTGGAAAGCATGCAGCTGGGCCAGAAAATGCATGCACACATTCACGTCTACTTCCCGTACATGAAGACGATCCTCTCTTCACATGTCAGAGAACAATATTGGCAAACAAAAAAAGGTTTGTTCACAAGACAGTACGGACCACATACCAGGACATTATCGATACTATTAACTGTCTCGCCCTTGCGCGCTTGCAGGACTGTACAAAATGGGTTCTAAGGACAGTAAGAGTCCTTAGCATAGCTCTCGTCTATGAGCTGCTGCTTAATGGACACTGAGATTCAGCTGGGCTCACTATCTATATCCAAATAATCTTCCCCTTCACTCCACATCTGCAATTTGCCTTGCGGTAATTACCAACCCTGGAATGTCTTCCTCATTAAAGGTAACTGCTCCTTCCAAAGAGACTGGTTCGGCCGTATCTGGTAGATTTCGTGGTTCCCTCAGACCCGTGGTCGGCATTCTCCCCTAGGTCCAGATCATGGACGTCGCCACGACTCGTTTGGCCCGGGTCTTGTGAGAACCACCTTCCATTCCCGGCGCATGGGTATCATCTGAAAAGAAAACTTGCTCAACTTGCGATGAGAAGATGAATGGCTCTTCATCTTGTGGTTAGCATTTTTCTGAAATCAGCAGGAGGAACCCGTACTCATCCCGTTTCATGGTGGCATTCTCTCCTACCATATTGGCTTTTACCCAAGAACAACAGAATAGAATTGGCTTCACAAGACCATAGTCTAGTTTAAAGATCTCTTTGATCACTCCTACATATTGCACATGGCATGAAATTGGATTCTGATCTCGTGCACAGCTCCTACTTTCTTGTTCAAAAAAATGATGCCACTCCGCTGTCATAAGTCACCAGGAGGCTGGTGTTGGCATCGTCTACTCTATAGTGATTGCCATATGCTTTCAATTGACCGGTACGAAGTGGCAATCAACCCTGGGGAGAATGACAGACTCACCATGCCCTCATCTAGGTCCTGTTCTCTTGATGCGTACACTGCAATTGCAGATCTGACCCACACTGTAAAGGGCTGCAGCTCCTCCATTGGTTGTGGGGTACTCCACCGGGGATTTGCGCCTACGACCGCCCTCCGCCATGCTTTTGCAAATTGCACTCCGTTCCATTTCAGGCGGACCTTCTCCGCTGCGTACTTTCTGGAGAAACCAAATGAAGAAGCTGCAACTCAGTCCCCTGACCAACACCGTGCTGTACATGCATGCCACAATGCAGAGTGTGTGTCCTTTCAGCACACTGTAGTGATGCAACCCTACTTCATAATCACTTGCAAGCAACAACCATGATCTACGAAACACCCTCTGTAGTCGTCTGAAGCACACTGTTAGTACACGATGTTAGTACACGATCCCACTCCCATAGTGGCCGGAATGACTTGTGACAATATATATGTAATTCCAGCATACAAAGACCATTAAGAATAGCACAGGAGGGATGTAAGTTGGCACCCACTGTCTCCATGGTGTCATGGTTGTTGTGTTGTTCAGCACATAATCATGTGCCACATCCCGAAGGCGCGGGCTCATGGCACGCTTTTGTTCCACCACCTTCTAGGACCTCGCCTACAACTCCTTCTTCCTCGTTCTCGTCCCACACCCGTCGTTGTATTGCATCAAATGAAGACATATACTCTGTCATGAAGCCCAGGGCTTCGTCGCGGATGTAGCCCTCCGCCATACTCCCCTCTGGCCGTGCCATGTTGCGTACATACCCCTTCAGATCCTTCATGTACCTCTCCATGGGGTACATCCACCGGCTGGCTACGGGCCCACACACATGCAACTCCTCTACAAGATGCACTAGCAAGTGCGTCATGACGTCAAAGAATGATGGAGGGAATTCTTTCTCCAGCAAACATAGGGTCATAGCCACATCCTCATGCAACGATGTAATGTCCCTCGGATCCCACACCTTCGCACAAATCTTCCTAAACACTCGACTTACACGCATTATGGCTGTTCGAGGACCTGGCGCCATCGTACCCCGAATGCACACTGGCAAAATCTGTTGCATCATCACGTGTAGATCATGTGACTTCATCCCCGACCATTTCTTGTTTATGGCATGCTTTTGGAAAGCACCCGAGAATCCGGTTGGCACTTTCATGGCTCCCAATGTCTTCAAAAAATCCTCTTGCTCTGATTTGGTCAGGACGTATGATGCTGCTGGCATGAGCACTTTGCCTGGTCTATTTGGATCAGGCCTTAGCCACAGATGTGACCGTATCCCTTCAATCTCCATGTCCTTTCGTACGTTTATCGTATCCTTCTCCCCAAAGATAGTCTTCAGAATGTTCTCGCAGAAGTTCTTCTCACAATGCATGGGGTCCAGGAGGTACCGCTGCAAGAGGTTCTGAAATGCCAAATGTCCTCCCATGAGACCAAGTTCTATGGGCAAAAAAAGTAGAATATGTGGCAGAAGTTGTCCATGTTACTACATTCTGCTTTCAACAACTCCACGATCCTCTCCACAGTGAGGTGTACGACTTCAACATCTACTGCATAGTAGTTACACTGACTTAGGAGTTGGTGGAAGGACTCCTGACAGTAAAGGTAATTCCAGGAAGCACAATGTGAAAGAAAGTGAGTGAATGGGGGGGGGGGGGATTCATGCACCTTCCAGTATGGCAAATCCCAAAGGATTGTCCGGCGCTTCACCCCGTGCTCCATGGCTGGATCCGCACTACTTCCGTCTCTCCCTCCAATCTCCATGAACGCCTCTTTCTCCTTTGCAAATTGCAATGTCTCCTCCGGTGTCACAGCATTTGGTGCCATTCTCTTTTCAACACATCCATTGAAGTGCCTTCCTGCTCGTCGGTAGGGGTGGTTTCTTGCAAGGTAACGTCGATGCCCCATGTATATTGTCTTCCCTAGTGGCTTTGAGTGCCGTGAATCCACATAGGGCCCACAAATGGGGCACCCTTTGTAGCCCTTCGTCTTGCAACCCGCAACAAGGCCATATGCGGGGAAATCGTGGATTGACCACATGAGTATGGCACGGAGGGTGAAACTCCGTTGCCCTACTGGTTTCAAAATGTCGTAAGCTTCAACTCCAATCCATAGTTCCTGTAGCTCTTCAATCAATGGTTGCAAATACACATCTATGTTTGCATTTGTCACGGACTCCTTGCCTGGAATCAAGAGAGACAACATGACAAAGAATTTCTTTGTTGTCAACCATGGTGGCAGGTTGTATGCCACCAACTGCACGGGCCATGTGGACCATGTGCAACTCTTTGATCCGTATGGGTTTACTCCATCCGTAGATACAGCCAATCGCACATTGCGTGGGTCCTCGGCAAAATCGGGCCAAGTTGCATCTATATGCTTCCATGCAAGGGAATCTGGGACATGCCTTACCAAACCATCGTTTGAGGCATTCCTGGAATGCCAAGTCATGAGCTCACTAATGGTCTTGCATTTGTACATTCGTAATAGACGGGGGATAAGGGGAAAGTGCCTCAACACCTTGGCTGGCTGTTGTAACCTGCCCACATCATGGTATCGGGCTGCACCGCATTTGGGGCACTCCATAGCATCCTTGTACTCTCTTCTGAAAAGTACATGTCCTTTTGGACATGCATGTATTTTCACGTAGTTGAGGCCGAGCTTCCCAATCATTTGGTTGGCCATGTGACAGCTTTTTGGCATTTCATTTGGTTGTGGAAGCAAGTTCAGCCGAAGCAAAGAGAACAACTCGTCCACAAAATGGTCTGAGACACCGTGGGTTGTGCACAGGTTCATCAACAGCATGGTGGCAGCAAGCTTTGTGGATTTGCATCCCTCGTACAGTGGCACACATGCTTCTTCTAGGTGTCATGTGTGCAGAATTCAATTCTCCATCTCCACCTCCTTCCACGCCTTCCCCCACGTGAATGCCTTCATTTCCTGCGTCATCACCATCCCCAGTTGTCGCAGCGCCGTCCCCCTCTTCAGCATCGTCCATGATGTGGAATGCTTCCTGCAACATTCGAGTAATCTCCACCCTCCGTCCATGCCTGGTTCATGTCCTGCGCCCATGACATAGTCCTCGTCTGGCCTGTCTGTATGGCTCCCTCGGGGGTGTGCATTGTCCAATTGTGCCCACTCCTCATCGTCTTCGTCTGCAGGTCCATCTCCAATCCACACCCGAAATGCTTCATGTCTTTTGTGGTGAAGGAGATGTGTGCGCACATCGTCCTCAGATCTACTTGTAGTGCCCAAACAACGTTCACATGGGCATGGCATCCTTGAAAGCCCAAGGGCTCGGGCACGTGCCACTTCTCTTTCCCACAACCTGTCATCTCGGTGTTCTGTTATGTCAGGGGTGATTAATTGGAAGTCCTCCGCATGGGCGAGGGGAACTCATTTTTGTTGGGGAGCCTCTTCAATGCTGTTTGTGCACGCCGTTGCAGGGGGCCGGATTCTCCTTTGCAGAGATTTCCTCAATTTGGCTCTGCCACTCCCATTTCACTACCGTCAATTCCCTCCTCCTGCAATCTCAATTTTGAAAGGTTCAGCCGCACATCCTTTGGCAGAGAAGACAGTTGACATTTTATACCAACCGGTAGATTCCCACAACATGATGAAAAGTTACACTCAACAGCAAACCATTAAAAAGCCATCACGATGCTTCCCATCATAACTAGAATCTTTTCAACAAGACACTGAGAAAAATGACCAAAATCGACTCAAACAACGACATCCTGGAAAACGACCTGTCTCTACAGTTCGTGTGTGTGTGAGGAATCGGAGGACGTACGTGGAATTTCAATTTTCATGATGATTGAGACGTTGTGATCTTGGGCATATGGTTGAATGTGTATGAAATGTGTGCATTGAAGTGTGAACAACCTGACTACAAGGCCAGAACCTGCGCCACTTGTCTTAGGCCATCTCCAAATCACGTTTCGGCGGACAATCCCGTTCCGTTGCCGTGAAATTGCACCGTTGGCGGGAAGGGAGTTCCATTTTGTGTGGCTCTATCACCATGGCGGGAAGGGGAGCATGTTAAAAATGGAGCATCGCCCTGCCACTTCACTCATTTGCTGTTTGCAGCTTCTTCCACCATCTTTCTTACTTAATTTCTGATTCTTGCAATGCTGCCCTTGAGACGGCAACTGCAAGTGACCGGATCCTTTGATCGTCGCATTCAAAGACACTTACGTGAGCAGATCGCAGACCCCAAATGCTGGAGAGAAAGCCAGAGGGCAGTCAATGCATGCACGGTTGTTTTGCACTGGTTGGGACGGCAGTGGGTGGAGAGGAGGAGGTGTGTGTGCCCGAGTTCGCATGCCTAGCATCCTGCAGCCGGCGGCTTTTGCACGTTGTGGGAGGCAGCAGTACCCTCCTGCTGTATGATTACCATTGTGGTACAGACTCACCGGCCTCCCCCTGTCCACTTGTGTCTTGGACACAGCCTTATGGAGTATGTAGCAGAGTTGCATGTCGCGCTGCGTACACCAAAATCTCCCATGTAACATAAACCCATTTCTCATTCATGCTTGCATGTGATCCACGGTTGTTTTCCATGTTCTCCCAGCTGATGTGGGTTCGCAAATTCTCGGTGTGTAGTGTGTGTGTGTGAGACCTCAACCTGGCATGGTTGCGATGGGTGTCGAATGGACCCTTCTCTGCGATGGGAGAACCACTACAGTTGAGTTTGTTTTTGCTGAATCATTTGGCAGAGCACTGTGTTCACTTCTCACACATCATGCGCATTTTCTCCAAGAATGCATGTAAAGCGGAGCCATACACGGCATCATTGCAGTGTGTTTTCCTTCGCCTAATTTTGAACGAAAAAAGTTAACGGATCCATGTCAGTTGTGTGAATCACTACATCTAGTTGTCTGGGGATTGTAAGTGGTTTAGGGTTTAACGTCTCAAAGTCGAAAAAGGCCATAGTGTCGGATGCACGACACGTGTTCATATTTGAAATCAACAACGGCCGGATCTTCACTACAGATCGGGGGGGTGTGTGATCACACTCCCCTCCTTGTCCTTCTTTCCTCCTTTGCATGTCTTGGTCTTCTCGCTCGTCTTTGTCTTGGTCCATGGTCTATGTCCTCGCTCGTCTTCATCTTTGTCATGGTCTATGTCCACGCCTAGTAAGAAGCGCTCGACCGCCGAGGCAGCATCACCTCCTCCCACTTCTGCACATTCCAGCCCCGCGGTGCGAAGGAGCCCCCGCCTGGCTCGGACTGAATCCGGTACAGATGGGCGTCGGTGCGAGAGGGAAGGAGAGGCGGTGGGCGGTCTTCGAGTTTGGATTTTGACAGTATAGCATGGCCCACGACGATGAGGTGGAGGACAGTTCGGAGGAAATTGCACCTCCATCTGCAGAGTCTCTCCAAAAGGTGCGCAAACGGCACAAAACCGCTGCGCATGAGGTGAGTTCTACCCCTACTTGTGTTCTTGTTTTCTGGGCGTTGAGTTCTCCTGAAACTGAAACTGGGATGCACATATCCACAAAGTTGTTCAAACGGATGTCGTAGTATACAGGGCAGTAGAAGAAGAAGTGTTCTTCAGTTTCAATTTCCTTGCTGCGCCCTATGCAAGCTGGACATAGGCGGTCCTCCCGTTGCAGGTTTTCCCATCTGCCAGTCTCTATCCGTAGGTTGTGGGAACCCACCCTGAACCGCCCCAATGCCCTCAAGAGGGAAGGAGGTAAGGGTGCTGAAAGGTAATTTGGTCTGAAGATTCTATCATCGCGGAGCACCAAGAATGTCTCTCGATAGAAGTGGAGCTTTGTTGTGAGATTGGGTAGCATCCAAGTTCTCTTGACATGTAATTCCATAAGCTCTCTCCGAATGAGTCTGTTGCGGTCATGTCTGGATGTGATGTCCACCTCATGTGGGTTCATTGGTAATAGGAAAGCAGTAGAAAGTCCGTTACG
This sequence comes from Takakia lepidozioides, assembly GCA_030704615.1. Classification (NCBI taxonomy): domain Eukaryota; kingdom Viridiplantae; phylum Streptophyta; class Takakiopsida; order Takakiales; family Takakiaceae; genus Takakia; species Takakia lepidozioides. The sequence continues at coordinate 80,176,123 of CM060732.1, read as the reverse complement.
TTTCAATAAACACTCGAGCATACCAGGAGTTCCCGAAACCTGCAGCTTTGAGCCTCATAGATGTTGTGAGGGCCCTTGCCACTAGCCCTTTGGGTGGAAGGGCCTGCAATCTATGGAGAAAGATTGTAAGCCTGAACTGTGCCTCGGATTGCAATGGTACACATGCGAACTCTGCACCTAGGATCTGAGATGGAGTTGTGCTCCTGGCGCCAAGCATTGCTTGGAGAAAAGATGACTGTAATGGTTCCAAATTCTTTTCCCACCAGGAGACAGGGACACCAGGTGCCCAGAACTCACAACCATTGATGGTAGCAGGGCTGACGACGGTGTCAAACAACCACTTTTTGGTCGGGGGATGCCGCAGATGTATTTGCTTGCATTTGGCGTGAAGGCGGACGGAGGCCGCCTTACCTTTAGTCAATCTGTCCAAGGCAGTGGCTGCAAAGTGAAACTTGGGGGAGTGGATAACCAGACCTAGGTACCGGTATGATTTGACAATCTCAATTTCCTGCTGGTTGAAGATGAATCTACGATCAGCCTGGCCATTGAAGACCATGATCTTGGTCTTGCTAAGATTGACTTGCATCCCATAGTCTTTGCAGAACTGTTCCAAAATTTTGATATGGCGTTGCAGAAAGACCGGGGATTGTGCCAAAAGGGCAACATCATCAGCGTAGAGGAGATCTGATTGGGCAGAAAATGAAGTTAGGCAGAAAACATCCCTGAACATGTTTTCAATTTGTGTCATGGGGGAGGACATCGTGGAAAAACCTTCAGGTCTACCACTGTGTGCAGAGGGACTAGTTTTTAGGTCAAGGAAATGTTGCTTTGTCACGTCATTGCACCTGCGTTGGAGTACGCATTTGCTATATGCGTTGATAACTCCAACGAGGCTAGGTCTGCAATATCCTTTCAATTGAATTGTGTCTGCACCTGTGTTTACCAACATTGAGAGTCTTTAGGCCTTTTGGGGCTCCGTTGCTGGGCTCCGCCATACAGCCATTTGCTGATTGTGTGAATAGATGTCCACTGGATATGTGCAAAACCCGGATGGATGTTCTGTTTCCTGGTAAGTTTCATGTGGTACTGATGTGAACCCGCCCACATTCTGTTTCTTCACCAATGAATGGGCTTACATGTTATGAGGACATTCTGTCCCTCTCCTTTTCAGTTTTTGGCACTTGCGCTGCAGGGGAGTGGGTTTGAGGTCAGCCAATCCATAGTTGTGGTTGTGGGATGGTTTGTGCTCTGGTGACGTTGTGTTCAGTAGGACTACAGCTGATGCACCTTGTGTGTGGGATGTTTTTGGCAGCGGAAGGGGAGTGAAGCTGCAGCAAAGCACTCACAGCCACCACACAATGCCAACCAACACCAACCTTGGCACCCACCCCCTGCCGGATGGTCTCCACAACAGAGTGCACCATGGGGAGCCCCCCCTGCTTCGGGGTCGTGGCGCTGGCTTCCTGATGTTGCCACGTCACAATGGGGGCCTCCCACATCTCCATACGGCCCTCCCCCCTCCGGCACACATCAGTCACCCCCCACAACGTATGACGGCGCTGCTCCAGAGCATGGGGGCAGGAAACGGACATCAGAGCTGAGGAAGGAACGACGTCATGCCATGAAACAATGGGAAGGAGATGGAGAGGGAAGGGTGGCTGCAGGGCTAAAGCGCCACAAGGTGGAGGTGCATGGAAATGGAGTCATCAATGCTGGCTGCGAAGGTAAGGAACACTGGCAGCGTGATTTGCGTGGCCTGGCATTGCGTTACCTTGACTCAAGCGTACAAGACATTGACCAGCAGTCCCAGAGTGCCATGTCAACAGTAATAGAGGGCATAAATGGAATGTACGAGTACACACCTATCCCTGCCAATCGTGATTTTATAGTGAAGCAATGTGGGAAGATAATGAAAGGAGAAAGAGCAAAACTGAAAGATAAATGGGCGAAGACTGGTGTGAGGCCAATGAACACTGAACCCGCCTATTGGGATAAGCTTGTTGCCTACTGGGAGTCCCCTCGTGGACTTGCAAAGGCTGAAGGGATGAAGCAAGCGCGTGCTTGTGTCACGAACCCCTCGCGTTGGGGCCGGGCAGGAGTTGCAGGCCAAGCAGCCCGTTTGGTAATCTCCCTCACCCCCTTCTCATTGCTCTTACGTTGTGGCATGTTCTGATGGAAGAGACACCCACGAGTGGGTTTTATTGCTTGTGCAGAATTAGTTGTTATGTGATATGCAGGGCAGTGCTTTGTCCATATGCTCCTGGCATTTTGTACTGACAGTGTGTGGATGGGCAAATACAGAAAAGACGCAAAGCGCGGAGCCCGTCACTGTCCGAGCTCGGGGCGGAGTGCAAGAACGCTGCGACTGGCACCCCATCAGAGTCTGTTTTGAGCCAGGTATGTTTTGAAGTCCGGTTTCCATTCATGAATCTGTTGTTGTACTAAGATTTGGTGGGTATGTGGGGCCCCCACGCATGGTACACGAGGGGTGTTATGCCAAACCTAGCCATCTCCGAATGCCTGAAATCCTGCACATTCGGCCTCTTCTTCTGGTTTTTAACAGTACGGGTGGGTGTTTGTATGCGTAGGGAGCGGGGAACTCAATGGCAGCCCGCATCGGGGCCCTGGAGAGGCTTGCGGCTCTCTCTGCGGAGCGGGAGAGGGGAATGGAAGCACAACTGAAGAAGATAGTGGAACTCATGATGGGGCAAAAAGGGGGTGTGACGGGTGGCATTATGGAAGACCCCCCTGCTGCGACCATTGTACCTGACAAGGAGGAAGTAATTGTAGTGGGTAGGGATGTGACAGAGGTCCGGGCTGTTGTTGATGATATTCACAGTGGGGGGCAGGGTCCACTCGTTGAAGAGGGAGAGGTCCAGCAAGTTGGTGGGGATGACATGGACGATGGGGGGTCATTGCTCATGATGGGGGAAAAGGGGAAGCTGTAGGGGGAGAGGGTGGTAGTTTGCCTGGTCCAGGCTGCAGGGGGACCGAAACTTTGCCCTCCGGGGTGACTGTTGTCTCCCAACCCACTGAGGTGAGACCCCGTGACACCCCTTCAAAAGCTCCTTTCATAGAAAAGTCGAAACTAATTGTTCTAGACCTGAACGGGATCCTGTGCCACTCTATTCCTAACTTTCAGCCCAACCCGAGGCGTCATTGGCCATGGGTGTTGACCACCAACAAGTATGTTTTCCCAAGGCCCCAGGTCTGCGAGTTTTTAAACCTTCTCTTCCGGTATTTCTACGTTGGGATATGGTCCTGTGCTTCCAAGGGGAATGTTGCAGACATCTTCAAAGTGGTCATGCAGGGGGTCAAGGGTTCTCCCCTCTTTGTGTGGTCACAAGAGGAGTGTGACCCCTTGACAGAGCCACACCCCACAAAAGGGCCTGCCGTACAGAACTTACAGAAGAGACTGTCGAGGGTGTGGTCGGAATTTTCTGGATTTAACGAATCCAACACCCTCCTAGTGGATGATTCACCACACAAGGGGAGGGGGAACTCCCCTTTGAACATGGTCCATCCATTGTCGTTTGATGTCACTGGCAATGTCAGTGAGGGGCCCGATTCAGACTACCTTTTAGAAACAGTCTGGCCCTACTGCCAAGATTTGTTTTGCTCCAAGGATGTGCGTGTCTTCACAAGCACGCGGAAGCTGACCCCGACTGGCAGCTTGAATGTGGGAGAGGATGGGGTCGTTGGGGGAAGTACTTCTGCGCCCATGCAGGTGAAACTAACCTTACTGTTTGCAACATGACATCGAAGCCAAAGTCCATGTTTGTTTTGTTCCCCCCGGATGCCCTCTCACGCAAGGCTGGCACTATATGTTTTGCAGGGACCACATGTACAGGGAGTGGCAGTGGGGTCGAATGTGAAGAAGGTGGGTCCTGCGCCTACGACCATAGTGCTACGGCGGCAGCATTCCGGATTCCCCCCCCGGCATGAGGAGGCAGCGCCCAAGGTATGGTTGTTCCCAGCCCCTCTCCGCAAACTTACTTGGTTGGTTTCCTTTATGGATACACTTCCTGAAGCGTTGCAATGTGTATTCATTGCAGGTGAGCAAGAGGAGTGGGCTGTCCCCGGCACCATCATCGCAGCAGGACGTGGTTCCCCAGGCATGCATTCATGGCTCCTTGCTTTGCCTGGCTGGTTTTTAGTAGGGTTATTTTTGCCAGGAAGTTGTAGTGCTAGGGTCTGAGCAGGGTGTTTGTTAGCTTGCTCCGTGGAGGTGTGTTTATACCATTGCAACCACCAGAGTTCATGTTATTCTTATCCGTCTGACTAAACCTCTTTTTGCTGCTGCAGTTGAAGACACGTGGGCAGCTTTCCTCAGTTGCCACCCTCAGCGACGAGCTTCGCTTCAAGGTACGTTGGTACACCGTGAATTGGCTGCTGATTCAGTATTGTGGCAACCAAGATCGTTTCCATGCCCAGCTGCGCTTGACTTTCACCCTGTCATTGCTATGTTTGTTGCTGAGTGGACCCTGATGTTGGTGTCTGCAGATATCAGATCCTGTGTTTCTCCTGAACCCCCATGACAAGCGGTCAAAGACAGCCGCCGCCAAGGCGGAAGTGGTGGGAATAGCCGGGGTTGACAAGTTCCACTGCAAGGACATTCGATCCGGGTGGTACAAGGTGAAAGTCCACGAGATCATGCTTCCAAGTGTTACATTGCCTTGCCCAAATGTGGACGATGCCCCCCCCCAGACCACACTAGCGCACGTGAAAGGCACGGTGACTCTGTGGCCAGAGAAGAGTATGAGGAAAGGTGAAAGTATCAAGTGACATTTCATGTTTGTAGTCCCTGTTGGGTGTGTAATGATACTCATAGAAGTGTGTATGATACTCACGTTACCAGTTTTGAACATTTGGGCCATGACAGTTTAAGTGATGTCCGGCAACCATGTATGTTGGCATTTAGTCTTGCTCATATGCAGGTGTGCCGTGACGGTCTCTAATTTGAATGTAATATCACATTTCCTGACTTGTCGTCGTGTCCGTCCACCTTCTATGTGTATGTGTGATGGTCTTTGGTCTCCCTGTTGCCTCGTCTATTTGGTTCATTAGCGTGATGTTGTGCATGCATCGTGGTCTGTGTTCTCAGTCTCGCCCAGTATCATTGCTTCTCAATTCCCCCTGCATATGGGTGAACCACTAAAACCAGTAGAATGCATCAGAACCATATTTTCAGCTTAGAATGCAGGTCAGTTGGAAACTCACACAAACCACTACAAGTGCTCATTTTTCGTGCTTTCCTACTGTAGTGCAACCAACTAGCACAGTGGCAGCGGAGTTGGCCAAAGCAGTCCCGAGATGGCACAAGCACTCTGCGTCTTTCCACTAGCAGTCGTACCCGTCACTGCCATTGCGTGGGGACGACGCCACGTCGACCCACACACTCTCCACGTGGTCCCCGTGGATTCGTCTGCCGGAAGTTGTGCAGTTGACTTCGCCAGTGGCTGTTGCGACGTCACATGCAGCACTCCAAGTGATGTGGCCGACTGCGATGTGGCGTCTTGGGCCCGTGGCCACGCGGCAGCATTGCCGCTCGTCGCGGCGCCGCCACATCGGCATCCACGTCCGCATCCACGTCCGCGTCCATGTGTCACCGCGCCCCGGGTGAGTCAGTCCACTCATCCGGAGGGAAAAGTCAAAGTCAGCCCAAAAGGTCAGACACACGGGCGGCCCGCCTGGTTACGCCACGTGGTTCTTCAGCATTAATCGCATTAATCGCTGAGCAGTTGTTCGCGCGTCTGCGTCCTTTACCACTCCAATCATTGGATGTCCAACCCAACTACCACGTCTGTTGTAACTAGTCTGTTGTAACTTCCAGTCGATCCCAGTTTTTTGACTTTTACGACTCAAAATGAGTCGTTACCCCAGTGGTAAATGACACGAATGCTTCTAGTGATAGGCCACTGCGGGTCTTGTTGGACTCGGGAGCACAGCCATTGATGTTGGGGAGAGCAGCAATTGCAGGCTTGGGCCTTACAGAGGCGGATTTGGAGCCTTGTCCTTTCCAAATTCATTTGACATCTTTGGGCGGTTTAGAGAAGGCACGAGGGATTACACGCCATGAGCTCTTCATTCGATTGCAGTTAGATCATCCTACAGATGGCTCTGTCATGAGAGCTAAAGCCATTGTTATGGACGCGAGTGATGCGCTTGTTGGTGGGGCTGTGTTATACCCGATGGGCTTTACTTTGGACTTCTGGGAGGAAACGACATCCTACAGGCCGGAATGGCAGTCAGGGGATGGTCGACGTGCACTGCTCCCAGTGCGGTTTATTGGGAATGTAGTGGTGGATCATAGGAACATGATGCCCACATTGGCTGCATTCTCAGGGGTGGTGGCTTGGGGTGGTGAGCTCTTGGAGGGCAATAGTCATGCAGATGATAGGCCACCACCTGTTGAGGACAAACAATTGGCATACAAGGCTGATTTGCTTCCTCATGTGTCGGTTCATATTCCACTGTGGGGTATAATTAGGAATTTGCATCGAGTAGCAGACGAGTGTGTGCACCAAGCATGGCAGGAGGCATATCCATTGGTGAGTGAGGGGAGTTCAGTGACATCACCTGGACTTCCTCAGTTAGCTCCTTTGGATATAGTGCCCATTACCTGGCAACCACCTGACTCAGGGATTTGTTTGTTAGACCTGTTTGGAGGCATGAGCACTGGGCTTGCAGGAGTTTTGCAAGCTGGGATTAAAGTACGCAAGTACTTGTATGTGGAGAAGGATGAGATAGCTCGGCGGATTTCTATGCGCCACATCGCCTTGCTCACACACCGGTACCCTGAGTTGTTGCCTCTCTCAGCAATTCAAGGGTATCAAAAGGCCTTGCCAGCAGACATTACCTTGCTGGGAGCGGATGATTTGGACCGGCATGATGCCATTGACTTGGTGATAGCTAGATGGCCTTGCCAAGGACACTATCCCGCAGGTCATGGGAACGGCTTGCATGATGCACGATCGCATTTGTTTTGGGAGATGTTGAGAGTGTTGCGTGACTTGCAGACGAGGCAAGTGCAACCTCTAGCCTATATCTTGGAGAATGTTCCTCTTATGGGGGACTCTCGGGCTAGGGTTATGGCCAGTGTGCATCAGGTGCGGTCTTGGATTGGATCGGCGGTGCTATTGGATGCAGCAACGGTGGGATCACGAGCGCATCAACCTTGATTGTGGTGGACCAATCTTGCACCACCAGAGCTGCTCAAGAGAGCATACGATTCCATTCAACGGCCACCCAATCTCACACTTGAAGGCATTTTGGACCAAGGGAGGCAACCACAGAGGGTGCGACATGATGACCATCCACCTCTAGCAGTGGTAAATCGAGTGGGGCAGCCACGTGCGGCCTTGCCTACGCTCATGAGCTTTCCCTTGTCTCATGCTTTTCGAGACAATGGTCCTGGGTTGATTTGGGACAGTGTGCTACAGCAATTGGTGGAGCCCAATGCAGATGAGCGAGAGCGGGCAATGGGATTTGCCACGGGCACTACAGCTGTGCCAGCTCTGTCAAAGGCATCACGCCGACATGTGTTGGGTCAAGCAATGGATCTAAATTGCTTGACATGGGTCATTGGCTTGTGCATGGCTGAGCAACGGAGGTTGCAGATGGTGGTAACTACTTCTGCACTCCCATTTGGTATTGTATCCCCTCTGCCAACCGGGACGGTTGAGGCAGTGAGTGGGGGCGAGCACAAGATCATGGGGTGCAAACACCCATGGCGGATGTGGGATGAGATGCAGAAAGATAGAGTCCTTGGATCTCTCAAGCAACAATATGAGGAGTGGGGAGAGCCACACACAGAGGATCAGTTGGAGGCCAAGGTGGCCAATGTTTTTGAAGAGGTTGAGAATGTTTCTTCCCCAGAGGATGTTCTCAAGGTGGTTATGGCAGAGCAAGTGGAGGCTACGCCACAGTCAGATTGGGCGGACAAGGCCCAAGAGGTTGCTATCTAGCAATCAAAGGATTTGTCTCCTCCCCCCAAGCCTGATGTACCCAAGGTTGCAGTCACTGAGGACAATTGGGAACCAGATGTTGGACCTACAGTCACCGGAGGAGAGAGATGGAGGATCCAGCGATTTCTAAGGGCTTATAGAAATTGCTTTGCCTTCGGTTTGAAGGATTTGGGGAGTTTGAAGGGCCAGGAGTTTCGTATTGATTTGACAAATGACACGCCAATCTTTCGAAGGCCCTACCGGTATAGTGACATGGAGAGGTCATTGATCCAGTCACGGACTATGGAGTTGTTCGAAGTTGGATTGGTGGAGTTGTCAGGCGGGGATTATGCCTCGGCAACGGTGATGTCAGCTAAGAAGGATATCTATGGCAATTGGACAGAAAGAAGGATGTATGGGGACTATCGTCCTGTGAATCGTCAGACTAAGTCCGATAGATATGCCATGCCAACTCCAGAGGAAATCTTTGATGCCATTGGACATGCGAAGGTGTTTAGCACATTGGACTTGCGATCCGGTTACCACCAGTTGCCAATCAAAGAGGCTGACAAGTAAAAGACGACATTCTGGAGAATTGACCAACATGGGAAAGATTGCTTGTACCGATGGCGCTTCCTACCATTTGGGTTGAAGAATGCTCCTGCAGAGTTTCAGAGGGTTATGGATAGGATTCTCGCGGGGCTAGACTTTGCCCGGTGTTACATTGATGACATCATCGTCTTTAGTGCCACGGTTGAGGAGCATGAGAGACACCTTCAGGTGGTGTTTGAGCGCTTGAGAGCGCATGGGTTGAAATTGCACCCTGGGAAGTGCAAGTTCTTCCACAACCAGATTGAGTATCTGGGCCACATGATATACCCTAGAGGATTGGGTGTTCAAAAGATGAAGGTGGAGGCCATTGCACGCATTCCACGCTCCATAGATGTTAGCAGAGTTCGTGCTTTCATGGGGTTGGCAAACTACTATCGACGGTTTGTCAAGGGATTTAGCAGCATTGCAAAGGCTCTTATTAAGTTGACCAAGGTGGGTCAGGAGTGGCAGTGGGAGGAGGAGCAGGAGGAAGCCTTTGAGGAACTCAAGGCTCGATTGACTTCTGCACCTATTTTGAGGCGGCCTATTCGGGGGCAGCCTTTCCAACTACATACGGATTGGAGTATGCTGGGGATTGGAGCAGTGCTCACACAGATGGATGATGAGGGAAGAGAGTTTGTAGTGGCATATGCTAGCCACTCAAACAATGATGCCGAGGCGAAGTATAGTTCATATGAAGGGGAGTGTCTAGCTGCGGTATGGGCAGTGACACATCTCAGATGCTACCTCTATGGCAATCTCTTCACCCTTGTCACGGATCACTAACCACTGAAGTGGTTGATGAAGTCAGACAAGCTTACAGGGAAGCTTGCACGGTGGGCACTTATGCTTCAAGAATACGACTTTCAGGTGGTACATCGAGCCGGTATTGTCAATCGGGATGCAGATGGATTGAGTCATAATCCATGCACGAGCGAGCATGATGATACTGGAGCTCGGTGGCATGGTGAGACGGATGAGGAGATGGTGCCAGGATGACATGCATCTGCCTTTTTGTGCATCCTAGCAATGGGAGCTCAAGCTGGTCCATCCCATAACATTGGTCATGTAGATGGTGTGCATGACGATCCGGAGATCAGTGAGGAGCTTGGTGGTGCTAAGGATGAACATGAAGATGCAGCAGTGTTGGCCTACCTTTGTACTGGAGAGACAACAGCCAGTGTGACTGCTAAGGAGAGAGATCGGATCCTACAACGAGCCAAAAAGTTCAAGTGGGAGGGGACTCACCTACTCCGAGTATGGGAGGATGGACGAATGAGGATTGTGCCTCATCCAACACAACGAGCGCATTGGTACACCATGCCCATGAGGAATTGGGACATTTTGGGGTGCGACGCACTCATAGTTTGCTGCAAGGACAGTACTGGTGGCGGGGCATGCACACGGATGTGCAACAGTTAGTGGCAAGGTGCATGGTGCTTATTTCAATGCACCTACTCCACAAATTGCATCCTTTACCCATTATGGGTTTCGGCTATCGTTGGAGTATTGGGTTCAGCTACCTTGGTTGGCCATGGGCTACAGGTTTAGCAAACAAGCATCACTTGCCTCGTTCTCGCCGTATTTCCTTCTCTTTGGCCGAGAGCCAAATTTGCCTGCATCTATTTGCAAAGAGACTACATTAGTTCTCAACCTTGATGATCCGGATGTGTGGACACAAGCATGTGCCCAGCGGGCAGAGTTGTTCAAGAGAGTCATGCATATGGCTTTTGAGAACCTTGCTATTGCCCAACACCGAGACACGTTGAGATACGCCACTATACGTGGAGGGGGATATCGGCCAGGTGTTTGGCGTTTCCACCCTGGGGACTATGTGTATTTGCAGCAGACAGCGTCTACGACTTTGGATGTCACAGCAGGGCGTGTGATTCTAAGGGTCCGAGAGGTGTTGCCTTCAAGAGTGTTGATTCTGGAGGGTCGAGATGGCATGGTATGGAAGGACCATGTGCACAATTGTGCGCCATGTCACCTTCCACATGTGGATAGGAGGATAGATCCCAACCTTGCAGTGGTACCTGCACGGTTGCGTTGCATGCTATGTGGGCATGCTGGTGGTGCCGCGACCATGTTGGTGTGTGACAAATGCTCAAGGGGGTGGCACATGGGATGCTTGACACCGCCACTTGAGGAGGTTCCTAGTGGAGAATGGTTGTGTCCACGATGCCTTGGACATAGGTAGTGGGCATGACAATGGTGGAATTGACAAGTGATCCAAGGTCTAGCTGATGGGAGCTCAACGCCATGGATACTTAATTGAAGATCATGGATTGCAGGAAGGCGAGTAACGATGGGGCTACTTTTGCACCCTGCCTCTTGATCTATTGACTTTAGATACTGGGACATGTGCGATTGAAGACCAAACGATGATTTTATCGAGATTGATACTTGTCAGCTATCCGGTGTTAGAGGGACCTAATTACCAGCTAGGGGGGCGATTGTGGCATATCTTTCTAGGATTGTGTGCTTAGAATGTATGGTGGACAACGATGTATGTTGTGGCACGATGCTTAGGTGCACGACAGCTATCATGGTTTTAGTCATGGTTAACTAGAATTACCTACTTCTAGTTAACTAGGACATTTTGGATATTTATATTTGTATTTTGTGTGTTGGGACTTCATTTGGTCTCACATGCCAAGTGAGGTATTAAACCTTACTTGGGACATGGGGATGGGTTTTCCCCTTGTGAGTGTTGAGGAGGGCTCATCTTCTTGTAGTTGAGCCTCCACGAGCCTCTCCCACCTCCATAGCTCTAGGTATTGAGAAGGAGTGTGGTGAGGGTGTTCACTTCCATTATCATTGTGGCATAGCTTTCTAGGATTGTGTGCTTAGAATGTATGGTGGACAGCGATGTATGTTGTGGCACGATGCTTAGGTGCACGACAACTCCACCATACAGACCTCACCCACTCTCCATCTCAAGTACTAGAGCTATGGCGGCGAGAGAGGCCTCGGGAGGCTCAACTAGAAGAAGACGAGTCTGCCTACGTCTCACGTGGAGATAACCTCTCCACGTCCCAAGTGAGGTTCACCACCTCACTTGGCACATGGAACCAAATGAAGTCCCAATGCCAACAAAATACAAATATAAATGTATAATGTCCTAATTGGTTAGAAATAACTATTTCTAACTAATCACAAACAAAACCATGACACCTGTTTACTGGCCTTGCAGCTTTGTATGGTTACTCTCTTTGCAAGGAATTGTTCGATTCATCCTTCCCAAGAAAAAAAAGAGAATGTTTTGTCTAAATGCAATTGAGTTGAGGACCAGCTGGTTTCGTATGATGAATATCATGGTTTTGGAATATCGTCTCCTTTCATTTGCAAGTGAATTGTATCCGAATGTCTGGTACTTAGAGAAAACTGGTAAAGTTTGATGCTTTGAAAGGGGCTCCCCACAGAGTAGTGCTATGAACCAGCTTCAAATTCTAGAACTTGCCCACGCATTTATTCATCACTGGATGTGTTGTTGTATGGGGGATGACATGACTGATATTGATTCTCATGCCGCATCTCAGTTTATCAAATTCCTTACTAGCAAGACTGAAAAGGGCAAGTTTTTATAAAAATGACATATATAGGAAAAAACAACATTCAACATTGAAGGAAACACAATCCATTCAAGCTTAGACATACCTTAAAATCATAAAAAGTCGACGTCGCTTACTGATGATAAACGTGATACACTAATCAAACAATACGATAAATTACAATTAATGTTTATATTCTATTGTAGCATGTTTTCATTTATAGACAAAAGATTACGTTCTGTGAAACGCATACATAACAAACATTTTGGAAATTTAGATGTCATTGTAAGTGGTAGTTTTTTTTATCAAGTCTCTCATGTTAGAGATACTTGGATAAAACAAGTGATCACCAATGGTATGGATGCATGGGCGGATGCGAGGCATGGGGGCGGAATGGTGTGGCATGTGGAGAGTGGCCGTGTCAGCCAGCAGCATAAAAGAAGATCGAGAGAGGTACGATTGAGAAGGGGGGAAAAGACGTATCTAGGATTGTGTACTCTACATCACCAACACGTTTTTTTTCCTCTATGATGAATAAAGACTAAATGAAATAAATATGCGGTGTATTTTTGGCATGATATAATGAGATGCTACATACTAACAAATATCATGAGATAAATTGATTAATAGCAGCAATCATCGCTTTCTGCTTCATACGTTGTGGGAAAAGAAAATCTAAACAGCCACATCCAAGCCTGTCGATCCGCTTCAATGTCGCCAACCATAATGCTTATCTCATCCAAGGACAAGCCTTAATACTAGGCTTGCATCCTTCTTCTATCTCTCTCATGTAAAGAAGATACATGTAATCCCCAGTTCCATACCTTGCTTGGGTTTCCCAGGAGGCTGGGGAAGTCGCTCGGCCGTCGCTGGCAAGGAGCTGGCCCGACATTGCCAAGGTGGCCACGCAATTCAGCTCCATAGCCTGACCCTATAGCATGCTGCATGTTGTGAGGCCTCCCGCCCAATGTATCAATGGAGAAGAAACCTGGCCCTTCGTTATAGCCTCTTCCTATGCGTTGCATAGCGCGGAGAGCACGCTGCCATCCACGAGCGGCGAGAGAGATTGAGAGAAGACCCAAGAAGGAATGTGGCTAGAACAAATTTTCAATTGTAAATTTCAATTCCAATATTGTGCAAGGAGTGTTCAAAGCCAATGACGGTAAATTCGTCAACAGAAAAGTCTCCAACACCCTCCGTGTCGTGGATTTGTTGGTTGGCATCCAGGGAGTCCTTCTTCAGAAGTTTCTTCACAGTCTTCGTTTGAATCTCGTCCTGTCCAGCGAACACCTTGCTCCAGTCATCATCAGTCCACTTTTCCCGTCCATTTCAGCGTTCACAAATTATCATGGTAGCTATCCAGAAACTTCTATTCTCAAAGAGCGGGTGCCAAGGGGCTCTGCTCCTCCGTGGTCTACACTTTCTTTTGGCTAAATATCATGTGGGGCACAACGTGATGACTGCTTGTATCTACGCTCCTCGGTTGAAATCTTAAATCAATTTCGAACAACATCACACACCACACTGATGACATTAATAAGATGAATAGTCCATGCTACAGACCACCGTGACAAATCCAAAACTCCCTCATTTGTTTGTCACAAGTGCACGTACTTAGCCACACAATGAAACCATTTTCAATCGAACTGAAGGACCAATTGTTTTCATTCAAAACCATAGACGTCCATCATTCTTCGTGTCTTACATACATCAAATCTCCTTTAGATGCCAACAAAACTGCGGGTTTACATATACTTCAGTGTGTGAAACCCAACATGCTAGTAGAATATTTACATGGAGACAATTGTAATCTTCAAGATGGTTTCAAGATGGTTTAATAAATGGAGTTGAAGGGATTTTCAAACTCGACACAACTTCACCGCCATACCCGCTTGGTTTGGATATATTTTTTGGACGCATGAATAAGACATGAAACGCGAGCTTCTTATTCACACAAATATTACAACAAAAACGATATATGCAAATCTTGGACACTAATTGCAACCAAAACCAAAGAAATTCAATTCATGTGGTGATGAGAGCGTTCGTGCTTTTGGAGGTGGGTGATCATCTTGGGGGTGCTCCTGCAGCAGGCCAAAGGATGCCGATCACCAGCTGAAGCAGAGCCGGTCCAGCTTAAACGAGGTCTTTCAAATGGCCCACATCATGACCACGTAACAAAACGTACTGAGTTCCCAATTCAACTCGCAAGAGGGGTACTATACACACAACACAATGATTGACCACATATTGTCTCTCATTTGATCCAAGAACCGTAAAGAAACACGGATTAATATACAGAGCCTTCTCAAGAACAAATTTATATCTCATAACTATGCTACAAGACAAGAATTTTCATGTGGATGATACCATACATGGAAAAAATAGAGAGACTACAAATGACTGCCAGATGAGAACTATCCACGCCAAATTTGCAATTGCTACATCGCACACACGTAATCACTCAATCGTTAAATGTTCATTTAATGCACAATCACTATTGTGACATTATGAACAATTACAACCTACAAACATCTCATATATTGTGTTTAAATGAAACCCGCTTACATCCCATATAATCAAAATTGGTCATTATATGTACCTATCGATCGTTTCTCAAAACTAGTGAGTTACAATAGACACAACACGATAATTTTATACAATGAAACCACCTCAAGTGCTCCAAAATTACAAAGTTCAAACACACAATGGTGCATAATTCATCACTGCGACTTTCAATCTAAATTCCCGCAGAGCTATGCATGTGATTGCAATATATAAACCTCATTTGTAAAATTCATTACAATATTTATATATCAAGCACCCACAAATTTGGCCAACGATTTACATTGGAGATCTTAATATCAATATTGACAAACGCAATGATGAATGAGCGTTTATTTTCTTGGCGAATTTTCATCAAAATTTGACCTCAAAAACGAAATGGAATATTTTGTCTTGTTTTTTAACGGATGAAATCGCCAAATTTCTCCAAATAAAATATAAATTAGGGATGAAAGTACATAGGTGGATGATTCTATCCTAATTTTCAATGGATGAACATAATATACAACTATTTCTTGCGGTAGCCATTCGTACTATTTGCAAAAAATTGCTGCGCTGAATCTGATTCGTTCATGACAAACTACCACTTCCGTCTTCAAGGAACCCACAACATATCATAATTCTTAACTAAATCATATATGGATTACTTCACCCACTCAACATTTGCTTGGCTGGAACAAAGAAAGCAATAAAAAGAAAAAAAGAAAAAAAGGCATACTGGACCAATCACAAATGCATTTACTTAACATTTAAACTTCCAGATTATGTGAATCATTTCACAACCAACTTATAATTACAGTTTGCCAGCAGGGCTTGCATGGACTATAATTACAATCTGCTCGTTCTCTGTTCATGCCAACAATTTCATCTGTAGAAAGGCATAAGTACATCCAACTCTGGGGGATGCCTTGCTCCTGTCCGCAGAAATTCATCCAGAAGAATGTTCAAACCAGAAAGAAATGTTCAAAGAAAATAGCTGATTGAATTTATAATTACAATTTGCCAGCAGGGCTTGCATGGACTATAATTACAATCTGCTCGTTCTCTGTTCATGCCAACAATTTCATCTGTAGAAAGGCATAAGTACATCCAACTCTGGGGGATGCCTTGCTCCTGTCCGCAGAAATTCATCCAGAAGAATGTTCAAACCAGAAAGAAATGTTCAAAGAAAATAGCTGATTGAATTTATAATTACAATTTGCCAGCAGGGCTTGCATGGACTATAATTACAATCTGCTCGTTCTCTGTTCATGCCAACAATTTCATCTGTAGAAAGGCATAAGTACATCCAACTCTGGGGGATGCCTTGCTCCTGTCCGCAGAAATTCATCCAGAAGAATGTTCAAACCAGAAAGAAATGTTCAAAGAAAATAGCTGATTGAATTTATAATTACAATTTGCCAGCAGGGCTTGCATGGACTATAATTACAATCTGCTCTTTCTGCCAACAATTTCATCTGTAGAAAGTCATATGTACATCCAACTTTGGGGGATGCCTTGCTCCTGTCCGCAGAAATTCATCCAGAGGAATGTTTACACGTTTAAACTACAAAGGAAATAGCCGATTGAATCAGTGATTTTCAAAGAACCAAACGTCCATCCATCCACTAGATGAAAAAATATAGACGGCCCGCCGCATTTTTGTCGTCGTGTAGCCGCCTTGAAGGGGTGACGTTTCCACCGTACTAACATAATCAAGAGGGTTTTTCTCGGGTTTCAGCAGTAGTGACACCGTATTAGGTCTGTAGAGGCTCACGGTCCCACCGAAGGGAAAGCTCGTCTCGCCAACAATACAAGGCCCGTGTTTCTCTCTTGCGATCTCGCGCTCTCTCTGGGACTTGTCTTCCTCGGTTGTGTTGCTGTCATTATATTATCTCAGTTCTTACGGTAGCGTTCCTCAGTCGCAACGCAGGTGATTCTCTGTCTTCTTTTCGGTAGCGTTTGACGAGGTTTTTGAGCTACGTTTACTTACACGCTGTGCTGGAGCATAGAATCAGAGGTTCTGAGTAGCCTACCGTTGTAATCCCGTGTTTGTGTCTTGGTCAATGCAATTCGATATTTTCAGGTGAGTTCAATGCAGTCTTCGTTGAAAATTGCGGCGGAGGAGAGGGGTGAACAGAGCGTTGTCTTAAGGAAAGAACGGAGGGAGGAAGAGAGGGACCTCTTCAGAAATGACAAGTATGGTCGCAAACGCCCTAGGGATGTTTCAGCGGAACGGGACTCTAAGCGCAGGCGCTCCAGGGAGCGAGAAACAGAGCCACAAAGTCAGCTGGGCAGGTATTCGAGGCAGAGAAATTGGAGTTGCTCTCCACGAGGGCGAGAGGAGGTGGGGCCTTCAAGGGAGAGTGACAGGGGATCGGAATGGGACTCTAAGCGCAGGCACTCCAGGGAGCGAGAAAGAGAGCCACAAAGTCAGCTGGGCAGGTATTCGAGGCAGAGAAATAGGAGTTGCTCTCCACGAGGGCGAGAGGAGGTAGCGCCTTCAAGGGAGAGTGACAAGGGAGCGGAATGGGACTCTAAGCGCAGGCACTCCAGGCAGCGAGAAGCAGAGCCACATAGTGAGCTGGGCAGGCATTCGAGACAGAAAAATAGGAGTTGCTCTCCTCGAGGACGACAGGAGGTAAGGTCTTCAAGGCAGAGAGACAAGGGGTCGGAATGGGACTCTATGAGCAAGCACTCCACGCAGCGAGAAACAGAGCCACAAAGTGAGCCGGGCAGGCATTCGAGACAGAAAAATAGGAGTTGCTCTCCCCCGGGACGACAGGAGGTAACGTCTTCAAGGGAGAGAGACAAGGGGGATTATGGAAAGGCTAAGCAAAGATCTCTATCCAAGGATGCTCAAAGATTCTCACCTTACAGGGAGATGGAGGTACAATGCCCTCCAAGGAAATTGGAAGATGAGAGAGCTGGCGATATCAAGGCTGCTCTTCCAGGTCCAGGTGCAACTACAATGTTTGTGGACAAGTCAATTGCCTGGCCGCCAGTAGTAATCATTGAAAACACACGGGTGATATTTGATGAGGAGAGCAAGAAGTGGAAGGGGTTGGAGAATGACGAGATTCGCCATTTTCTTAAGAGCATGAAGGATCAGGACTACGGCCGGGTCCTATGTTTGTATGGGCCACATGGGCATAGAGGAAAAAGTATTGTGACATTTCCATCAACAGACGAAGGGTATCTGGATGCTGAAAATCTGAGCACTCGGTTGGAGCGAAATGGTCGAGGGAGACAGACGTGGCTTGAAGTAAGGCTATTCCTCTGTATGTCTCACATGCGCACACACATGAACTTCATTACCCTTGCCTTGGATGGCGCATCATCCTCTTTTCTGCAATTATCCTGTGTTTCTTCGGTTGATAATAATCTCTGCCTTCCAGTAACACTCTCTCGATCACAACTCGATTCTCTCAGCTTCCCCCTCCAATCGCTGCATTCTCTCAGAAGAGGATTTGACCTCCTTTGGGCTTTGAGTTACATTGGTTCTGACAGGCATTTTCTTCTCTCCATGTGACTTCGTGCAGGTGAAGCCCCCTGGTAGGAACCTGTGGACAATGCAAGGGTGGGACACCCCCAACCTGGTGGCTGCGGATGGCAAACGAATTCTATATGGGTATCTTGCATCGCCAGTGGACATGCGGGAGATTGATCCTAATCGGAAGATTGTCAAGCGGTGGTCAATTGAGAGCTATAATGAAAAAGTCGTAATCCCGAAAAAGCAACGGCAAAAGGTGGGGGTCATTCCTCTTTTGATTTCTTGTCTGTTATTGATCCTTTGTGAACAAGGCCTAGTGCTGGACATTTCAGAGGTATTAACAGATTGCATGCATGCAGGTCAGAGAAGAGGCACAGGCAAGGCTGATGGAACTGGAAAGAGAAAAACTGCAGCAAGCTCAAAAGCTTGAGGTCAATCGCAGTGGCTTCGGCGAGTGGAGTGAGAAGGTCAAATCAATTGACCAAGAGATTGAAGTTGGCAAACAGCGTGAGCAGAAGGCTCAAAACAAACACAAAGAAGACGTAAGCATACATTTTGAGAAGCATCTGTATGCGATAGACAACTACAAAACTCCTTTTTTCGTTTTAAAGCAGTCTGTGGTCTGTAACTTGGTGGGCACCTTAGTAAAGCCATGCTCATTGACAACTTCTGTGATGGGAGATCTGGGAACAGCTGATTCTGAGGAGAACCAGCATCAGGCAAGAGATTTCCTCCCGAAAACATGAGGCTCGGAAGAAAGAGGAGGCGGTCCGAATGAAACTGGAGGAGTATAAAGCTAAATTGGAAGAGGAGAGCCTGGTCCAGGCCAAGGAGGTCAGCAAGCTGCAAGAGGGCATCAATCAAAAGTTAGAAAATCACCAGTAAGTTACACAAAACCCACAGTATGGTCAAACTTGCTGCAGTTTTAAAGATAAGCGGGTACAAGATCCATGCTTGAATCAATATTATGCTTTCTAGTATGATCTCAACAGCTCTTGTAAATAAAATTTTGATCCCTGCAACCAGATTATTATAGATCATGCATAATTTTGGAAATCTAAGGGGAAAAGCAGAAATGAAGCGGTACTTTAAACAGAGAGAGAAAGGAAAACAGGAAGGGACCTTACGACGTCCAGAGGAAGCCTGAAGTGCTTATGGGATAAACCTCGTAACAAACAAAGAAACATCAGCAAACTCCTCCAGCTGTAAATCTCTGCTCAAAGAGGGAGTGCTTCAGGTAGTGGCCTGATCTAGCTTCATACCTTTGCCAAGAATGAGCAGCCTCAACACTCTACTCTCCTAATGTACAGGGCAGCAGAGAAGTACAGTTCTCTCTACTGGCAAGCTTTGGTTCGTAACAGGAAGTA